>JAYESA010000001.1:171355602-171490602 GCA_036927795.1 Iris macrosiphon
TGTAAATAATAAAAAATGATAAGAATAACGTTTATTGGTAGGATATTTTTGTCCAAAAATGCCCAGCGGTTATGTGTTTTATGTCTAAAAATCTCCAACAATGGGTATTTTTATTTGAAAAAAAATGTCCAACGAATGAAAGTTTTGGTTCTCTTTCGAAAATTTGTCGAAATTTTGTGTTGTATACGCACAATTTCATTAACTTCAATGTCGTGTATGAAATTTTCCGAAAGAGTGATGATATACTGAATAATACCATGAGTTTTATAATTTGGTATGCACGTTTATGCAATTTCCTTAAAACAACATGTTGATCTAGAAGATGGAGATGGACATCTATGGGAACTTACATTGTACTCTATGTATAGAGATCTTGACGAATTTGGTATTTTGTGGTTGCATAAATGTGTTACTTTCTTTACGACGAATGTGAAGTTAATTACAGCGAAAAAATGCATGGAAGGAGTTGTTTGGCCGAAAAAGTTTTGGCAGGAGCTGGACTGAAGCAGGAGTAGCATATTTTATTTTGCGACAATTAGAGTGTTATTCACCTCGATAATATCTAATTCGACATTTTATATCAGGTTAAAGCATATAGCACCTTAGTATCACTGTATATGAGACATGGCATATCAAAGAAGAATGATATTAACATGACATATCAAAGAAGAATGATATTGAGTTTGAGAAGGTCTATGCAAACAATAATGGAATGGATATACTTAGCAAATTTCTGCCTAGGTGAAAATTTGAATTATCTAAGAAGATCTAAAAGGACGAACCCCTCCACCTAATTGGGAATGAGGAAGATTTGTTGGTGTTTGAGTTCCCTTCCTATGTGGAGAACATCCTAGAGTACTATGTGCATCATCCGTGTGTGGGTGAAGCACGAAAAGTCGAAGGTGACATGTAGAACTCATTTGGAGTATGTTCTATAGGGTATCAAGGCGGTGGCATATTGCGAGTATGCCACAAATGTAAAATGTGTCCAATATTTTTGTTAAAAAATTGGTGCTCAATTGGTATACTCGGTATAAAGAAAACATACCAGCAAGCCACGGTTTAGCGGATTAAGGGTTGAGTTTTAGCTGGTTGAGCGGATTAGGGTTGAGATTGAGCTATTTTGGTGAGATCCAACAGTTTGAGTTCAACTCAAGACTATGAAGGGGCATAAGTGAATTCTCTAACATAATTTTAACTTAACATGAGAACTTATTTTGAAACAAAAACCTAGTGGAACTCACGAGTTCTTAATTTTTGAAAATTGGCAATATATAAAGTCATTGGATTGCAAGCATATCACCCTTAATTTTTTATAAGGATCTAAACACAAAAATAAAAGAAATATAGGTTAACACAAATATAAAGTCGTTGGATTACATGCATCTCACCCTTTGTAATCTTGCATTTTGTTATAGAAAAAATGATGAAGAAGGGTGGGAGGACGTAGGTTCAAATTGGGTCAGACCTTAGTAAATCTTGTGTGTAGATTATCTCTATTTTCTCTTCTCTACCATTTTAATTTTTTTCTCATCACAAAGATTTTAAATGCCTTATTTTTTCCAACATTCGCAAAATATGGTGGGTCCAGATGTCATGCCCCAGTCCCAAAATACCAAGAGACTAGCCACGTGGCAATGGCCAGCAGCATAACTCCAATGGACAACCCAATTTAATGCACCCGTTATAGTGCACTTAAGCTGTAAATAATATAAATGCAAGTCTACACCATCGATCTAAGTATAATTCTAATCACATCCACAGAAAGTAAACACAATACAATATGATAGACCGGTCAAGATAATAGATAACAAAATATAGTCCATCATCAAGTCCAAATAAGTAGTGTCTCAGTGAACAACCCGTCACAATAAAGAAAAGAGAATAACACCAAATACATATGTCCATAAGTCCAAGTCCAAATATGAAATAACACTAAGCATAAATGACTAAGTAAGTAACTGAGTACTCAGAAGAAATCCTCTGGCACAACCTCGTCCTCTGGTGCCAGTACTGCTCCAACGTTAGCTCATATCCCGTAAACCTCGAGGTAATCCTCCTCTGCTATACCTGGGATCATAATACGGATCCAGGTCCTCAGGGGATGTAAACCCCCTCACCCAAAATAGATAATTTATGTGTATTTTATATTAATATATTAATATATTTATTATAGATTATTTTAAATATTGAATTACTTTAGAGTATTCTTTTAGTTAATTAGAAAATAAATTTTTTTAGTATATTTACTTATATAAATATTTATTTAGAATTATTTTTAGGCTATTTTAGATTTTTTCTAGAATTTTTAGGTGATTAAAACATAGGGAACGTAAATTCTAGGACTTCCATGATTTACTATGAGACCATACTTGCATATTGTTACTACAAAATATTTAATTATATTTTTCTGTAATTTATTTAGATTTTTAAAATTATTTAGGATTTATTTGGATATATATAGTCTTAATATTAGATAGATGTTAATTTAGTGCTAATAGATATTAATAAGATTATACATAAATTATTTGTATTATCTTTAATTCTATTTAAGATTATAAATTATTGACATAAACTCAAACTCTATTTTAAATTAATTTAAATCCTGAGCCTACTAGAAAAGCAACTTCATGCATATCATATCCTTATTTAAACTGATCATAATCATATCCAAATTAGCCAATCCTAGTCGTATTCAATTAAGTAGTGTCCACAATTATAAATAACTCATCTATCATATTTTTTCCCCAAATTTCCCTCTTTTTCGTCCAAAAATAGTCAAAATTCGTCTTAAATTCAGCCTCATTTTCTAATAGTTATGATGACATAAAAAGACGATATCTCCTAGCTCCGGACTCCAAACGCGCTCCAGTTTTTTTTGTTAGAACTATATCAAGGTTATTTTCTGAATATATAAATTATTATAATAATTTAAGAACCTATTTTTTCAGAAAATTCTAAAAGTGTCAGCTGTCCGAAATCGGACGCATTTTGGTATTTTTGAGATTACGGGAGATCCCGAACTCGAAATTACGAACCGTTTGAATTTTCGGAAAGTTGACAGGATGAAATTACATAAAATAATTTTTTCCAGAATTTAACATGCAAGTTTAGTCTACTGTAAAATTTGTACAACATAGACGTAAATAGAAAACCACCAAAAATTGTCATCTATTCGCCCTTGTGGCCATAACTCTTTACCGACTTGTGATTTTATAAAATCGTCGATTCTGGTGTTCATATAGCGCTAAAATATATAGAATTTTATACACAAATCCAGGATTTAAGTCGGTTGACTTTTTGGTCAACGGATTGCCTCGATTTGCGTGTCACGGATCACAAATCCATAAAGTTGATTTTCTTTGGACCGAAATTAGGATTTAGTAATAAAATTAGATTATAATAAGATTAAAATACTATTTTAGGTTATTTTATTCAGAATTAAAATAGATTAAAATGGAGGAACCTATTCACCTACTTTTGTAACCTAACTTGTTTAATTTATGTGACGGGTAGATCAGACGACGCCTTGAGTTAGGACTTTATTCTTTTTCAGACCAGGCAAGATACCTTGCCAAATTGCTTACAGTACTTTGCATGCTTATTATATTTTTATATGTTCAATTCATGTGTGTTTTTCTTTCAGTCATAATTATATACTATATATATGTTGACACACACTTGACACATAGTATCATGGGAGGGGAGGACAATCGGTAGGCGTATGGGCTACAACCACTCTGGTAAACCGTAGTATCTAGCATTACGGTAGTGTGTCGCGCTGGTCGCTACCCACGAGGTATGTCGATTTCTGATATCCCTACCGTATGTGTGAGTTGTGAGATTTAAATCGATTAGCCTACCCATACCCATACGTCCAAAAGTTGTCATCATTATGCATTCATATAGATTGTCTTGTATATCGTACTTATATATTTTTTACCTATTATGCATGTTTACTATATTCAAATTGGCATGCTTCTATGTATCTTATTACGTCCCTCTGAGGACCTGGTCCATTTTCAGGTGTAGACGATCATGACTATTCGCAGAAGCACGGATCAGGACTTGTTACTTATCTCTTTTCGAGGAGGTCTTCTCTTCGAGTCTTATTGTTCATTAGATGTTCTTATGTGGTTTCTCTTATATTCTAGTTTGGCAGTTGATTTGTTTTCACCCGACTATCATTCCTTGATACTTCATATTGAGATTCTTTTATATAGTAGATTGGTTATTTATTTCTATTTGATTCTGTGGATGAGATTTAGTTATGCCCTGTGACTTATGATAATTATATACCACTTGGGAATTTTTGTTCATAATACAGCGTACGTGTGTATTATGGTATCTACATATTGGAGTTGTCATATACATACGGCTGGCATGCTTACGTATTCCTAGTCCTACGTATTTTGAGATTGGGCGTGACAGGGGACATAGCAAGGTACAAGAATAATTTAAGTCAAAGTACAGTAAATAAAATAAGTGTTCTCATGATATCTAACATAATCTATATAAGTAAAATACAAATGAGAACGTACTCGTCCGCTAAACCACCGGGTTTCATACATATACTAGGGGTACTAGTGATAGTAGTAATAATAGTAGTAGATACGTACAAGCCCCGTCAAGGTACCTGCAGTACTATAATACTAGTAGAGTTTGGTAGCCCAGTGGTATGGTAAGTTCTCCCCAACCCCATGTATCTCACGCCTCATATCACGAAACATAAGACAATCACTATCTATGTCTCAAGTCTAGGTGTAAATAATATCATGTCAACTAGCACATGTCTCAAGTCCTATCCTAAAATAGAAGCCGGAATTCTCGAATATCTCAAGTGAGACTTCTTTACATGAAAGTCGTGTATAGTGTCCAAAGATAATTAGTGCAAGTGTTGCACTTATACGGTATACGATGGCAATACAATCTAACGATACCCGACTCTGCACACGGAAGTCGGCACCCGAATATAATTTAGACACAAAGTATCGTCACGGTTCTAGGGTCACAATTGAGTACATGTATTAAAATATAAATTATCAATTGTATTTAAAATTAAGCAAAATTTACTGAGACTAAGACAAGGTACACTTACGTGCTGCCCGATGCTGCATTATAGCAAATCCAAAGTTCACGTCCGATGGTGCTGCGACACCCATGTGCCATACCACCATTACTTAAATTAATTCTAATTATACCATTATCTACTTTATGTAAAATTATAGAGTCGATATACACACATCAACATAATAGCAACGTTCGTACCAATAATTCCAACAGTCGTACAACTTTATTTAACGTGCCAACAACCACGTACCATACTATTGTTTAAAATGTTGTAAGGGACTCGTACATTGATATACCACATGTACATATAGGCCATTACGTATGATTAAACAACGTATTCCTACACGTAAGTAGGTAGTGTTCAACATCGCAAAACGCTATACAACGCTAACCGGCTAATTAAGCATGCATGGAATAATTTTATTTCACTAATTAACATCCTAAAATACAAAAATAAATAGGATTAATATTCTAAAATTTATTTTATTTATTAATATAAAGTCATGCTCACTTTTATATAAATTCAAGCTTATATGCATATAATAAACTATTCATAGTTAATATTACCATGCATGCACTCTACCCTTCTTTAGTTCATCAACTATGTCTCCAAATATATGTTTTAATACATATATAATTTTGATTTTTAATAATAATATTCTGAAATTAATTTAAATAAAATGAACAACACATTTTTTATAGTATAATAACATAATATGTACACTAGTTTACCAATATTATCCATACAACCTACCTATAAATTATTCATACTTTAAAAAACTAAAATACACATTTTGATATATATAGTATTCTGATTTAATACACATATAATTCTGTAATTTATTTTATAATGGTAAAAAAACTTATTTTTAATATTATAAAATTAATACAATATTCCTACAATTACACTATTACTATCCATGCAACTTTCATCCATTTTCTATACTTTTAACCAACAAAATACAAATTTTAATATGTATATATTCTAAAATTTATGAATATAATTCTGAAATAATTAACCATAAAATTCTGAAATTTAAAATTACTATAGTGCAACTACTCATTAAAAAACATGCATACACTAGTTAACAAGTAGTATATTTTATCAAAGCATGGAGATAAGTACCTTACTCTAATGAAATAAATTAAAAAAAATCAAGAATGGATGTAGGAGGGATGAGGGTGATACCTATGAACTTAGTTGAGGTTGTATGGAATTAAGTGGAACTCTGGCGATATTTTCGACTTCAAGGAGGGCTTTGCACCACTACTAGACCAATCTTGCTCCAAGGAGGTGGAAGAGGAGTGAACCGTGAGGTAGAGAGGAAGAGAAGAGGGAGAGGAGAGAGGAATTCTGTTTGGAGAGGGTGTGTGGCCGAATGGTTTGGCTTCGGGGGTTACACTCCAATGTGATTACTACATGAAGTAATGGATGGGAGGTAAAAGGTTGGGGGTTACTTGCTAAGACCAAAGGTCACTAGGATATGCTACATAGAGACTCTACCCCATAAATTGGCTGTCGGTTGGTTTTCCTTCCCCCCCCCCCCCCCATATATGTACACATGGTTCAATTTAAGTTAACATAGTCCAAAGTTTATTCTATTTTGGATAAAAGCTGAATTTAAATTTAAATGAGGTAAAAATATGATTTGGTGTGTAGAAAAAATTGTATTTGGTGTGTAGGGAGGTGGAGAATGGGTGTATGATGTTGTGTATGAGTTAGTCAAGTTAGTTTGAGGGTTCAAGTTAGGGATTCGGGCTCGGTCAGATACAATTAATCAAAAATGGTCATTTTTGACTAATTAAAATGTATGGTGTTTCTATATTATTTTTGGAGCCTACGGGGACTCAAATAAATGTGACACCAATATCATGTGCATAGTTGGTTGTGTTAGACTAGGGGTTATAAAAGTCAGTGTCAAAATTTGGGTTCATGTTGCTCGTCTAAATTAATCGCAACGGAAAAGTGTCCAAGTGTCATATTTTGTGTCAAAAATTATTGCGGTTGTTGTGCGACCAAAATGAAATGTAGGTTTGTAAAATTATGAGTGACATACGTATCATGAGCCTAATTTGGCTCGGCTAAGCCTATTATGCATAGTTGGTTGGAAAGAAAAAGCTAGTGTTGTAATCCTGGCATTAAGACTACACAAAAGGGTTTCTAAATTTTAGACATTATTTTAATAATTTATAATTAAAAAAATTAACAAAATATCCTTATCAAAATTTCAGGGGATTTACAATCTATCCTCCTTAAAAAATTGTGTCATCGCAATTAAGAATTAAACTACTAAGAAATTTATAAAGACATGTTAATCTAAGGGTAGTTCTTAGTTCATACCTGCATCCTCGAATAAGTGAGAATAACGCTGACGTATTACATCCTCTTGCTCCCAAGTGGATTCACCTAGGAAGTGATATTTTCAAGCTATCCGAACCAGTCTGATCGTCTGACCCTATAATATCTTCGCACTAATGTCAAGTATCACAATTGGCTGCTCCTCATACCTCAAGCTCAGCCCACTGCAATATCAGAATGATCGACTACGTGACTTGGGTCAGTCACGTACCTCCTCAGCTGTGAGACATGGAATACATCATGCACTCCCTCTAGAGATGGGAGTAATACAAGACGGTATGCCACCTCACCAATATGCTCTAAAATATCAAACAACCTAATGTACCTTGGGCTCTGCTTGCCTCTGCTCCCTAATCGAATAGTATGTCACGCCCCAATCTCCAGCAGGAAATCGGCCTCCCCCGCTAGACACGAATAACTGCACCAGTGCTCCCACGGGACGATCGCTTGACCCATCTAGGCGTGATATCGCACGAGCGTAAGACGCGATAGTGCAAGGTCGTGGTCCATGTAGGTGGAAGAGGTCTAAGCCACAGAGTCGCACAGATTGTCCGAGTGCAGCAGAATAATAAACACATAGGCGATTGGTAACAAGTTCACAGAGTCGTTAATAGCGGAAGCATTGAATAACACAAGTATACAAATAAAACAAGCTCTTTATTGATATTGAACAAGTGTTATAGGCAGCGCTAGGCCAATATTACAAGTCGCTCAAGCCTCTCTCTCTAAAACAGTCAAAGCGTGCCAAGTGACTACATTTATGGAATAATGTATAGGCGATATTCCAATATTATGTCTTGTATATGTGCTTCAATTTCGGACGCAACGCTCCAAGGCTCCAGAGTGAACTCCATGCCTTAGCACATACGAAGGAGGCATCCGCATCGAATGAGGTTCTCCCGCACCCTACAAGCAATCGGGTGGGTTATCAGTACATGAATGCACTGGTAGGGAGGCTTCTCGCCCGCTCAACAAATCCAAACACGTTATATAGGTTTCGTATATCATCTATTAAGTTATCTTTCTATTCTTGCCTTAGGATTAGTTTCATTGCAATGATGAATAGCCTAACTCATGTGGCAGTGCGCCGTGCGATATAAGAGAAAACATGGCGAGACTTACCAACTTACTATTTGTCCTTCCATGTCCAAGGCAAACCAAGTTAATTCAAGCACGAGCATATATATAACGAATCTAGGAGTAATAGCATATGCAAACACAAGTGTTGTGATCGAGATTATGTTTCGGGTGCACGAGTTACTCGGATTTATTAGGTGTGTTGCATAAGATATTCAAGTGCTCCATATGTACAGGTGTGTTATACTCATGATCGTTCAGGTATTTCAATTTACTGGATGCGATACAATGACTCACACACAGATTGTCCCTAAGCGAGGATGACTTATCTATATGAACATGAGTCGCTTTCATAGCCATAAAGGATGGGCCATTGACGAGAATAAAAAGCAACAAAAGTACAGGGTGCGCTGTAAGCTATCCCGTCAATACAGTAGACCCCAGGCCATTGACGAGAATGGAAAGTTACGATAGTACTTGGTGCGCCGCAAGCCATCCCGCCAATACAGTAGACCCACTAGCGAGAATGGTGCAGCATGAAGCACACAAACCATCCTGCTATACAGTATGTTCCATCCGGATTGGATCGGCCCCGGTGCCCCGGTGACCGTCCGTGGAACGAGATCCGAAGATCCCCCTTGTTTCCAAGTTGTCCGCGATATACAAGTCTTGGGTCAGTCCAAATTTACACAAATTGACAAGATAATCCATGATTTTTGTTCTAAATGAGTATTGCTCCACGAGCTGTGATTCTTGATTTATTAGACATGATTCTTGTTCAGTATTCCACTTGCCTTGTTGCATTCCCCTGGTTTAGGAATTGCCTTGGCGACCTAACGGTCACGGATACTTGTAGGTTCACATTGCACAGAAGAGCTATTTGATAGTCTTCTGGCTAACTAGATGCATGCATGTCACGCCCCAGTCCCAAAATGCCGAGGGACTGGAGATGCATGGCAATGGCCAGCAGCACGCACCGATGGATAACCCAATTTAATGGAACCATCAGGGCGTACTTAAGCTGGAAATAAGGTCTACTACACAAGTCACACTAATCTCATCCATAAAGATAAAGAAATAAACTGCATACTGAATGGAAATAAGTGGCAACAACAAATCACAGCAAGTCAGTCGGAGAAACAATCTGACTTAAGTCTGAATAAACTGGCTCTATAGGCCAGGAACAAAAGAGATAACATGAAATAAATGAGTACTGGAACAGGCACTCAGGAGAAGTCCTCGGCAGTCACCTCGTCTTCAGTGTTCGATTCTGCTCCAGCAATAGTCTCAGCTCCGGTCCCGTATACCTCGGGATACTGCTCCTCAGCTAAACCTGGGGACATAATCCATTCCAGGTCCTCAGTGGACATAGCAAGGCACAAAATAATACAAGCCAAATTAATAAGCAGTGCAATAAATAAATGAACAGCAGGGTAAACTAAGTAACCATCTATGTGATATGCAAATGAGAGCAACACTAGTACTCAGGCTGAGACCGCTACAAGCTCTGTGTCGGGGAGCCGGTAGCAGTAATAACACGTAAAGGGTCTAGCTCTGCTGGAGAGTCTACAACCTCACAATAATAGTAGATATATATATATATAATAGCCTGTAGCCTGTGTGTCTCTCCCCACCCAATGTAATCACGCAAGCCATGACTATAACGTCTCATGTCCATGTCAGCGGGATTATGACTAATGCAACAAGTCATACTGTCTATAAATAACTGTCTCTATCAAGTCCTGTATCCTATACAGAATCACCACGAATATATCAGGAGGATTCTGTCCATGATAGTGTCAAGTGTCCTGGGTTGTAGGGTACTTGATAGGTCAAGTACAAAGTAAGGGGATCGTAAATCCATCTCTAAATGACGAACCCAACACCGCGTACGGTGTTGGCAACCGATTATGATCGGACACTAGGTACGTCATACGTTTCCTAGGTTAAGCAGTTTAAATCAGTTTATATGAATTTGCACAAGACATCCAGCAGAGTATTTTTACAGAAAATATGAAAATAATGACTGCAAGTTTGGCAAGGTGCACTTGCCTGAGGTTTGGATTCCACTTAGGTCCTGGTTTCAGAAATTTTCAGAGATATCTCCGAAAGCTGAAATAAACAGTACCATCACGCTCAGAAGGTGTCAAACAGCTAGGATCGCCTGTCCTTGGGTCCAATTTGGAGACAAGGACAAAAACGGCAATTTCGGCCCAAAACGGGGTCCGCCGGTGGGCCCGCTTTGCACCGAAAAACGTGTCAGGGTCAACGGTCTCCAAATTCACCAAACTTAGTGTCAACAGGTCAGGAACGCTGATACGAACCCAATGAAACTTTCAGATTTGAATTCCGATGAGCTGATCACGAAATCGCCCGTCGAGCGGGGTCTGTGGGGCCCACGACACGCGATTTCGTCAACGTTCTCAGAATCGGACCAAACTTGACCCACAGGACCAGCATATCGCTACGAGTTCGATGGCATAAGTTTCGTCTCGAGCTGACGTGTGTGCACGAAGTTAGGGTAAATTGCAAAAAAGGCAGATACGGGGCGATGTTCGCGGATACGCGTTGATTCCGGTGTACACGCACACCCGAATCAGCTTCCGCGAAATCCTACACGTCCGTATCGACGAGGCGCACGTATCTGTGAAGACCGCACGCGACCAAGTCGTCCCGTTTGGCGGGGCGTACTCAGTTCCGGGGTGAAACAGGGTCTGGTTTTTCCTGTTTTTGGATCGCGGTGTGCGATCACCACAGGACGCGATGCCCCGAGCGGTTTGTCCGGGCACCGAGAGGGTTATACAGGCTTCGCGTAGAAATTTACGGAATCGAATTCCGAGCTACGAGGAGGAAATTAGGAGTACCTGAACAGGGCCTTGCAAACGGGTTTTCTCGTGTCCTCGTGTCAATTTGACACTGTGTCCGACACGAAGGGCCGTGTCCGGCCTAGGGCTGGGTTCTGCTGACCCGCGGTGGCCGGAGGGGCTGGGGGACTGGCCGACGGTCGGCGAGGCACCGGTGGGGGGCTCGGGATGCAGGCGGCGCCGGCAGAGGGTTGCCGGAGGCGGCTCGGCAAGGGTGGCCGGATGGGGAGGAGCCGCTGGAGGGTTCTGGAGAGGGGGAGACGCTGGAGGGTGGTTCTGGAGGGGGATGGCCGGCTCTCGGTGGGGTGCTCGGCTGTGCTTCGGCTGTGGACATCGGCTAGGGGAGGGGACGGCGGTCGCCGGAGTTAGGGTTAGGGCTCGGGTTTGGGGGGAAAGGGAGGCGGAGGAGAGGGGATTATATAGGTTGCTCGGGGAGGGCTGGCCGGGGACGACCTGGGCCGAGGGAGTCGGCCAAGGGAGGAGGACGTTGGGTCGTGGCCGACGGGCACGCGGTGGGCGGCGGAATTCACGGGCGGCGTGGGGTTCAGAACGTGGGAGGGGAGAGGGAGGACCGGGTCGGGTCGGGCGGCGGGCTCCGGGTGAGCGGACCCGCCCGACCCGCTAGGGTGTGTGAGGCTGGACTGGGCTGGGTTCAAAACAGTAAATAAAAAATAATAACAGTAAATAAAAATAATAAAAATCATTTAATTAATTAATTTAATTAGAAAAATAGTTTTAGGCTTTTTAAAAATAGGTTTGAGGCCCAATAAAATCCCAGAAAATTATCCTAAGTCCGGTTTTCTATTTTACACCATAAAATCATATTTTTATTTCATTTTAATGTTATTTATTGGCAATTAAAAATTATAAACTCACTACAGGGCCTATGTAAATTCCTGAAAAATTGTATATTAATTCCAAAAATTGATTTTAAAAAAACTAAAAATATAGGGTATTTACAATGCACGATACACGATAGTGTTACTTGATTGTGGCATAAGTTTTATTATGGCAAGCATTGAATCGAGGCAATATTACAAGTTAACATATAAGCAGGCAATCATTTCATTCATATAGAACATAAGCATTTACTATGGCACGGGTCCAAAGGTAAGGCGAGGGGTGAAACCGTAAAGGGATATACCGAGCGACATGATCTAGGGACGTGCACTATAAGCAAGTGAATAGTATATTACGAAGAGTATATATATCTCGTTCTACTAGAGGCATAGCGGGATCTAGTTGCACAAGACAAATGTAGCATGCAAGGGTCCAATTATAAGCAAAGTTTTATTTTCATGTTTTAACACAAGCAATACAAGTTGGGTTTATTTCCTTAGCTAGGTGCGTTGTATTCTTATTAGCATGCAGGGGGTGATTCATCTAACGACTAGCATGTATCGTCCATATTTTAAGTGTGCTGGCTAAGCAAAGACAAGTTTATCGTAGTCACCCACCTTAGCGATGATTCACCTCGGTCGAGCGATACTCCGAGCCGGAACTCCTGAAGGGCCAAATCGGAAAATTCTTTGCCTCAAACGAGTCTTCTCGCTGAGCAAAGCGGGCCAGGTCGTTCCACTTTTGCCGTTTGAATCGGCTATCCACTTGAGAGGAACGGGTCGTCACATAGTACCTCGAGTAGGTAAGATCCTCAAGAACACATGTTCACCTTCCTTGAACTCCAAAGGTCGGCGGTGTGTGTCAGCCCAATGCTTTTGTCTGTCCTGAGCTGCACGAAGATGACTCTGAATTTCCTTCACCTTCTCAACTCTCTGCATTATTAACTCCGGATCGAGTATCTGACACTCACCAACGTCACTCCAACATATCGGTGACATGCACTTTCTGTCGTACAATACCTCAAAAGGTGCCATTTAGATGCTCGCCTGGTAGCTGTTATTGCAAGAGAACTCTACCAAGTGCAAATAGTCTTCCCAAGACCCTCCGAAGTCTAACATACACGACCTCAGCATATCCTCTAGGATCTGAAATGTGCGCTCCGACTGACCATCTGTCTGTGGATGGTAAGCAGTGCTAAACTTGAGACGGGTGCCAAGACTCTCCTGCATGCTCCGCCAAAAATGGGATGTGAATCTTAAGTCACGATCCGACACAATACTAATTGGTACTCCATGTAACCTTACGATCTATCATATATATATATCGGCTAGAATCTCTGTGGACTGTCCAACTCTGAACGGCAAGAAATGTGCCAATTTGGTGAGTCGATCCACAATAACCCAAACTGCATCCTTTCCACTGGGACTTTTTGGAAATCCTGTTACGAAATCCATAGTGATATATTTCCACTTCCATTCGGGTATGAAAAACGGCTGTAACATACCAGCAATCCTCTGATGCTCGGCCTTAACCTGCTGACAGACCAAATATTTTGCCACAAACCGAGTAATTTCTCTTTCATCCCATGCCACCAATAGTACTGCCTCAAATCTCGGTATATCTTTGTACCTCCCGGATGAATAGAGTACATGGAACTATGTTCTTCAAAAATCAACTCATGTCTCAACTCCCCTTTCGAAACATATAGGAAATTTCCGCACCTTAATGTCCCGTCCTCATGGATCCAGAGTTCCTTCTGTATGCCGGCTTTCGTCTTCTCTTTATGTCTCTGGAACCTTAGCATCTGTAGGCAATGTCGCCTTAATCCTCTCCACTAGTGATGACTTAACCTCAAGATTAGCCAACTGTCCACTCTATCCTGGCAAAATAACCTCTATCCTGAGCTCCTGTAGGTCCTCTAATAACTGGGGTTGTGTCATCAAGAAATAAGCTGTGGGCTTTCTGCTGAGTGCGTCTGCTATGACGTTCGCCTTGCCCGGATAGTACTGCAAATCTATATCAAAATTGACCATCAACTCTAACCAACGCCTGTCTCATGTTGATCTCTTTCTGAGTATAGACATACTTCAGACTCTTGTGATCAGTGAAAATTTCTACCCTCTCTCCGTAAATATAGTGCCTCTATATCTTTAATGCAAATACTACTGCAGCTAGCTCGAGATCGTGCGTCGGGTAGTTCTTCTCATGAACTTTCAGCTGCCTCGATGCATAAGCGATAGCTTTATCATGCTGCATCAAAATATATTCCAGTCTACTGCTTGACGCATCACTATAAACTATGTATCCTCCCGATCCTAAAGGAAGAGTCAATACCGGTGCTGTCGTTAATCGTCTCTTCAACTCCTTAAAGGCCTTCTAACAATCCTATGTCCATGCAAACTCCTGGTCCTTACACGTCAACCGCGTCATAGGCTATGCAATCCTTGAGAAGTTCTCCACAAACCTCTGATAATATCCAGCAAGTCCGAGAAAACTTCTCACCTCCGCAACTGATGTAGGTGTGGGCCAAGTTTCTATTGCAATAACCTTCTCCGGATCAACTGAAAGTCCTTCTCCTGAGATGATATGTCCTAGGAAAGGTACCCTATCTAGACAAAACTCATATTTTCTGAGCTTGGCGTACAACCTCTCATGTCTCAGCGTCTCCAGTACGATTTTGAGATGCTCCTCGTGCTCTTCGTGGCTCTTGGAGTATACCAAGATGTCAACAATAAACACAACCACGAACTTGTTCAAGTACTGATGGAAGACTCTGTTCATCAGACTCATAAATACTGCTGGAGCGTTGGTTAAACCAAACGGTATAATTAGAAACTCATAGTGTCCGTAATTGGTCCTGAAGGCTGTCTTTGGTATATCCTCTTTTTGCAGTCTAATCTGATGATAACCAGATCTGAGATTGATCTTTGAGAATACACGAGCACCACTCAGCTGATCTAACAGATCGTCAATTCACCACAGGGGATACCTGTTCTTAATGGTTACGGTGTTCAGTGCCCTATAGTCAATACACAGGCGTACCGTCCCATCCTTCTTCGGCACAAATTATAGTGCCCCGCTCCGTATTGGCACTATGTACAAGAGATCTCAATTTGCAGACTCAAGTGGAAGTCTTCTAGGAGAGTTCTCTATCGAAACACAAGATGATTGATCTATGTGAGTGGGCAGAACTTCATTCTCTGATTCTTGCATGCCTTAATAATGAATCTGAGTTTTTTATTGCTTGTTCTAAGAAGATAGTTTCATAAGAAGAATGATAGAACCTGACTCTGCATGCTTAATAAGAGAACTCATATAGCTTGTCATTGAAACGAATCTGCTTGCTTAACTAGAGAACTTAAATGCTTGTCTAAAGAGATATAACCATTTCCATGCTAAGTTAAAGAATTGAATATTTTATACTTAGTTACACGGACACCACTATCGAATGAACTGCTGCCATGCTAATAGATAAGAGTAAAATAATATTCATATGCTTCCATCGTATACTAAACAAGAGTAAAACTGCATGCTTAGCTAAAAGATGTAGAAGAATTATACATATTTTGCTTGTCATTGATACTTGAAAGATAAAACCGTTTAAATAACTTGTATAGCATGCTATTGAACATATCGATTGATTAAAAAAAGAAGAAGATTAAACCTATCGAAATGATCGAACCTATCGAATTGATTGAACTTATTGAACTTATCGACTTGATTGAAAAAAGAGAATTGAGTTCTCTGGATATATCGCTTGATATCATGTTTGCTTGTCACGGATATGTGCATCATATAGTCTTTATCTGATTGAATCACATTTATCGCATCGGTCTTTGGACAACTTGTGCACAAGGTGTGAGCACCCTGATTTTATATAGGGTTAGTACGATAATTATTAATAATTTTTTTGTTTTAATATTTATTCGATAATTTAATCGAACTTTGGAAACCAACCACCATGGTTTTAAGATCTTGAGTGCAACACTAGCCTTTTCCTTTCAACCAACCTAGCATGCTCGACTTAGACGAGTTAAATTAGGCTCCTGCTATTAGTGTCCCTCACAAATTCGTAATCTCATACCTTTTTTTGGTCGCACAACTTTTGCGACATAATTACGAGAAAACGATGATTAATTAACCATTTAGTCATGGCGTAAAATTTTAGCACGACACACCAACCAATTGAACACAACTAAATCTATGCTATGAGTCTAACTGGTCCTATTAAGCACATGACCCTCGAGTTGCATTATTCGACCCCCCTGCATGCTCCCAATTTGATATTATGTAGAAAATAGAATTTATGGATTTATTTAATTATTTTAATATTCATTAATATTTAGTAAATATATTTTTAATTAATATAAATTGTTTGTAGATTATTTATTGGAGGAGATATAAATTTTCTAGAATTTTTACAAGGACCTAACTATTTTTGGAAATTTTTTGCATTTAATTATTAAATAAATAAAGGAAATAAAATAAAATAAAAAGAAAATAGAATTAATCCTAAACCCTACATAATAACCCAAAACCCATTAGCAAATCCTAATACTAAAACCATTCCCCCCTTCCCACGTACAGGGAACTTCGCCCCCCCCCCCTTTCTACTATATATATATATATATATATATATATATATATATATATATATATATATATATATATACACATATAAAAACCCAAACCCTAATCCTAACTCTAATCCTACCACCCTAACCATCACCACCGCCGGAGCCGCGCCGCCGCCGCAAACTACAGCTTCCTGTCGACCGCCGCCGCGTCGCGCCGCCGCACCGCCATTCGCCCCCCCTGATCGCACAACAGCACAGTTGCGGCCCCTACTTCGCCCGCAGCCATCGTCCTCCCCGCTCGTCCGATTTGAGTCCTATCTTCGCTGGTACGTTCACAACCTAACCCTCTAGGATTTCCTTCAAGTGGAACGAATTTAGGCTTCCCGGTTTGATCGAAAAATCGACTAAAAGTTGGGCAAAAAACTGTTCGGAAACAGTCCAGAATTTTAATCCATGTACCCATGTTCATATCCAATTTGCCACCATCTCGTTAATTATTTTCAAAATTTAATTAAAGAGACTTCTTCACAATATAACCAAAAATTTTATTGTTCTTTTAGTTTTTATTAGTTTGCTATAATGATAAAATTATTCTTGTTCCAAAATGACAAAAACTTGTTTTTAAAATACCCAAAATCTCGTCAACACCGATGTGTGGACTTTCGTGAAACTTGATTTGGATATACGTGCACACCGGAATCAACGTGTATCCGCCAAAAAACACCGTATCGGCCTTTTCTGACACTCGTTGTAACTTCCTATGTGCTTATCATTTCGTAACAAAACTTATGCTATTGGATTCGCAGCATTATGCTGGTCCTATGACCCAAGTTTGGTTCGATTCTGAGAACGTTGACGAAACATCATTTTGTGGGCCCCATGGTTCTACATGACGGACAATTTCGTGATCGGCTCATCGGAATCCAGTTGTGGATGTTTCATTGGGTTTGTATCATCATTCTGGACTCGTAGGCACAGGATTTGACAAATTTGGAGAACTTTATCTTTGACATGTGTTACGATACGAAGTGGGCCACATGTGGACCTCGCTTAAAACTATCAATTTTGCCACTGTATCCAAATTGGACTTATGGGTAGTCAATCCTAGCTATTTCAACTATTCTGAGAATATTAGTGATGTTTGTTTCAGCATCCAGAGGTTTACGTGCATATTATACTTTCCCAGGAGTAGTTGACGGAGTTCAGAACCCAGGCAAGTGTACCTTGCCAAACCTGCAGAGATTCTATTATATTACTTGCTTGTGTTATTTTATTATATATACTTCTGTGATGTATCCTGTTCAACCTAGAACCGTGAGACGGTGCTTAGCGTCCGAGCAAGATTCGGGTATCGACGCCGTACGCGGAGTCGTGCAACGTCACTTAGAGAGTTGATTCCGCAATCCTATATTTTTACGTGCTTGCTTTACCAAGTACGCCATACAGTAGGACACTTGATACTATTTCATGTGACAGAATCTTTTTTGAGATATTCATGTGATTCTGTATAGGCTTACAGGATTCGTGACATGAGACTTGTATATTACATGGATATTATTATGACTCGTTGTACTAGCTAGAGGTCATGATCTTGCGTATTATGTGTCACGTCCCGATCTCCCGCAGGCAAATCGGTCGTTCCCGCTAGGCGAGAATCACCGCGCCAGCGGTCCCGCGGATCGATCGCTTTGACCCATCCGGGCATGATGCCGCACGAGCATGAGCCACGTTCGTGCAAGGCCGTGGTTCATTGGCTGGCGGTAAGAGTTCTAAGCCACAGAGTCGCACAGATTATCCAAGTGCAGCAAAATTATAAACGCATAAGCAATTTGGTAACAAGTTCACTGAGTCGACAATATAGCGGAAGCATTGAATAACATAAGTAGAAGTAAAGCAACTCTTTTTATTAATATAAACAAAGGTGGCACATGGCCGAGATTACAAGTCGCTCAAGTCTCTCTCTCTGAAACAGTAAAAGCGTACCAAGTGGCTACATTTTGTGGAATGATTGTACAGGCGATGTTCAGATGATGTTCAGGCGATATTCAGATGATATTCAGGATGATGTTCAGGCGATGTTCAGATGATGTTCAGGATGATGTTCAGACGATGTTCCAACATTATGTCTTGTATATGTGCTTCAGTTCCGGATGCAACGTTCCAAGGCTTCAGAGTGAACTCCTGGCCTTAGTACGCACGAAGGAGACATCCGCACCGAACAAGGTTCTCCCGCACCCTGCAAACGATCTGGTGGGTTATCAGTACATTGAATGCACTGGTGGGGAGGCTACTCGCCCGCTCTACAAATCCAAACACGTAATATAGGTTCCGTGCACCAACTACTTTGTTGTCTTTCTAGTTGTGCCTTATGATCAATTTTATGGCATATATGAAAAGCCTAACTCATGTGGCAGTGTCCCGTGTGTTATAAGAGAAAACACGGCGAGACTTACCAACTTACCATTTGTCCTTCCCTGTCCAAGGCAAACCAAGTTAGTTTTCAAGCACGAGCATGTATAAGCATTCAGGGCAATAGCATCTGCAAACACTGTGTTATGAACGAGACTATGTTTCGGATGCACGAGTTACTCTGATTATCAGGTGTGTTGCATAAGATGATCAAGTGCTCTTTATGCACAAGTGCTGTTATACCATGATCGTTCAGATTTTTCAGATTAATCTCGATATGATGCAAATGACTCGCACCGGATAGCCGCTAAGCGAGGATGACTTATCTATATGAACAATTGTCGCTGGCATAGCCATAAAGGACCTAGTCCATGACGAGAATGGAATGTAACGAAAGCACAAGAGGTGCTACAAACCATCTCTCCCAGCACATGAGGACTACACATTAAGTTCCATCCGGACCGGATCGGTCCCAGTGCCCCGGTGACCGTCCGTGGAACCGTACCTTGTTGGCATGTCGTTCGTGACATGCAGGTCAGGGTCTTTCCAAATCCATGATCTTGACATGATAATCCATGATTCTTTGTCTGAACCGAGAATTTGTTCCACGAGCTGGAATTCTTAACTTGCTTGACTAGGATTCTCGTTCAGAGGTAACTTGATGTGATTATCATTCAGATATAAACCTGATATAATTCCAGTTCAGTATTCATTTGCCTTGATGCATGCCCCTAGTTCGGGGTCTGCCTTAGCGACCTGACGGTCCCGTATACTTGCAGGTTCAATTGCACAGAAAAGCTATCCAATAGTCTTCTGGCTGACTCAATGCATGAATAATACACGATAGTGTTCCTTGATTTTGTGGCATGATTTCGTGTGGCAAACATTGAGGCAAGGCAACATTTAAGTTAATACATAAGCAGGCAAGCATGCATTTATTAACCTTCACATTAGCTTGGGCCCGAAGGTAAGCCGAGGAGTGAAACCGTATAGGGACTTCCCGAGCGATAAGATCTAGAGTCGTGCAGTGTATACAAGTGAACAGTGCACTAAGCAGAGCATATACATATAGTTCTTATCGAGGCATAGCAGTGCACAACAAAGTATGTAATATTTGTATCATTCTATCGAGGCATAACCGGGTCCAGTTGCACAAGGCAAAGGTAGCATGCGAGGGTCTAAATATAAGCAATATTTCATTTCCATGTTCTAGCATAAGCAATACAAGTTGGGATTATTCCCTTAGCTAGGTGCGTTGGATTCTTATTAGCATGCATGGGGTGATTCACCTAGCGACTAGCATGTATCATTCCGTATTTTAAGTGTGCTGGCTAAGCAAAGACAAATTTATCGTAGCCACCCACCTTAGCGATGATTTGCCTCGGTTGAGCGATACGTCAAGCGAGCCTCTGAAAGCCTAAACCAAACTCCTGAAGGGACAAGTCTGGATATCCTTTGCCTGAAACAAGTATTCTCGCCTGAGCAAAGCGGGTCGGGACAGTTGCACTTTTGCCATTGAATCGGCAGTCCGCTTGAGCGGAACGGGGTATTACATTATGGACATGAGACGTCGTGGATATGAGATACGAGATTACATTGGCTGGGGAGAGACACACAGGCTACAGGCTGATTACATACATATATATATTTATTATTGTGGTGCTTTAGCCTCTATTCCAGAGCTTGGCCCATTACTTGATATTCCTGCTATCGGCTCCCTGACACAGAGCTTATAGTAGTTTTAGCCTGAGTACTAGTGATGCTCTCATTTGTATTTTACTTAGCTGGTTACATAGCTTGCCCTGAGGATCTATTTATATTTACTTGCTGCATTTCATTTGGCTTGAGTGTTTATTGTACCTTGCTATGTCCCTTGAGGACCTAGATCCAAATTATGTCCCCAGGTGTAGACGAGGAGAACTATCCTGAGGTTTACGGGACATGAGCTACTATTATAGACGTACAAGTTGCAGAGGACGAGGTTATTCCGGAGGACTTCTCTTGAGCACACAGTATTCTTACTATTCATTATTTATGCTTATTGTTCATGGATATTTGATCTTGTAGTGACTTCTGGATAGTATACTTGGATTTATTTTCCTTTCCATTTTGATGACGGGTTGTTCTCCATGACATTATTTATATTGCTTTGATTGGACAAATCATTTTATATTATTGTGACTAGACTTATTTCTTTGTGATTTCGTTACTATTTGTGGATGAGATTAGATATATAAACTATGACAGGTATTCGTAGACCATTTTTATGTATTACAACTTAAGTGCACTCTAACGGGTCCATTAAATTAGGTTTGCCCATTGGAGTTGTGCTGCTGGCCATTGCCACGTGGCTAGTCCCTCGATATTTTGGGACTGGGACATGACACAAGGTACTTTCTCTCAAGCATTTTCTGGGGTACTGGAAATCGTTCCTCCTGGGGGAGATAATCGAAACACCCTGAGGCTTGTAGTCCTTGCAATTAGGGGGGGGGTATCCTGTCTAATAGTTAGTCTGGGCTTATAGTTTCAGCTGCTATTCATGGGTTTCCCGTGGACCATTATATAGTTAGGGCACATGCTAGGTTAGCCTTATTGCTTACCTAACTGTTTGATGCAGAGACGGACAGGGAAAGAGAACCTTGTTTATATATGCATATGATGCTAACTTGTATGTCTGCTGCAGGGGCAACCGTTCGACAAAAAGGGGGTAAGAATCACTATATAAGATATATATTATTTTGCATATCGTCTTGCATCGCACCTAGACTTGCATGATTGCTTGAATATTGATGATCACCTTGAATAGTATAATAAGATAGTCTACTAAATGCATACTAGAGTCTTAAAAGAAATGAATATGACTCACGAGACACACTGCACACCAGAGATAGAAATTGAACTTGCTTATCGTACATGAACTGCTTGCCTGCTTGCTTGTATATCGAACATGAACTCTGATTTCAAAGATGTTTACAAAAGAAGTAATATGACTCCGTTCTTGTACTACATGTAACAAACCTAGGTAAAACTAGAAAGATCACTAGTAATGTAATATTTTATAACATAATTACTTAGTGTTGGTTTTAGTGAATGTTGCTTTTGTTAGTTGATTTTATACTCACCAGTACTTTCTCCAAAGTGCTGACCCACCAACAGTTTGCTTGTTCGTATGTGCTGGATCGTCTAAGGAAGCGATAGCCGTGCCTCATCCCCCAGACCAAAAAATTTGGTTTCGATGCCTTGAGCCGTATTAATTGTTTTGAGCTACTTTTGTATAGAGGGAAAAAATGTATAGAATGATGTCATTGTATTGAGAGAACCTCGTGCCTTGATCTTTGCTCAGTATATTCAGATAAATTATTTTTTGCAACACTGTCCCTCTACTGCAACGTCGCTAATCCCGTAATTTTTAGTAGTGTTCCCATGGAACAACATCATCATCTGGCACGCTCTATAAGTCCACTTTTGTCTGATGGAGAAGCATATCGACTGCTTGTGGGATGGCTAATCTATCTTTCGTTTACTCGGCCGGATTTGGCTTATTCTGTTCACATCTTATCACAGTTTATGCATGATCCCCGACGTGATCATTGGGATATGGTTTTGAGGGTTGTTAGATATCTGAAGGGTTGTCCCGGTCAAGGCATTCTTTATCGCTCTGACTGTGATTTTGTCACGCCCCAGTCCCAAAATATGTAGGACTAGGAATACGTAACATGCCAGCTACGCATTCGACCAGACTTCCGTCCGACTCGAATACGTATAAGCTGTATTAAAATGTTCACTATCTATATAATCAAGTATAAATATCTATGTCTCAATCCACAATGATCAGAATATATAAGAATGAGCTACATATGCTAAAGTCGGCCGCAAGTAACACATAAGCTCGAATAGACTCGAGAAATGAATGAGTCTATAAAACTAGGCTATATCAGCAGATGAATAAACAATATGAATAATAACCATGACTCCGGAAGAAATGATATAAGTACCTGGCACTAATTCCTGCAAGACTAAATAACACACATCAGCAACTCTAGGCAGGCTCTACAACGGTCTATGCTGCAAAACTGGCAAGGGACCAGGTCCTCAGAGGGACGTAACAAGGTACAAGAAACAACATGCCAAAATAAATGCAGTATGGGGGTCGGGGAGGGTCATCGCCGGCGGTTTCTGTAGCTGCTGGGGGCCGTGTGGGTCATCGCCGGCGGTCGAAAAAGTCGGCGGGGGCGTCGGGGTGGGTCGTCGGCGGTCGGGAGAAGCGACGGAGGGTCGAGGTCGGTGGCGATGGAGGTTGGTGTGAGGGTGGGCTCAGAGGTTTAAATAGGCGAGGGGAGGCGGTTGCGGGGGAGGCCGGAGCGGGGGTTGTGGGCGGGGTCGAGCGGCCTAGTCGAGGGCGGGGTCATGGCCGGGAACGAGGGGGGTCATGCGGCGGAGTCGGGGGCGGGGGATCGTGGAGGAAGAGGGGTTTCTGTGTAAGGGTTGGGTCGGGTCGGGTACGGGTCGGGTAGGATCCGACCCGTTAGGACGGGTTGGGTTGGTTCATTTTGGGTTGGGTTGGGTTCGGTTTGGGTTGGTTTAATCCGGTTTAATCAAAAATAGGGTTTTTAGCTAATTAAAAATAGTTTTTGAGCCCAATAAATTCTAAAAAATACACAACATCCAATAATTAATTATACACCCAAAAATATAATTTTTAAAATATTTTAATACTTAATTTAATACTTAAAAATATTAATCCCTGAAGGACATTTATAATAATTAATTAAAAATCACAAAAAATTCCAGAATTTTTTTTTGAAATTTTTTTAAAAAAAAGTTGTTACAATCTAACCACCTTAAAAGAATTGCGTCCTCGTATTTAAGAAAACAAAATATAACCGACAGTAGAGATGACGCGGTTGCAAGACGTGTTGGTTGAAGCACGACACAAGAATAAAGAATCATGAACAAGGAAAAATTGAGAGGAAGGGTGAGGGATTTGTTCAAGCAGAACACGAAGGGAAGGAATAAAAACTTTTCCCTAGGCAATGAGAGATAAATAACTCAAGAGTTAAAGAGCCTGGTTAGAACGAAGATCAACTACAGCTTATGAAAACTTGGGTACCAGTTACTAATCTAGACTAACAAGTTCAGGCTAACATAATACTAGGCTTAGGCTAGGGCAATAAACTAACATGCACGTGCTAAAGCATTACTAGGAATATATAGCTATGATAAAACTCAAATCTTACTCGTATTCGCTACTCCTCGAGTCTGTGCGTCCTCCACTGTCATCGCAAAAGCCTGTCCATGCTCTTGCGGTGGTGCCCTCTTCTGTTGCTGGGCCTGCTGAAAGAGTGCTGCTCGTGCTCTGCGTGGCTCTTGGAATATATCAAGATGTCATTAATACGAAACCACAAACTTGTCCAGGTACTGAAAAACTCCGTTCATCAAACTCATGAACACGCTGGCGCGTTGGTTAAACAGCATAACTAAGAACTCATAGAGTCCATACTTGATCCTGAAGGCTGTTTTCGGTATATCCTCTCTACGGACTCTAATATGGTGATAACCGGATCTAAGGTCGATCTTTGAGAATATACTCGCACCACTCAACTGATCGAATAGATCGTCAATGCTTGGCAGGGGATGCCGGTTCTTGATGGTTACAACGTTCAGTGCCCTGTAGTCAATACACAGGCGTACCGTCCCATCCTTCTTTGGCACAAATAGTATGGCTGTAATAGCTGGGTCATAAGATCTAATTTTGATACTAAAAGTCACAAGACAACTAAAGATTTAACCACTTTCGCCTGCTATGTAAGGTCCCATTTTCTTAAGGTCATAATATAATTTCTTGTATCACCATCATGAGCCACATTTGATCCCTAGCATCTAGCTGTGTATTCCCTAAAGTATTCCAGTGAATTAGAATCAAACCCTCTTTCCTTTCTTCTAATACTTCTATATTACTTGCTACCTTTAAGCAAGGGTAAGGTTTTATTAGTTTTAGGCCTCTGATACCATATTCAATTCTCATGCTAAAATCTACACTAACTCTAGCATATAGGAATAACATATCTACTATCCTACTAAGGGTAACCGTCTTCTCAAAAATTTATATCCAGCATATCTTCTTCTGCCTTCACAAGGATCTGCTTCTGGAGGAAACACCATGCACGAACATTCATCTCTCCGAAATATAAAGAGATGATAAACAATAATAAGGATGTCGAGGGGATTAAAAGAGAATAATTATGAAGTCCAAGGGCGATAATCAAATGCTAAAGAATTTTCAAGTCAGTTGTGGATTGAGATGCTAACACTGCTAACTTTGATTGCAGGCTCACTCAGTACCGGAAAGTAACCGAAATGATTTAATCGTGGCCTGCATGGGCCACCACAAAAATATGTCACGCCCCAGTCCCAAAATACGTAGGACTAGAAATACGTAACATGCTAACTACGCATTCGACCAGACTCCGGTCCGACTCAAATACGTATAAGTTGTATTAAAATGGTCACTATCTATATAATCAAGTATAAATATCTATGCCTCAATCCACAATGATCAGAATATACAAGAATGAGCTACATATGCTAAAGTCGGCCGCCAGTAACATATAAGCTCGAATACACTCGAAAAAGGAATATGAGTATATAAAACTAGGCTATATCAGCAGATGAATAAACAATATGAATAATAACCATGACTTCGGAAGAAATAATATAAGTACTTGGCACCAATTCCTGTAAGACTAAGCAACACACATCAGCAACTCCAGGCAGGCTCCACAACGGTCTATGCTGCAAAACTTGCAAGGGACCAGGTCCTCAGAGGGACGTAACAAGGTACAAAAAATAGCATGCCAAAATAAAGACAGTATATAAAATGTATCAATAGGGCATACTATGTAACCAGCTATGTGATATGCAAATGAGAGCATTAATCATACTCAGGCTGAAACTACTATAGGCTATGTGTCGGGAAAACCCATAGCAACATTTATATCTCGAAGGGCCAGTGCTTGTGCCAAAGCTCTGGTCAGAGTCTAAGGCACCTCCAGAATAACTATATATATATATATATATATATATATAATATAATATAATTAGCCTTTAGTATGGTAAAACTCTCTCCACCCAATGTAACCTCACGTCTCATGTCCATAACACGCAAGATCATGACCTCTAGCTAATGCAGCGAGTCATATTGATAGCTATGCATATGTAAGATCTATGTCACGAATTCTGTAACCTATACAGAAAGATTCTGCCTTGTGAATAGTGTCAAGTGTCCTATGGTATGACGTACTTGATAAAGCAAGCACGAAAATATAGGATTGAGATCACAACTCTCTAAGTGACGTTACACGACTTCGCGTACGGCGTCGACACCCGAATATTATTCAGACATTAAGCAATGTCTCACGGTCCTAGGTTGAACAGGTACATCATAAACATAAATCAAGAAATAACATGAAGCAAGTACTGCAAGATTGGCAAGGTACACTTGCCTAGGGTTTGAATTCCTTCAATTGCTCCGGTGTAGGTGAAATCTCCAGGAACACCTCCGGATGCTGAAACAAATATTACCATCACTCTCAAAAGACATAAAATATCTAGGATTGACTACCCATAAATTTAATTTGGACACAGGGGCAGAAATGATAGTTTCTGGTCAAAGCGGGGTCTACATGTGGCCCACTTCGCACCGAAAAATGTGCTAGAGATAAAGTTCTTTAAATTCGTCAAACTTATTGTCTACAAGTCTAGAACGATGATACGAATCTAATGGAACTTTCGGAATTGGATTCCTATGAGACGATCACAAAATTGCCCGTCAAGTGGAGCCGTGGGGCCCACGATACGGGGTTTCGTCAACGTTCTCTGAATTGAACCAAACTTGGGTCATAGGACCAGCATAACGCTACGAATCAAATGACGCAATATTCGTTATGAAATGACAAGCACAGACGAAGTTACAACGAGTTTCAGAACAGGCCCGATACGGGATAATTTTGACGGATTTGTATTGATTCCGGTGTGCACGCACATCCAAATCAACTTTCGTGAAATTCCACACGTCCACATTGATTATGTGCACCTTTCAGTAAAATTCGTACACGACCAAGTCACCTTGTTTAGCGGAACGTACCCAGTTTTTGGAGAATTCAGGGTTAAATAACCAAGTTTTTGGTCGATTTTATCCGCGAATAAAACACAACACACATCAAATTAAAATAAACTAATTACAGAGTTTTAATCTAGGTTATGTTATCTAATTAACTGTTCAAACATAATTTAGAAATAATAATCAGGCTGGGAGTAAATCGGCCATGAACTTGTGAGTTTGGGACGGTTTCTGAATTACAGAAATATGTTGTTTTTCCTGTTTTTGCGTCGCTGTTTATGTCCGACACAGGACGCGATACCCCAAATTATTTGCACGGGGTTCGAGAGGGTCAATTGATCTTCTCCTAGAATTTGACAGAATGAAATACGGATCTATGTACAGAGAGTTACACGAGCAGAAAGACGAGTACCTTGCTGCTATTTGCTGTCGTGAAAGGAGGCGGCGCGGCGAGGCACAGCGGTTGCTGTAGCTGCTGGGGGCCGTGTGGGTCGTCGCCGGCGGTCGGAGAAGTCGGCGGGGGTGTCGGGGTGGGTCGTCGGCGGTAGGGAGAAGCGACGAAGGGTCGAGGTCGGTGGCGATGGAGGTTGGTGTGAGGGTAGGCTCGGGGGTTTAAATAGGCGAGGGGAGGCGGTTGCAGGGGAGGCCGAAGCGGGGGTCGTAGGGTCGTGGGCGGGGTCGAGCGGCCGAGTCGGGGGCGGGGTCATGGCCGGAAACGAGAGGGGGTCGTGCGACGGAGTCGGGGGCGGGGGATCGTGGGGGAAGAAGGATTTCTGTGTAAGGGTCGGGTCGGGTCAGGTATGGGTCGGGTCAGGTAGGATCTGACCCGTTAGGACGGGTTAGGTTTGTTCATTTTGGGTTGGGTTGGGTTCAGTTCGGTTTGGGTTGGTTTAATCCGATTTAATCAAATAATAGATTTTTTAGCTAATTAAAAATAGTTTTTGAGCGCAATAAATTCTAAAAAAATTACACAACATCCAATAATTAATTATACACCCAAAAATATAATTTTTATAATATTTTAGTACTTAATTTAATACATAAAAATATTAATCCCTGAAGGACATTTATAATAATTAATTAAAAATCACAGAAAATTCCAGAAATTTATTTTAAATTTTTTTAAAAAAATAGGTTGTTACAGATTTGCGGCTCCAGGGGTGGTGTCATTCTGATTGGACGAGTTGTCCCATCATAGATGCTCTTTGTCTCGTTGGTTGGTTTTTCTTGGTGATTCGTCCATCTCTTGGAAGACGAAGAAACATGTGACGGTGTCCCTTTCTTCGGCCGAAGCGGAGTACCGTGCGATGGCTGCGGCCACGTGTGAGCTTAAGAGGCTCAAGGGGTTGCTTGGCAGTTTGGGGGTACAACATTCGTGTGCTATGGATTTATTTTGTGATAGTCAATCTGCTTTACATCTTGCCCAGTACCCAGTTTTCCATGACTGCACAAAACACATTGAGGTGGATTATCATTTTTTGAGGGATGGTGTTCTTGCTAGAGTTATTCGTCCATCTCATGTGCCAACGGATGGGATACTGACAGATATTTTCACCAAAGCTTTGGACAAAAGATAATTTGAGTTTTTTTTTGCGCAAGCTGGGCATCTGTGACTTGCATGCTCCAACTTGAGGGTGATGAGGGGTATTGAGATTAAATTATATTTATGGTGATTGGCCATGTGACTTAGGCCCCAAGTTGATATGTTGATGTATATATACGTAATATCATGATGAATAAAATATCTAGAATATTATCTCCTATCACTTCTTCAAAATATTCAACCAATTAAATTAAAAAAAATTGCTTACAGTAGATAAATAAAACCTTAAACCAACTTCCGTCTTATTCGTCCAAATCCTTAATAAATACTCAATCAATTTAATTAAAAAACTAACGAGAGATTACAAAAAATCTAAAACCAACTACATTCTCATCATCCGCAACCCACTATTTTCTTCCACCAAACCTAAATACCAAATTTAAAATTATTTAAATACTAGATTTGAAAATTAGTTTAAAAATAATATCAAAATTATTAAAATTGTTTAACAAATTTTAATTCAAATATATTTAAATATTTGAACTAAGTACATGATATTATCTGACTCACAAATCCAAAACTGTAAAAACATATCTATAAAAAATTCTAATAAAAATATATTTAATTATATTTTATATATTTTAAAATAATTTAAATTTTTATATAATTCTTTAATAATTTTATTTTTACGTGCAAGCTACGTGGATGTAACTAGTACTATTATAATGCGGCTTAGAACCAACTTCAAATTGAGCCGTCTAAGCCGTATGTATATCATCAACCAATTATTTTAATTTTTTTTTAAAAATATAACTATCGCTTGTGTTTTCTTTTCTCACGTAATTGACAAATTTTTTTTGAAATATATAACAAATAATAAAATATAATTTAAATTTTAAATTTAAATTATATTTAAACTAACTATTATATAATTAAAATATATCAAAAATTCAAAAAAATTATTTATAACAATTTATAATTAAAATATATTCAAATCATATTTAAAATATTTTAATATAATTTAAAATATAATTTTTTTAATAATAATATAATTTTTTATACGTGCAACGTACGTGAATGTGACTAATGGTATCTAAAGTCAACTACATAAAAATACTTTATCAATTGTTTTTATTTAATATCTTCCTGCTCAATAGAGCTAGTTTGATAATGTATTATCGTACAATTGGCTATGAGGATCATGTAACTAAGATGATATTATTGTACCAATTGGACACTTAGTGAAATCTAAGATAACATACCAAAGAATATATTTAAATTTCTCAAGTACGTCATAATTTAGAACAACATATAATTAATTAATGTAAAGCAATATATCTTTCTCAAAATATTAATTATTTTGTAAGGACTTACAGGCTAGAGCCAGCTTGGAAACTCATCGACTAAACAAGTACTATTCCTATGCAGAATAAGATGCACACATCCTGTGACAATATTGTACGTCTTGTTTCGGTAGAATTAATAAGTCCAGACAATGTGGGATGAAGAAGTCAAGAACAAACAACAGTCACCACAAGCATGCTTGAGTACTTAGGTATGGGGGCAGGCGTAGGGGTAGGGGTAGGGGTGAGCCGTTTAGTTAATTCAATTTTAACAGAATTAAAATAATCAAAATTCTAAAATTTAAAATCGAAATCGAAATCGAATCCAATAATCAATTCGATTTGTTCGACTGGACTATATCTATTGTTTAATAGGTCGAATTCAAAGTTAAAATCATAGTTAAATTAAATTTTTATACACACATTTGTTGTATTTTAAAGTTACGTTCAAAATTGAATTAGTTGTTAAATTATCAACGTTAGATTTTAAACCACATACATATAATTGTTGTTTTCAAAATATACATATTTTTTTATCACAAAATATTAGTTGTTAACTATAAAAGTTGGATTTTAAAACACAATAATTGCTATTTTTAAAATATATATTTTTTAATCATAAAATATGTATAGAATTGAGGGTATTTGCATTATTATATAAGTCTTATTAAGTTTTCTGTTTTGGGTCGAAAACGAAACTCAAAAGCATAATCGAAACCGAATATGAAATTTTAGAATTTCCAAAATCGAAACCGAACTGATATTTTTAAATCGAATTGAATCTCTTATTCGATTCGAATCGGTCTAGTTTTCGGTCTAAAATCGAATAATGCTCACTGCTGGATCATGGTGTGTATTGGGCCGGCCCGCGGCCCGAGTCAACCGGGTTTGACCGAGTTTGGTCCGGACCGGGCTCAACCCGTCCGGCTCGGTCAGAAATAATTTCGATCCAGCTCGGACCCATGACCCGGTCAGGCCCGATTTAATTTTTTTTTTATGTTTTTTTAATATATATTTTATATATAATCTATATGATATAACTTATATGTTAATAAATTCAAGTTAAAATTTATAGATTTTTTGTTACTAAGTTATTTTTTTATAATTTAAAATTTATCAGTTATTTGTTAGAAAGTTTTTTATATAACTTTAAGTAACTTTAATATAAATTTATTTGAAATTTATAAGTTATATGTTTAGTATAATTTAAAATTTATAAATTTATCTGTTAGAAAATTTATTTAATTTATTTATATCAATATTTATATAACTTTAAGTATAAACTAAAATCTAAATATTTATAAGTTGAACTTTTTTTTAATTTTTTTATGGAATAACATATAAAAAAATGTATAGATCTATTTTTTTGAATTTAAATATAAATTTATAACTTAAAATTTAAAGAAGTTATTTATATAAACATAAAGAAGTTAATTGTAAACAACTAACAACATTAAATAAGAAAAAAACTGAATTTCTTTTATTAATGGCAATAAAATTTTAAATGTATTATAACATTAAGTAACAAACAAAAAGAAACTTGTAAATAATATTTTATTTACATAAAGCTTGTAAAAAATGTACATGTCTTTTAAAACAAAATTGTCGTCCGTCGTCCGTCTTTTTTCGAACTTTATTCCTCAGCTTCTCCTTCAGTAGCGTCATCCATAGTAAGAGATTAAAATTTCAGCTCTGAGATATCGACACTTTCTTCTCTTGAGTCTTGAGTTCTTTTTTCAGCACGGGTCCAATCTTGAACGCAGACACAAGCTTCAAAATATCTGGCAGTAACCGACTCATCTTTTTGCTTAGCATCTTTGAATCTTCACTAAAACAAGATTCTGATACTACCGTGGACATCGAAAAATTTAGAATATCGCGTGCTATAGAAGAAAGTACATGATACGTTTTTTCGTATCTCTTCCACCATTCTAAAATTGAATAATATGATGAAGAGTTATATTCATTTTCTTCATAAGAATTTAAATATAAGAAAAATTCTTGCGTAGGTGGGATTATTATTTTTATTTCTTCCTTTGCAGTACACTTTTAGTATATGATAGTTTAGATATAAAACCAGAGCTACTACCTTGAACGGTTGTACCGTGTCGGGTGGATACAACTCTTTCTTCATATAAAGCAATTAAACTATCTAAAATATCCATAATTTCTACTTTCAAACTACATTCGTCAACTCTCATAATATCTTAAAAATCGTCTAATATAATATATACACCATCTAATTTAATCTTAGGATCAAAAATCGAAGCCAAACAATATTGAAGAGGTATATTACCCCAATATTTTTTAAATTTAGCTTCCATTTTGGCAGCAACATAATCAAAACCAGGGACATTTCTATATTTACAAAATAAATGACACATGTTAAGAATTTCTATTAAAGCTAAAGGAGAAGTTGGATAATAAACTCCAGATAGAATATATGTAGCATTGTAAAATAATTCAAAAAATTCAAAAATAGAAGTAACAATTAACCAATCATTCTCAGTTGCTTGATAATCAAAACTAGAATTAGTATTACAATAATGTATAATAACATATTTAAATTTAATGGAAGATTGCAACATTAAATAAGTAGAATTTTATCTATGTGGTGCATCATTAACAAATCGTCTAAAAGTAATACCATATTGTGTACATAAAATTTTAAAATCTTGTTGTCTACTTGCAGAAGAGTTCAAACTATGTAAACATGATCTAAGATTTTCTAAATTTAGTTGAAAGAATTTAAGACATTATTGTACAATCAAATTAATAATATAACAAGCATATCTAACATGAAAAAGTCTATCTTCTAACATAGGTGTAAATTGTGTTTTCAAAACATTAATAGAAGCAGTGTTATTACTAGCATTATTAAAAAAAATCGAAACTATTTTATTATGATTATCATATTCACTCACAAATTGCATTATAGCGCCACCGATTACACTGTCGGTATATGAAAATTCTAAAGGCCTTAGACAAATGATACATTTTTGCAACATCCATCTTTGATCTATATAATGTGTCGTGATACAAATATAAGCATAATTTTACTTAGTAGTCCATATATCAGAAGTTAAAGCTAATTTACTAACTTTAGTAAAACAAGAATTATGGGTATTACTTGCATAATTATAATAAAAATCACTCTCAACAAATGTAAATGGTTGTTTCTCACATATCATATATCTTGCTAACTCAGTCTTGTTACGAGCATCAAAATAAGTAAAGTTAGCTAAAGAAGATCCTTGACCCTACTTATCTGTGTTTGTGTAGCCTGCAGTGTGTATTTGCCATATCAACTTTCGTAGTGTCTTTTTAAAGTGTTCGTGCCATCATTTTTTTTTCATTTGTAAATCCGCTTATATTTCTTGCATTCCGTAGCTTTATATATTGATTTTTGATCTTTTGGATCTAAAACCTGTGCGTCCTCACTATCAGTGACAAATATTTTTGTATAATTTTTTCATAATTTTTTTTTTCCTATTGGCAATATTTGTAGTCGTGACCATACTCCTAACTTTAGGAGATGACATTTGTGTCTGTGGCACATAATTAGAAATATAATTATTTTCAAATATATTATTATAATAATCATAATTTTTAATATGTTGGTTTGAACATTGTCTCCATCCATATTTAAAAAAAAAAAAATTCAAAAAAATTTAGAGCTAAATTAATTATTCTCTACCAAAAGAGTGAGAGGAAAGAAAAATCTCAAATCAGAAAAAAAAAAAAAAAAACTATTCTGTAATATTAAAGTTACTTGTAACATCTGCTAGAAGCCTCTAAAAGAAATCGCAAGAAAATGCGTTGAGAGGGAATAAGTTTGACTATTTGTTTTGCTTCTAAACTTTGTAATTGACTTGCTTCTAAACTTTGTAAGAGGGTAAAAATTTTGCAGGAGAAAAAAATTTTGTTGTGGTTATTTTTCATGAATTATAGACTATTTATAGAAAAAAATTTGGGTCCAAATGACCCCAAATATTCTAATTTTTTTTTGTTATAATGGATATAGTGTTTCTCCTTTTCCGATTAGTAGCATTCATATGGTAAAAAAATTTGTATTTCGATCTACTTCTTTGAGCCAGGATATCTTGGGGTAGTAGCTTATTGAGAGTAGCGTGGGTTTCCTTTTCCTGGGTGACGTTCGTTGGAGAGTGGTTGCATCTGAAGCCAGAGTAGTGGTTCTTCATTGTATTTAATATCTGCTTTTAAGTTACCAATCCGATTTTTTCCCCATTTCTTCAGTTTGGGAAGTAAATGCAGTAGCCTAGTAGAGCAATCAGGGACGGCTGATGTTTCAGTCCAGGCCTGGGAGACTATTTGGGGGAAGTCATTCTCTTTAATCCATGCGCAGCCTGTTTTGACAGTGAACTGTGTCTTTAGTAGGATTGGATTGTGATCACTATTAAGACTTGGCAGGTGAAAGACCCCCGCTTTAGGATAGATCTAAGGTTCCCGGAACAGCCCGCAACAGCCCGATATACGCATCGATGATCGTCTTCTATTGGACCAGGTAAACGGAGAGCCGGCATACCCGAGTTCCATTGCTCACAGTGTTGGTAAACCAAGCTATGAACGATCTGTTGTGATTATAGTTAAAAGTGTTCCCTCCCTCTTTCTCATCTTCTCTTAGAATAGAGTTGAAGTGTCCAACGCAATGCCAAGGTTATGTGATGAGATCTAGCATGTCATCCCAGAAATCTTTTCTGTCTCTAACAATGGGTGGCCCATAGATGCGCATTAGATGCCAACCTTGAAAGTGATCTGGCATTTGAATGAAATGATGGATGTAGTATTGGTTGTTGATGTAACTGTAACTTAAAGTCCAGGATTTGGGCTTCATGTAACGTGTACTTCGTGACTTAGGATTTGGGTTATTTAGTAGTAGGGTGGCCCATCGATGATCGTTTTAAGTACTGGTGTGATACAAGAATTATGTAATAAGTGCAACACTGTGTATCTTTATTCTAAAAGTCTACAACCAGTCTGACTGAAATAGATAAGACATGACAAAGATTATTCAGTAGCAGGACCTCATATAATATGTGATATTAGAATTTGGGTCTCAAAAGTGGCTGACGTTAGTATATGAGTCTTAAGATAACTGTTCATAAGTCTACGTAAACAGTGATTTTAAGACCTAAACTCTAATGTCGGACACTTTGAAGACTCAAATCATAATATCACATATTATATGAGACCCTATTACTAAATAACCCAAATAACAATAATGCTAAGTTTACTACCTTCTAACAACCAAATTTCTGACTAGGCGGACGGTCTCAGGATCGAACCGCGGGAGAGATGTGGGACAGTGGGCCCAAATGACATGTAACGCATCGTGCACAATGTTCCGAGCGTCGGCAACATTTAAAAAAAATGACCTAAGAAACTTTAGTTATGAGTTGACCATTTTGTTGGTTTTTTTTGCCTTTGGACTATAAAAGATAGTCCCACATTGGCTACACCACCAAGTGAGTATCTCAATATAATGATTTGCTTGTGTTGAGGTGGGCACATGGGATGTGGTGAGGCACATGGGTGCCATATAGGGGTATTTTATTAGGATGAAGAAGGATTAACTCCTCAATGAAAGCATTTATGCTTTTTGTAATTCTCTTGAAATTATTTCCATAGGAGCTAAGCCCCTTTGGGGCTTAGCGACTCGAACTAGGACTCGGGTTCAAGGGCGCAAAGTGGCACTTTGTTGGCATACTTTTCACTAAGCACGTCAGTATCGGCGCAGGCGCTTGTGCTCATTTGAAATGCTCTCATGTGCGAGATGCATGCGCAGCCGCATGCGCGGTCGCATGGATGGTCCGCATGGGCGGGTCGCATGCTCGATCGCATGGGCGGTCGCATGGGCAGGCCACATGGGCCAGACGCATGGCGGTCGCATGGGCTAACGCTATTACGTCCCGATCCCGAAGGTCCCGACGACACCCTACCGGGTGCGAACCACCGCGCCGCGGCGCTCCCGTAGGGCGTATTATCATTTTCCATCGAGGCATGATGTCATACGAGCCTAGGGTTGTACCCGCACAAGGCAACATCGTTAAAGTTGTGGCTATCATCAAACCGATCGAGTACGCAACAGAGGGACAATGTTGCAAACAATAATCCATCTGAGTATACGGGACAAATCACAAGGCATGAGGTTATCTGAATACAATGGCATCGTTCTATACGTTATATCCCTCTATACAAAAGCAGCTCAAAACATCGATATGGCTCAAGGTATCGAAACCAGATTTTTGGGTCCTGGGGATGAGACACGGCTATCGCTTTCTCAGACGATCCAGTACCTGTGAACAAGCAAACTGTTGGTGGGTCAGCACTTTGGAGAAAGTACCGGTGAGTATAAAATCAACGAACAGAAGCAACATTCACTAAAACCAACACTAAGTAATTATGTTATAAAATATTACATTACTAGTGATCTTTCTAGTTTTACCTAGGTTCGTTACATGCAGTACAGGAACGGAGTCATATTACTTCTTTTGGAAACATCTTTGAAATCAGAGTTCAGGTTCGATAGCATTCAAACACACAAAACAAGCCGATTATTCTACTATCAGGGTGTGCGCAGCGTGTCTCATGAGCTATACTCAAAGACTCTAGGGACAATGAAGCATCAAGGAAATATCATTCAATCAAGCAAACAAGATGAACTATCTATAAGATGTCGGTCCCCGAGAAACTCAGGATCAGTAACGATAATCCAGCTAGCTAATGACTCCTTTATCTGATGCTATTAGCAGTTGTGACTCATGGTTGTTCTTCACTAAAATACGCTCAAAATAGTAGCCGTGACCAAGGTTCAGCTCTACACTAATAGCCATTGTCCGACCGATACAAATGCATGAAACACTATCAGATAAACTCTAAGATGCATATGATCTGTACAAGCAAGCTATATATATATATATATATATATATATATATATATATATATAAGGTTCTCTTTTTCTGTCCGTCTCTACATCAAACAGTTAGTTATACAATAAGGCTAACCTAGCATGCGCCCTAACTACCTGAATGCAGCTATCTTCATGAACAAGCTAACTTCTTTAACTCAAACTCAAACTCAAACTCTTTCCAACAGAAGCACCGCCTCCCATCTTATAGCCACGCTCCCCTAGATCCCATAGGACCGGAACATCAGGACGCACTATTAGTCTTACCCCATAAATCTACATCTACTATTCTAATAGCCACGCTTCCCAAGATCCCGTAGGACCGGAACATCAGGGCGTACTATTAGTCTCCAAACTTGTCGTTTAGCCTCAATCCACCGCAAGTTTCTCGATAACAAGCATATCACAACCATAACACAACATGATAATACAATATTTTAATCCATCTAACTCTTCTCTAATAGCCGCACTCCCTAGATCCCGTAGGACCGGAACATCCGGGCGGGCTACTAGTCTCTTCTCTAACAAGACAAGCCATTTACTCTCTATAAAAAAATAAGCATACATTCAATCTTAGCTCTTGCATCAAAGACAAGCAATTATAAGCACGATGACAAGCAAACATACAAACGATCTTTAATTTAAGCAAGCATGGCATGAGTCAATTTATCTCTTCAAGTTAAGCATGAAGTGTCACGCCCCAAACTCCCGCAAGCTCAATAGTCCCCGCTGAACGTGAAATCACCACGTTGCAGCTCTCCCGCGGGACAATCGATCTCTTCGGGACGTGATGCCGTACGAGCCTGGAGTTGCGCTCGTACAAGGCGATGTTGTTAAACACCAAAGTTATCATCGAAACAACCAAGTTACAGCGAAAGCCGTTTGTGTACCAAGCACACAATCAGAGTATTCGCAGCGAAGCTCACGATAGGGTCCAAATGAAATGCCCCGAAGGCAATGCCACAAAGGCGATGCCACGGAGACGATGAAATGCTCTTGCTCTTTTCTCTAGCCCACAAAGGTACTTACAGTTCATACATCTTGTCCCGAATATCCAAGCAGCGCCACTACGCCTGCATACCTGAAATATTGCCCACAAACGTGGGTCAGTACACAGCCGTACTGGTGAGCGGGGTAACCCACTCGTCTAAGCCGACACTAAGTAAAATAGTGAATGCAACCCGTTATATAGTGATCTTTCTAGTTGAATCCTAGATTCTTTTCATGGCATATGAATGACATGTTAAGGAAAGTTGTAAAGTAGTTTAAGCATGCAAGCATTCAACTCAAACCAAACGACAAGCATTTATATAACCGACCCGTCTTACTCAATGCCATCGCTTGTACGATAACATATCGAACCATCAGTCTCGTCTCAATATCCATCCTCAACCAAAGTTTAATATTCCAATCTCGAGTGCACACTCTTGCCGAGGTAAGGTGGTCGCGCCTACACGATGCACAAACCAACCAAAGTAAAGCAAACCAATATTTATTCTATACGAAGTCACTGGCCAAAGGTCATAAAGGACGTTGATCGGACTGATCAATGCGGTTCTATTCGAAACAGCGCTAAGTAGCTAACCCACCTGAATCGCATCCAACCGCTGGCACCGCGCCCAAGACGCGTTACCCAAATTGTCTCCTAAATGGCCGAACGATCCCGGTGCCCCAGAGAATCCCGTTCGAGGAGACCAAATTCTGTGCCATGCAGGTTGTCCGTGACTATGCAGACACGTAGGTATGACGAGAGGATCGATACATTCTCGCCCCACCAAGCGATCTTAGACTCGTTCAACCGATATCCAACCAAAATATCCATAACCATTCTTCCAACATATTCTTCCAAGGAATCCAAATCTCGACCTCAATATATAGCCCAAGGCACCGAAATACCCATATTTCACATTGCCGCTTTACAGCAATGTATTCCGAATTGGTGCAACACCCATGCTCAAAGCAAATCCTATGGCACAATGCCGTTTCAGTGGCACAATGCCCCATTCGTGGCACGATGTCCCATCAAGCGGCACAACTCCCTCGTCGTTGCAGTTGTTTGATTTTGAACCACAACTGCTCGCTTTGCAAGACAAAGCGACCAAGTGATACTCGCGCACGGATGCACGTTCGCTCGCCCGAATTCCCGATATTCCCATTCGCCTCAATGAATCATTCCAACTTGTATATTTCCAACCGTCCAAGCATAATCCCAAGTATCCAACCGACTGCCTCAAATGTATAATCCAACTATCGCACCAACTATCCAACGCTTAATTCATTTCAAGCCACAATCCTACCAAGCCAACGACGCACACTCTATGCACGCCTCAGTGTAGTGCTTCCCGAGTTTCAGTCCAAGTGTTCAAGCCTTTTACGTGTTTTCCATATTATTAGGCATGAGGGAGTAGAGGAGAAGGAAAAGAGCCCACTCACAATGATTGATCCCGTTAGGCATCTTGTCCTGCCGATACGGCCAATCCCTTGAACCCGTGGTCCGATGCAAGCACGATCTACTCAACTGGTATGACCGTGCGAGCAGGCCGTGCTCTCCAAATCATCCGACCGATCGGACTAAGGAAGACGACATTATCGCTTCCATCCAGCCATTCAGTACTGTTCTGAACGAACACCTGATTTCCATCGAACCCGCTAGCCATCTGCACATTGAAACCAACTCGATTAATCCTTCTTCCCCAAATCCAACTTTTCAAATGTAACCAGCATTTGATTTATTCAGTCTGACTCAGCGTAACGCTCAGAGCGGTTGCAGGGGGTTACATAATATACCACTTAGAATTAAGTTCGTCCACGAACCGTGCTGGTACTCATTCCTATCACATGCACAATCCAATTCCATGGATCTGCTCTAAGCAACTCACATATTCAAGATTCTGACTCTGCATCTCATTCTGTTGAACGCTCGTACAATTTTTATGAATTTCTACATCCTCCTTGCAGCTCAATACGAATTCTTCGTATCGGTTAGTTTTGGATCGTACATATATTTAAGGCGTCCCTAAAATACATGCATTTCAGCCGAGCTTTGCGATAGCAAATTTGAACAAGTTATAAGGGTATCTTTATGTTCGAGGCATCCATTCGCTTTACTCCCAATTGAGCTAAATCACGATTTCTATTCCAACACCTTCGCTTGAGAACTATTCTCAATTATGCAGATTTCCACCGACTCAATGAGTTCGCGTTCCAACTCAATCCATCCCACTATTTCTGAAAATCAGTACTAGCAACATCCCAAATATAATTCATGCACCGAACGAACATCTCAACTGATCTACCCCAAATATGCGACTTACCCAAATATCAACTTTGCTTAGATCTGCTCAGTCCAACACATTTTCCTGCCATCTCAATATCTCACAGGGTGAACATCTATATCGAGGTTCGTGTGATCCACGAAGATCTCGCCGCCACGCCAAAGGGATAGTGTCGCCACGATTTCAACGTGGACACACTCGCCATAATTCTTAGGTTGCGCATGGAATAGTTTTTCACGCTGCTTCCACTGCCTCGAAGCATAGAATATCACCTTTGCCTTCCGAACGAGTACGCTTCCCAGACTAAGTTCTGAGACATCTTATAAATCTGAGGCAAATCTGTCCCTTCCACTATTCGCAAGGATTTGATCTGAACGAGCCGTTGCTTTAACTTCACGAGCTAGTCTCACAGTCGTCAATTCATATGAATGCTATTCCCTTCCAGGGCACGATGAGTTAGAGGCGATGCCATCGATAAAAATTTGCGACTCTGAATCTCATCAGTTGACTTAGGCCAATCCCACCATCGCTTCGGTCTTCTGGCTGCTTCTTTAGCTGAAGGCTATCCCAAGGGTCTCTCGAATCCAACACTCAGTCAATAAGCCAAATCTTATTGCTCACATCTGCCCTCGACGTATTCCCAAATACGCCGTCTCAAGGGTCGTTCTATGGGTCTACCATATTCATTCTCTGATTCAGCGAACAAGTCGCTTAGGGTCAGCTGTCCCGAAGCTACGTTCGATAATTGTAATCATCACGATGGACAGTTACTATAAACCATGCTATATCTCATCTGCAAATCCGAGTCAAAATCCATCCATTTCATCCGAGCGATCTTTCGAAATTCGAGCACCGCGCTCGTTGAAACCGTCTTCCATCAATCCGTTGCTCTGCCCTGAATCCATCAAATTTCCGAATTGCATGTTCGATTCTCGCACTACCACTTGCAATGATTCTCGAAACTCAAGACTTGCTCAAATTCTTATCCATTTGCCGCGTCCCACATTGCACGTCCAACTTACTCGAGCAGCACAGTGATTTGCTCCGACATTGCTCCCACGTTTAGCTATCTTCAAAAGTTCGTCCGCCACAAAATCTTTGCCTTCCGTTGTTGCCACAATCCATCCACATCTTTCTGAGAATCCGTCTACGCTTGTTGCAACATCTTGCCCCAAAATTCTATTTCCGCTAAACCTGAGTCAAATTTTCGAGCAGCCATATCCAAAATCTTCCAAGTTTGTGTGAATCCATCGCATTGTCCCGCCAAGCCAAGTTCGTGTTGCTCAACCAACAGTTCAAATGCGTTGCCCAAAATCGTAGTCCGTGCTCGTTATTATTTCGATAATCCCATCGCTTCGCTCAAGCGTAACCCAAATGTTCGTTCCGATTTCGTCCATCTCTTAAGCCAGCGATGCTTACATTTGCATCAGTCCGTTCTCGATATGCTCAACTAGATATTCGATTTGCTCTATTTTTATTCTTTCCAACTCAACCGACTTGCACCAACCAAATTGTATTCTCGTTACCCGAGTCCGTTCAGGCAATTTCCATTGATGTCCAACCAAAATATTCCAATATCTTGCTCAAAATGTGGTATCTCATATAACACTTCGAATCGAGTCGCTACTCGCATTACCATTTCCTGCACTGATCCAAGATCCATTCGAACCATCCCTGATATGTGATCATGCCTTTCCCAATTCGAGTTTGACACAAAACTCAGGCAATGCTTGAATTATCCAACCATTTCCAACGGTTTCACACATTTGTTGTACGAGCAACTCGTGCCAACTTATCATGATATTCCCGAGCCAAACTCAAACTTGCCCAACCAATGCGCCACAGCCAAAATTCTAACTTCTATCCAACACAGTCGCTAGACGAGCAACTCGTACAGGGATCCATTTCCATCGAATGTTTCTACTCAAAATATGCCGCATAACCAAATCTCGTTAGCCAACCAACTGATCCATTGAGGCAATCAGAACTCCCTGAACGATAAGCCAAACCAACCCAACGAAATCCCACACTTATTGCACAAATGCAACAACGCCACCGACTTGCTGCACGAATGTAACAACGCCTAACGAGGCTAAGCGATCCTACAAAAACCAACCAAGGCAACCCAACCAAGAATAATATGCAGCCACAACCAGCAATAAATAGACTTATTGCATGAAATATCCGATGCGGCACTGAGTAGAGTCAAGAGCTAAACGATACGCGAAAGCTATTTAGAGTTTGTGATGAAGCGAAGGACCAAGTCCGAAGAAATGAACCGGGCGCTCTGATACCAATCTTTCATGCCCCAAACTCCCGCAAGCTCAATAGTCCCCGCTGAACGTGAAATCACCACGTTGCAGCTCTCCCGCGGGACAATTGTTCTCTTCGGGACATGATACCGTACGAGCCTGGAGTTGCGCTCGTACAAGGCGATGTTGTTAAACACCAAAGTTATCATCGAAACAACCAAGTTACAGCGGAAGCCGTTTGTGTACCAAGCACACAATCAGAGTATTCGCAGCGAAGCTCACGATAGGGTCCAAATGAAATACCCTGAAGGCAATGCCACAAAGGCGATGCCACGGAGACGATAAAATGCTCTTGCTCTTTTCTCTAGCCCACAAAGGTACTTATAGTTCATACATCTTGTCCCGTATATCCAAGCAGCACCACTACGCCTGCGTACCTAAAATATTGCCCACAAACGTGGGTCAGTACACAGTCGTACTGGTGAGCGGGGTAACCCACTCGTCTAAGCCGACACTAAGTAAAATAGTGAATACAACCCGTTATATGGTGATCTTTCTAGTTGAATCCTAGATTCTTTTTATGGCATATGAATGACATGTTAAGGAAAGCTGTAAAGCAGTTTAAGCATGCAAGCATTCAACTCAAACCAAACGACAAGCATCTATATAACCGACCCGTCTTACTCAATGCCATCGCTTGCACGATAACATATCGAACCATCAGTCTCGCCTCAATATCCATCCTCAGCCAAAGTTTAATATTCCAATCTCGAGTGCACACTCTTGCCGAGGCAAGGTGGCCGCGCCTACACGATGCACAAACCAACCAAAGTAAAGCAAGCCAATATTTATTCTATATGAAGTCATTGGCCAAAGGCCATAAAGGACGTTGATCGGATTGATCAATGCGGTTCTATTCGAAACAACGCTAAGTAGCTAACCCACCTAAATCGCATCCAAACGCTGGCACCGCGCCCAAGACGCGTTACCCAAATTGTCTCCTCCATGGCCGAACGATCCCGGTGCCCCGGAGAATCCCGTTCGAGGAGACCAAACCCTGTGCCACGCAGGTTGTCCGTGACTATGCAGACACGTAGGTATGACGAGAGGATCGAAATATTCTCACCCCACCAAGCGATACTAGACTCGTTCAACCGATATCCAACCGAAATATCCATAACCATTCTTCTAACATATCCTTCCAAGGAATCCAAATCTCGACCTCAATATATAGCCTAAGGCACCAAAATACCCATATTTCACATTGCCATTTTACATCAATGTATTTCGAATTGGTGCAACACCCATGCTCAAAGCAAATCCCATGGCACAATGCCGTTTCAGTGGCACAATGCCCCATTCGTGGCACGATGTCCCATCAAGCGGCACAGCACCCTCGCCGTTGTAATTGTTCGGTTTCGAACCACAACTGCTCGCTTTGCAAGACAAAGCAACCAAGTGATACTCGCGCACGGATGCACGTTCGCTCGCCCGAATTCCCGATATTCCCATTCGCCTCAATGAATCATTCCAACTTGTATATTTCCAACCGTCCAAGCATAATCCCAAGTATCCAACCGACTGCCTGAAATGTATAATCCAACTATAGCACCAACTATCCAACGCTTAATTCATTTCAAGCCACAATCCTACCAAGCCAACGACGCACACTCTATGCACGCCTCATGTAAACACCCTAATTTTCAGAGTAATTTTAATATAATTTTCCCTAAATTTTGGTATTTTTCTGGAAGAAGAACCAAGGTGATTGTGAGTTAAAGATTTTTTAAATGCAGTTTATTGGTGTTAAAATATTATGGAAATAATATTTTATGATGTAAAATGGAGAACCGGACATGTGGTATTTTTCGGTGAATTATTTGGACTCCGAAAACGAGTTTTAGGACCTATAAACTTTTAGGATTGATAAACCAAACTTAAAACCAAACCAAAATAAACCCACCCTGCCAGAACCGAACCCAGCCTATTGGGTCGGGTAGGATCTGAGTCAAACCCGACCCGAAATCCACTAGGGAACCCTAGCTACCGGATTTTACTGTAGCAGTATAAAATCCCCCACCTTGGCATGCGTGCCCAGCCGCAACCCTAGCAATCCACCCCGCCGTCATCTCCTTGTCAGCGACAGCACCCTGACCCGTCGAACTCCGACCGCGAGGCCGCATCCCCCTCTGCTCGACTCCGGCGAAGCCGCCCGAGTTCGCCCCCAACTTCCACTCCTCTTTCCAGCGTCCGCCCCACGACTCGAACTCGCCGGCGCCGACCACTCCGGTCTGGACCCCCTCTCCCCGCAGCGGCTGAACAGCCCGACCAGCAGAGTGTTCCCCCAACTCCGGCAGCGTGCGACTCTATCTTTTCGCACGCACGGCCGCAGAGTCGACCCCGACTTTCCCCTCAATACCCCGCCGCCGCTGCACATCGCCCCTCTCCGCCGACGAAACCCAGAACCCTCGACTCCTTTCCCGCGAGCGCCGTCCGCGTCCGCCCCTCGGCTCCTCGCCTCGAGCAGCCTCCAGAGTCCCCCTCGCCGTCGACACCCGAGCCCGACTCCCTTCGGCGGAACCCCGCTGTCCCCCGAGTCAGAACCCTAGCTCGGACTCTCGGCATACACGGGAATCCTTGACCAGGACACAAAGTTGACTCTCGGACGCATGGATTTCAGCGTTCACGGAGCCCTGTTCAGGTACCGATTTCTTACGCCTCGCAACTCCGTTTTAGTTTCCGTCAGTTGCTATACGTAGACTGTATAACCCTCTCGGTGCCCGTGTAACTCGCTCGGTGCATCGTGTCCTGTGGTGATCGTACACCGCGATCCAAAAATAGGAAAAACAATACCCCGTTTCACCCCAGAACTGAGTGCGCCCCGCCAAACGGGATGACTTGGTCGCGTGCGGTCTTCACAGACACGTGTGCGTCGTTGATACGGTCATGGGGGATTTCACAGAAGTAGATTCGGAGGTGCGTGCACCCCGGAATCAACGCGTATCCGCCGACGACACCCCGTATCTAACCTTTCTGGAATACGCTGTAACTTTGTGTACACACGTCGAATCGAGACGAAACTTGCGCCATCGGACTCGTAGCAATACGCTGGTCCTGTGACCCAAGTTTGGTTCGATTATGAGAACATTGACAAAATCGCGTATCGTGGACCCCACAGGCTCCACTTGACGGGTGATTTTGTGATCGGCACATCGGAATCCAACTCTGGAAGTTTCGTTGGGTTCGTATTCTCGTTCCTGACTTGTAGACCCTGAGTTGGAATAATTTGGAGACCTTTGATCCTGACGCACTTTTCGGTGCAAAGAGGCCCACATGTGGACCCCGCTTTTGGAGTAGCACCTACCGGATCCACTGATACAGGGACAGTTGTTGATATTCAAACATCAGGCAAGTGTACCTTGCCAACTCCGCAGTATTGTTACCTATTTTCTTACTTTATTATATTGCTGTGCATATTTAACCTAGGACCGTGTGACATACTTAGCGTCCGATTATTAGTCGGGTGCCAACACCGTACGCGGTGTTGGGTATTGTCATCTAGAGATGGACATACGTGACACTTTATCTTCTCGTACTTGTCTTACCAAGTACTCTATGACCCAGGACACTGGACACTGTTCATGAGACAGGATCTTCCCGAGATATTCGTGGTGATTCTGTATAGGATACATGACTTATAGAGTTACTATAGTCTAGATACATTATGACTTGTACATTAGTTATGATCCCGCTGACATGGACATAAGACGTTATGGTCATGACATACGTGGTTACATTGGGTGGGGAGAGACACACAGACTACAGGCTGATCATATATATATACACCCCTACTATTGTGAGGCCCAAGACACTGAAGCCCGAGCTTGGCCCATTACTCATTATTACTGCTGCTACCGGCTCCCCGACACAGAGCTGGTAGTATGCTTCAGCCTGAGTTCTAGTGCTGCTCTCATCTTGCATATCACTTAGCTGGTTATTTTAGTATTCCCTTATTGTTCCATCTATTGCTGGAGAGACCCACAGGCTACAGGTTGACTATATTATGTCGGCTACTCAGTCTCCCGCTGAGTTAGACCACCTCTTGACACCACTGCTACAGGCTCCCCTACACAGAGTTTGTAGATGTTCGACCTGAGTACTATTGATATTCTCTCTTGCAATTTATACAGATGTTTTCATACTTACCCTGTTTATCTCATTATGTGCTGCACTGTTTATACTATGGCTTGTATTATTTTCTGTACCTTGCTATGTCCCCTGAGGACCTGGATATGTATTTTGTCCCCAGATTTTGCAGACGTGGTTTATCCCGAGGTATACGGGACCGCAGCAGGAGGAGCCGATACAGGAGCTGTACCGCCATCTGAGGACGAGGTCTTAGCTGAAGACTTCTCTTGAGCATCCATGTTCATGCTCAGCTTTTATTATTTATTTCAGTCTTTTATATTCTGGTCTGTTGAACCATTATACTAAATATTTATCGGGTTGTTCCCCGAAGTACTTTGTGAGACGCATTGATGATTTACATTCCTTATTTATTCTGTGGATCATATTTTATATCTTGTGTGGATGAGATTAGTTGTGCCATGATTGTCGTAGACTTGTTTTACAGCTTAAGTATGCCCTGATGGATCCATTAAATTGGGTTTGTCCATCGGTGCGTACTGCTGGCCATTGCCACGTGTCTAGTCCCACGGTATTTTGGGACTGGGGCGTGATATGGTTTTTGTGGTGGCCCATGCAGGTCAACGACAAATTATTCTGTTTCAACTTAGGAACTGAACTAGCCTGCCCTAAGGATAGGATAAGTTCTAGAATCTCATCCATTATTAAACTATTATTGAACTCTATATCGAACTCGAAATTGTTACTTGAACTGCATCCTGTTTTGATTCCTCTGAGCGTTCTTACAGTTTATCTTTTGGGTTGCAGAGAAATGGATCCCAGGAACGGAGACGAGATTCCACTGGATATGCCACATGACGCTGTGGTTACTTATATTGACGGAGTGACTCCAGGGAATGGAGGACAAGCATCGCAGAGCGATCAAACCGGTCGACCTAATCCAAGGTTCCGGAGAGATGACATCCCACCTCTACTACAGTTCACTCCCCAGATGCCATCTTTCCCGCCAGGACAAGCCATGGATGGGCAACAGATGTTCCAGATGATGTACGCTATGATGCAAGCACAGCAACAGATTCAGCAAGAAGCACAACGACAGGAGGCCGAGAATCTGAGAACCAGCCTGGTATTCGCAATGGAGCAGGCAAATCCACCAGCAAGGAGGTCAGCGACGGGATCTATCACCGACTTCCGTCAACTCAAGCCTCGTACCTTTTCTGATAAAGAGGGACCAACCGAAGTTCATGAATGGCTCACAAACATTCAGCATCAGTTAGAAGCCGCTGAACTTCCTAGAGAGAAGTGGATGACTGCAGTCAGAATGCAGTTAACGGAGAATGCACATCACAGGTGGTTAGCAGAGGAGATGAGGCTCGGGCAGGACCGAGTCACCTGGGAAGAGTTCTCCAGACTCTTCAAAGAGATATACATTCCCGCAGTAGCACGGTCAGAGCTCAGAGACAAGTTCCACCGCCTTATCCAAGGCAGCATGACAGTGGAAGAATACAACGCGGAATTCATTCGCCTTAGTCGCTTTGCCCCAACCTTGATTTCGACCGAGGAAGAAAAAGCTGAGAAGTTCTTTGACGGGCTGAAGTTCGAGCTTCAGAGATTGATTGGATCGGTCGCACCTACATCTTATACCGACGTTCTCGCAGCAGCCCGACGGATGGAGCGCGTCACTAGAAGGGAGTCGACCCTGAAGAGGCATATCACATCAGCACCATCGAGGCCAGGATATGGGGATTCAGTAAAGCGGACCCAGAGGAGTATGCCTGAGAGGACAGCGCACAGGGCCATATCTCTCCCTACTTGTCACTACTGCGGCAAGATAGGTCACATTGAGAGAGAATGCAGACGCAAGTTAGGACTCTGCCTAGCTTGCGGTTCCAACCAGCATCAGACCAGAGAGTGCACCGAGCGTAGAGAGGGAGCACCGAGATTAGCTTTGCCTGCACCGTGACCAGTTTACCCAGCAGTAGGAGCACAGCAGACAGGAGTTGGAGGCGTCAGGCCACCAGCCCCAGGAGGGAACCAGCAGAGACCACCCCTGGCACCACAGGCAGCTCTATTTTAGCAGGCTCAGCAGCAGAGAGGCCAAGCTCAGGGACGAGGCCAGGCATTCACTTTAGCTGTTAAGGAGGAGGCTACAGCAGGCGAGGTCATCACAGGTACTATCTTAGTAGCTTCATTACCAGCTGTAGCATTATTTGATTCTGGAGCATCGCATTCATTTATAGCAGCTAGCTTTGTAGCCACCCATAGAGTAGCTACCGCACCCTTTCCGAAAATGAAGAGAATTCTTACGGGAGGCGGTATTATTCCGGTTAGTGACGTTTGTAGATCATGTTCTGTAGTAGTTTGTGGTCGAGAAATGCGAGCTCAATTTCTGATATTTTCTATGCCGGATTATGATGTCGTACTTGGTATGGACTGGTTGAGTCAGTACCATACGACCCTTGATTGCCGACTTGGGCGGGTTATATTTAGACCGCCTGGAAATCCAGAATTTGAGTTTCTTCGAGGAGCAGTAGAGCAAAGAGATCAGCCTACTCTTAGGGTACTATCTGTAGAAGGGGAGACAGGTTACCCAAGAGTCATATCGGAATTTGTGGATGTATTTCCTGATGATCTTCCAGGTTTACCGCCTGATCGGGAAATAGAATTCACAATAGACTTAACTCCAGGAGCAGAGCCGATCACTTCATCAGTTTATCGGCTAGCACCCAAGGAGTTAGTGGAGTTGAAACCACAGGTAGATGATCTTTTGGAGAAGGGTTTCATTCGGCCCAGTGTTTTACCTTGGGGGGCACCCATATTATTTGTGCCAAAGAAGGATGGGACAGTACGATTGTGCATTGATTATATGGCACTAAATGCTGTAACCATCAAGAACAGGTATCCCTTACCACGCATTGATGATCTATTCGAACAATTGAGTGGTGCAAGGGTATTCTCGAATATTGACCTTAGATCCGGCTATCATCAGATCAAAGTAAGGAAGGAAGACATCCCGAAGACAGCTTTCAGGACGAAGTATGGGCATTATGAGTTCTTGGTGATGCCGTTTGGTTTAACCAACGTGCCAACAGTATTTATGAGCTTAATGAACATAGTCTTTCATCAGTTCTTGGATAAATTCGTAGTGGTGTTCATTGACGACATTCTCATATATTCCAAGAACCATGAAGAGCACGAGGAGCATCTCAGAATTGTGTTAGAGACCTTGAGACAGGAGAAGTTATATGCCAAGCTCAGTAAGTGTGAGTTTTGTATGGACAAAGTGCCTTTCTTGGGACACATCATCTCAGAAGAAGGACTTTCCGTGGATCCAGAGAAAGTTGCGGCAATAGAGACTTGGCCTACACCCACATCAGTTGCAGAGATGAGAAGTTTTCTCGGGCTTGCGGGATTTTACCGAAGGTTTGTGGAGAATTTCTCGAGGATTGCGGAACCGATGACGAAGATGACACGCAAGGACCATGAGTTTATATAGACAGAAGACTGCCAGAAGGCCTTCGAAGAGTTGAAGAGAAGATTAACAACAGCACCTGTCTTGACTCTTCCTTCAGGGTCAGGAGATTTTGTTGTTTACAGTGATACATCAGGTAGTAGACTAGGATGTGTTTTGATGCAACATGGCAAAGTCATTGCTTATGCATCGAGACAGTTGAAGGTCCACGAAAAGAACTATCCAACCCACGATCTGGAGTTAGCAGCAGTTATTTTTGCATTGAAGATTTGGAGGCACTACCTATATGGGGAGAAAGTAGACATCTTTACAGATCACAAAAGTCTGAAGTATGTATATACTCAGAAGGAGCTTAACATGAGGCAGAGACGTTGGCTTGAATTGATGGTAGATTTTGACATAGATCTGCAGTATCATCCGGGAAAGGCGAATGTTGTTGCAGATGCGCTCAGCAGAAGGTCTACGGCTTATTTCTTGACGATGCAGCCCGAGTTATTGAAAGATCTACAGGAGCTTCAGATAGAGGTTGTCTTACCGGGACAGAATGGCTTGATGGCTAATCTTGAGATTCAGTCATCACTCGTGGAGAAGATTAAAGAGGCATTGCCCACCGATGCTAGATTCCGAAGACTAAAAGAAAGGACAGAAGCAGGCATGCAGACAGGACTTCGCATTCATGAAGACGGGACATTGAGGTTTGGAAATCGCATGTATGTTCCAAATGGAGAATTAAGACAGGAGTTAATGACGGAAGCACATAGCTCTATGTACTCTGTTCACCCAGGAGGAACCAAGATGTATCGAGACTTGAGACAGTATTACTGGTGGCATGGAATGAAAAGGGAAATCGTAAGATTCGTGGCCAGATGCTTAGTCTGCCAGCAAGTGAAGGCCGAGCATCAGAGGACTGCAGGTATGTTACAGCCGCTTCCTATACCAGAATGGAAGTGTGAGCATATCACGATGGATTTTGTCACAGGATTTCCGAGGAGCCCCAGCGGAAAAGACGCAGTATGGGTTATAGTGGATCGACTCACTAAATCGGCACACTTCTTGCCATTTAGAGTTGGACAGTCCACAGAGGTACTAGCCGACATGTACATGCGACAAATCGTTAAATTATATGGAGTGCCGGTCAGTATTGTATCGGATCGAGATTCGAGATTTACCTCTCATTTCTGGAGAAGCATGCAAGAGAGTCTGGGCACCAGACTCAAATTCAGCACGGCATATCACCCACAGATGGATGGCCAATCGGAGCGCACCATTCAGATCTTGGAGGATATGTTGCGATCATGTATGCTAGACTTTGGAGGATCTTGGGAAGATCATTTACACTTAGTGGAGTTCTCCTACAATAACAGTTATCAGGCCAGCATCCAGATGGCACCATTTGAAGCTTTATACGGAAGGAAGTGCAGATCGCCTATATGTTGGAGTGACGTTGGTGAACGTCAAATACTGGGTCCAGAATTGGTAACGCAGACAGTAGAAAAGGTAATAAAGATCCAGAATCATCTACGAGCAGCCCAGGACAGACAGAAGCATTGGGCAGATACGCACAGACGTCCCCTGGAGTTTAAAGAAGGAGAGCATGTGTTCTTGAGGATTTCGTCCACTCGTGGTACTATCAGATTCGGGAGCAGAGGCAAGTTGAGCCCAAGGTATATTGGACCATTTGACATTCTAGAGCGCGTTGGTGAGGTGGCTTATCGTCTTGCATTACCTCCATCCTTAGAGGGAGTGCATGACGTATTCCACGTCTCACAGCTGCGCAGGTACGTGACCGACCCAAGTCACGTAGTCGATCATTCAGAGATCGCAGTAGGCCCAAGCTTGAGATATGAAGAACAACCAGTTGGCATCCTCGACGTCAACGAGAAGACATTGCGGGGACAGACAATCAAACTAGTTCGTGTAGCTTGGAAACATCATTCTCCTGGAGAATCGACTTGGGAACGAGAAGATAGTATGCGCCAGCGTTACCCCCACCTGTTCGAGGAGGCAGTTGTAAACTAAGCAACCTTGTATTTCCATAATTCTTTCTTAAGTAGCTTATTCTTTGATTGCGAGGACGCAATCCTTTTAAGGAGGGAAGATTGTAAACACCCTAATTTTCAGAGTAATTTTAATATAATTTTCCCCGAAATTTTGGTATTTTTCTGGAAGAAGAACCAAGGTGATTGTGAGTTAAAGATTTTTTAAATGCAGTTTATTGGTGTTAAAATATTATGGAAATAATATTTTATGATATAAAATGGAGAACCGGACATGTGGTATTTTCGGTGAATTATTTGGATTCCGAAAACGAGTTTTAGGACCTATAAACTTTTGGGATTGATAAACCAAACTTAAAACCAAACCAAAATAAACCCACCCTGCCAGAACCGAACCCAGCCTATTGGGTCGGGTAGGATCTGAGTCAAACCTGACCCGAAACCCACTAGGGAACCCTAGCTACCGGATTTTACTGTAGCAGTAAAAAACCCCCTCCTTGGCATGCGTGCCCAGCCGCAACCCTAGCAATCCACCCCGCCGTCATCTCCTTGTCAGCGACAGCACCCTGACCCGTCGAACTCCGACCGCGAGGCCGCATCCCCCTCTGCTCGACTCCGGTGAAGCCGCCCGAGTTCACCCCCAACTTCCACTCCTCTTTCCAGCATCCGCCCCACGACTCGAACTCGCCGGCGCCGACCACTCCGGTCTGGACCCCCTCTCCCCGCAGCGGCTGAACAGCCCGACCAGCAGCGTGTTCCCCCGACTCCGGCAGCGTGCGACTCCATCTTTTCGCACGCACGGCCGCAGAGTCGACCCCGACTTTCCCCTCAACACCCCGCCGCCGCTGCACATCGCCCCTCTCCGCCAACGAAACCCAGAACCCTCGACTCCTTCCCCGCGAGCGCCGTCCGCGTCCGCCCCTCGGCTCCTCGCCTCGAGCAGCCTCCAGAGTCCCCCTCGCCGTCGACACCCGAGCCCGACTCCCTTCGGCGGAACCCCACTGTCCCCCGAGTCAGAACCCTAGCTCGGACTCTCGGCATACACGGGAATCCTTGACCAGGACACAAAGTTGACTCTCGGACGCATGGATTTCAGCGTTCACGGAGTCCTGTTCAGGTACCAATTTCTTACGCCTCGCAACTCCGTTTTAGTTTCTGTCAGTTGCTATACGTAGACTGTATAACCCTCTCGGTGCCCGTGTAACTCGCTCGGTGCATCGCGTCCTGTGGTGATCGCACACCGCGATCCAAAAATAGGAAAAACAATACCCCGTTTCACCCCGGAACTGAGTGCGCCCCACCAAACGGGATAACTTGGTCGCGTGCGGTCTTCACAGACACATGTGCGTCGTTGATACGGTCGTGAAGGATTTCACAGAAGTAGATTCGGAGGTGCGTGCACCCCGGAATCAACGCGTATCCGCCGACGACACCCCATATCCGACCTTTCTGGAACACGCTGTAACATTGTGTACATACGTCGGATCAAGACGAAACTTATGCCATCGGACTCGTAGCAATACGCTGGTCCTGTGACCCAAGTTTGGTTCAATTCTGAGAACGTTGACAAAATCGCGTATCGTGGGCCCCACAGGCTCCACTTGACGGGTGATTTTGTGATCGGCACATCAGAATCCAACTCTGGAAGTTTCGTTGGGTTCGTATCCTCGTTCCTGACTTGTAGACACCGAGTTAGAGTAATTTGGAGACCTTTGACCCTGACGCGCTTTTCGGTGCAAAGTGGCCCACATGTGGACCCCGCTTTGGCCCGAAAATGACTTTTTGCCCCTGTGTCCAAATTGGATGTAAGGACAGGCAATTCTAGCAGTTTGACGTCTTCTGAGACTATTGGTGATCTTTATTACAGCTTTTGGAGTAGCACCTACCGGATCCACTGATACAGGGACAGTTGTTGATATTCAAACATCAGGCAAGTGTACCTTGCCAACTCCGCAGTATTGTTACCTATTTTCTTACTTTATTATATTGCTGTGCATATTTAACCTAGGACAGTGTGACATACTTAGCGTCCGATTATCAGTCGGGTGCCAACACCGTACGCGGTGTTGGGTATTATCATCTAGAGATGGACATACGTGACACTTTATCTTCTCGTACTTGTCTTACCAAGTACTCTATGACCCAGGAAACTGGACACTGTTCATGAGACAGGATCTTTCCGAGATATTCGTGGTGATTCTGTATAGGATACATGACTTATAGAGTTACTATAGTCTAGATACATTATGACTTGTGCATTAGTTATGATCCCGCTGACATGGACATAAGACGTTATGGTCATGACATGCGTGGTTACATTGGGTGGGGAGAGACACACAGACTACAGGCTGATCATATATATATACACCCCTACTATTGTGAGGCCCAAGACACTGAAGCCCGAGCTTGGCCCATTACTCATTATTACTGCTGCTACCGGCTCCCCGACACAGAGCTGGTAGTATGCTTCAGCCTGAGTTCTAGTGCTGCTCTCATCTTGCATATCACTTAGCTGGTTATTTTAGTATTCCCTTATTGTTCCATCTATTGCTGGAGAGACCCACAGGCTACAGGTTGACTATATTATGTCGGCTACTCAGTCTCCCGCTGAGTTAGACCACCTCTTGACACCACTGCTACAGGCTTCCCTACACAGAGTTTGTAGATGTTCGACCTGAGTACTATTGATATTCTCTCTTGCAATTTATACAGATGTTTTCATACTTACCCTGTTTATCTCATTATGTGCTGCACTGTTTATACTTTGGCTTGTATTATTTTCTGTACCTTGCTATGTCCCCTGAGGACCTGGATATGGATTTTGTCCCCAGATTTTGCAGACGTGGTTTATCCCGAGGTATACGGGACCGCAGCAGGAGGAGCCGATACAGGAGCTGTACCGCCATCTGAGGACGAGGTCTTAGCTGAAGACTTCTCTTGAGCATCCATGTTCATGCTCAGCTTTTATTATTTATTTCAGTCTTTTATATTCTGGTCTGTTGAACCATTATACTAAATATTTATCGGGTTGTTCCCCGAAGTACTTTGTGAGACGCATTGATGATTTACATTCCTTATTTATTCTGTGGATCATATTTTATATCTTGTGTGGATGAGATTAGTTGTGCCATGATTGTCGTAGACTTGTTTTACAGCTTAAGTATGCCCTGATAGATCCATTAAATTGGGTTTGTCCATCGGTGCGTACTGCTGGCCATTGCCATGTGTCTAGTCCCACGGTATTTTGGGACTGGGCGTGACATGGTTTTTGTGGTGGCCCATGCAGGTCAACGATAAATTATTCTGTTTCAACTTAGGAACTGAACTAGCCTGCCCTAAGGATAGGATAAGTTCTAGGATCTCATCCATTATTAAACCATTATTGAACTCTATATCGAACTCAAAATTGTTACTTGAACTGCATCCTGTTTTGATTCCTCTGAGTGTTCTTACAGTTTATCTTTTGGGTTTCAGAGAAATGGATCCCAGGAACGGAGACGAGATTCCACTGGATACGCCACATGACGCTGTGGTTACTTATATTGACGGAGTGACTCCAGGGAATGGAGGACAAGCATCGCAGAGCGATCAAACCGGTCGGCCTAATCCAAGGTTCCGGAGAGATGACATCCCACCTCCACCACAGTTCACTCCCCAGATGCCAGCTTTCCCGCCAGGACAAGCCATGGACGGGCAACAGATGTTCCAGATGATGTACGCTATGATGCAAGCACAGCAACAGATTCAGCAAGAAGCACAACGACAGGAGGCCGAGAATCTGAGAACCAGCCTGGTATCCGCAATGGAGCAGGAAAATCTACCAGCAAGGAGGTCAGCGACGGGATCTATCACCGACTTCCGTCAACTCAAGCCTTGTACCTTTTCTGATAAAGAGGGACCAACCGAAGTTCATGAATGGCTCACAAACATTCAGCATCAGTTAGAAGCCGCTGAACTTCCTAGAGAGAAGTGGATGACTGCAGTCAGAATGCAGTTAACGGAGAATGCACATCACAGGTGGTTAGCAGAGGAGATGAGGCTCGGGCAGGACCGAGTCACCTGGGAAGAGTTCTCCAGACTCTTCAAAGAGATATACATTCCCGCAGTAGCACGGTCAGAGCTCAGAGACAAGTTCCACCGCCTTATCCAAGGCAGCATGACAGTGGAAGAATACAACGCGGAATTCATTCGCCTTAGTCGCTTTGCCCCAACCTTGATTTCGACCGAGGAAGAAAAAGCTGAGAAGTTCTTTGACGGGCTGAAGTTCGAGCTTCAGAGATTGATTGGATCGGTCGCACCTACATCTTATACCGACGTTCTCGCAGCAGCCCGACGGATGGAGCGCGTCACTAGAAGGGAGTCGACCCTGAAGAGGCATATCACATCAGCACCATCGAGGCCAGGATATGGGGATTCAGTAAAGCGGACCCAGAGGAGTATGCCTGAGAGGACAGCGCACAGGGCCATATCTCTCCCTACTTGTCACTACTGCGGCAAGATAGGTCACATTGAGAGAGAATGCAGACGCAAGTTAGGACTCTGCCTAGCTTGCGGTTCCAACCAGCATCAGACCAGAGAGTGCACCGAGCGTAGAGAGGGAGCACCGAGATTAGCTTTGCCTGCACCGTGACCAGTTTACCCAGCAGTAGGAGCACAGCAGGCAGGAGTTGGAGGCGTCAGGCCACCAGCCCCAGGAGGGAACCAGCAGAGACCACCCCTGGCACCACAGGCAGCTCTATTTTAGCAGGCTCAGCAGCAGAGAGGCCAAGCTCAGGGACGAGGCCAGGCATTCACTTTAGCTGTTAAGGAGGAGGCTACAGCAGGCGAGGTCATCACAGGTACTATCTTAGTAGCTTCATTACCAGCTGTAGCATTATTTGATTCTGGAGCATCGCATTCATTTATAGCAGCTAGCTTTGTAGCCACCCATAGAGTAGCTACCGCACCCCTTCCGAAAATGAAGAGAATTCTTACGGGAGGCGGTATTATTCCGGTTAGTGACGTTTGTAGATCATGTTCTGTAGTAGTTTATGGCCGAGAAATGCGAGCTCAATTTCTGATATTTTCTATGCCGGATTATGATGTCGTACTTGGTATGGACTGGTTGAGTCAGTACCATGCGACCCTTGATTGCCGACTTGGGCGGGTTATATTTAGACCGCCTGGAAATCTAGAATTTGAGTTTCTTCGAGGAGCAGTAGAGCAAAGAGATCAGCCTACTCTTAGGGTACTATCTGTAGAAGGGGAGACAGGTTACCCAAGAGTCATATCGGAATTTGTGAATGTATTTCCTGATGATCTTCCAGGTTTACCGCCTGATCGGGAAATATAATTCACAATAGACTTAACTCCAGGAGCAGAGCCGATCACTTCATCAGTTTATCGGCTAGCACCCAAGGAGTTAGTGGAGTTGAAAGCACAGGTAGATGATCTTTTGGAGAAGGGTTTCATTCGGCCCAGTGTTTCACCTTGGGGGGCACCCATATTATTTGTGCCAAAGAAGGATGGGACAGTACGGTTGTGCATTGATTACAGGGCACTAAATGCTGTAACCATCAAGAACAGGTATCCCTTACCACGCATTGATGATCTATTCGATCAATTGAGTGGTGCAAGGGTATTCTCGAAGATTGACCTTAGATCCGGCTATCATCAGATCAAAGTAAGGAAGGAAGACATCCCGAAGACAGCTTTCAGGACGAAGTATGGGCATTATGAGTTCTTGGTGATGCCGTTTGGTTTAACCAACGTGCCAGCAGTATTTATGAGCTTAATGAACAGAGTCTTTCACCAGTTCTTGGATAAATTCGTAGTGGTATTCATTGACGACATTCTCATATATTCCAAGAACCATGAAGAGCACGAGGAGCATCTCAGAATTGTGTTAGAGACCTTGAGACAGGAGAAGTTATATGCCAAGCTCAGTAAGTGTGAGTTTTGTATGGACAAAGTGCCTTTCTTGGGACACATCATCTCAGGAGAAGGACTTTCCGTGGATCCAGAGAAAGTTGCGGCAATAGAGACTTGGCCTACACCCACATCAGTTGCAGAGGTGAGAAGTTTTCTCGGGCTTGCGGGATATTACCGAAGGTTTGTGGAGAATTTTTCGAGGATTGCGGAACCGATGACGAAGCTGACACGCAAGGACCAGGAGTTTATATGGACAGAAGACTGCCAGAAGGCCTTCGAAGAGTTGAAGAGAAGATTAACAACAGCACCTGTCTTGACTCTTCCTTCAGGGTCAGGAGGTTTTGTTGTTTACAGTGATACATCAGGTAGTGGACTAGGATGTTTTTTGATGCAACATGGCAAAGTCATTGCTTATGCATCGAGACAGTTGAAGGTCCACGAGAAGAACTACCCAACCCACGATCTGGAGTTAGCAGCAGTTATTTTTGCATTGAAGATTTGGAGGCACTACCTTTATGGGAAAAAAGTAGACATCTTTACAGATCACAAAAGTCTGAAGTATGTATATACTCAGAAGGAGCTTAACATGAGGCAGAGGCGTTGGCTTGAATTGATGGTAGATTTTGACATAGATCTGCAGTATCATCCGGGAAAGGCGAATGTTGTTGCAGATGCGCTCAGTAGAAAGCCTACAGCTTATTTCTTGACGATGCAGCCCGAGTTATTGAAAGATCTACAGGAGCTTCAGATAGAGGTTGTCTTACCGGGACAGAATGGCTTGATGGCTAATCTTGAGATTCAGTCATCACTCGTGGAGAAGATTAAAGAGGCATTGCCCACCGATGCTAGATTCCGAAGACTCAAAGAAAGGACAGAAGCAGGCATGCAGACAGGACTTCGCATTCATGAAGACGGGACATTGAGGTTTGGAAATCTCCTGTATGTTCCAAATGGAGAATTGAGACAGGAGTTAATGACGGAAGCACATAGCTCTATGTACTCTGTTCACCCAGGAGGAACCAAGATGTATCGAGACTTGAGACAGTATTACTGGTGGCATGGAATGAAAAGGGAAATCGCAAGATTCGTGGCCAAATGCTTAGTCTGCCAGCAAGTGAAGGCCGAGCATCAGAGGACTGCAGGTATGTTACAGCCGCTTCCTATACCAGAATGGAAGTGGGAGCATATCACGATGGATTTTGTCACAGGATTTCCGAGGAGCCCCAGCGGAAAAGACGCAGTATGGGTTATAGTGGATCGACTCACTAAATCGGTACACTTCTTGCCATTTAGAGTTGGACAGTCCACAGAGGTACTAGCCGACATGTACATGCGACAAATCGTCAAATTACATGGAGTGCCAGTCAGTATTGTATCGGATCGAGATTCGAGATTTACCTCTCATTTCTGGAGAAGCATGCAAGAGAGTCTGGGCACCAGACTCAAATTCAGCATGGCATATCACCCACAGACGGATGGCCAATCGGAGCGCACCATTCAGATCTTGGAGGATATGTTGCGATCATGTATGCTAGACTTTGGAGGATCTTGGGAAGATCATTTACACTTAGTGGAGTTCTCCTACAATAACAGTTATCAGGCCAGCATCCAGATGGCACCATTTGAAGCTTTATACGGAAGGAAGTGCAGATCGCCTATATGTTGGAGTGACGTTGGTGAACGTCAAATACTGGGTCCAGAATTGGTAACGCAGACAGTGGAAATGGTAAAACAGATCCAGAATCATCTACGAGAAGCCCAGGACAGACCGAAGCATTGGGCAGATACGCGCAGACGTCCCCTGGAGTTTAAAGAAGGAGAGCATGTGTTCTTGAGGATTTCGTCCACTCGTGGTACTATCAGATTCGGGAGCAGAGGCAAGTTGAGCCCAAGGTATATTGGACCATTTGACATTCTAGAGCGCGTTGGTGAGGTGGCTTATCGTCTTGCATTACCTCCATCCTTAGAGGGAGTGCATGACGTATTCCACGTCTCACAGCTGCGCAGGTACGTGACCGACCCAAGTCACGTAGTCGATCATTCATAGATCACAGTAGGCCCAAGCTTGAGATATGAAGAACAACCAGTTGGCATCCTCGACGTCAACGAGAAGACATTGCGGGGACAGACAATCAAACTAGTTCGTGTAGCTTGGAAACATCATTCTCCTGGAGAATCGACTTGGGAACGAGAAGATAGTATGCGCCAGCGTTATCCCCACCTGTTCGAGGAGGCAGTTGTAAACTAAGCAACCTTGTATTTTCATAATTCTTTCTTAAGTAGCTTATTCTTTGATTGCGAGAACGCAATCCTTTTAAGGAGGGAAGATTGTAAACACCCTAATTTTCAGAGTAATTTTAATATAATTTTCCCCAGAATTTTGGTATTTTTCTGGAAGAAGAACCAAGATGATTGTGAGTTAAAGATTTTTTAAATATAGTTTATTGGTGTTAAAATATTATGGAAATAATATTTTATGATGTAAAATGGAGAACCGGACATGTGGTATTTTTGGTGAATTATTTGGACTCCGAAAACGAGTTTTAGGACCTATAAACTTTTGGGATTGATAAACCAAACTTAAAACCAAACCAAAATAAACCCACCCTGCCAGAACCGAACCCAGCCTATTGGGTCGGGTAGGATCTGAGTCAAACCCGACCCGAAATCCACTAGGGAACCCTAGCTACCGAATTTTACTGTAGCAGTATAAAATCCCCCTCCTTGGCATGCGTGCCCAGCCGCAACCCTAGCAATCCACCCCGCCGTCATCTCCTTGTCAGCGACAGCACCCTGACCCGTCGAACTCCGACCGCGAGGCCGCATCCCCCTCTGCTCGACTCCGGCGAAGCCGCCCGAGTTCGCCCCCAACTTCCACTCCTCTTTCCAGCGTCCGCCCCACGACTCGAACTCGCCGGCGCCGACCACTCCGGTCTGGACCCCCTCTCCCCACAGCGGCTGAACAGCCCGACCAGCAGCGTGTTCCCCCGACTCCGGCAGCGTGCGACTCCATCTTTCCGCACGCACGGCCGCAGAGTCGACCCCGACTTTCCCCTCAACACCCCGCCGCCGCTGCACATCGCCCCTCTCCGCCAACGAAACCCAGAACCCTCGACTCCTTCCCCGCGAGCGACGTCCGCGTCCGCCCCTCGGCTCCTCGCCTCGAGCAGCCTCCAGAGTCCCCCTCGCCGTCGACACCTGAGCCCGACTCCTTCGGCGGAACCCTGCTGTCCCCCGAGTCAGAACCCTAGCTCGGACTCTCGGCATACATGAGAATCCTTGACCAGGACACAAAGTTGACTCTCGGACGCATAGATTTCAGCGTTCACGAAGCCCTGTTCAGGTACCGATTTCTTACGCCTCGTAACTCTGTTTTAGTTTCCGTCAGTTGCTATACGTAGACTGTATAATCCTCTCGGTGCCCGTGTAACTCGCTCGGTGCATCGCGTCCTGTGGTGATCGCACACCGCGATCCAAAAATAGGAAAAACAATACCCCGTTTCACCCCGGAACTGAGTGCGTCCCGCCAAACGGGATGACTTGGTCGCGTGCGGTCTTCACAGACACGTGTGCGTCGTTGATACGGTCGTGGAGGATTTCACAGAAGTAGATTAAGAGGTGCGTGCACCCCGGAATCAACGCGTATCCGCCGACGACACCCCGTATCTGACCTTTCTGGAACACGCTGTAACTTTGTGTACACACGTCGAATCGAGACGAAACTTACGCCATCGGACTCGTAGCAATACGCTGGTCCTGTGACCCAAGTTTGGTTCGATTCTGAGAACATTGACAAAATCGCGTATCGTGGGCCCCACAGGCTCCACTTGACGGGTGATTTTGTGATCGGCACATCGGAATCCAACTCTGGAAGTTTTGTTGGGTTCGTATCCTCGTTCCTGACTTGTAGACCCTGAGTTAGAATAATTTGGAGACCTTTGACCCTGACGCGCTTTTCGGTGCAAAGTGGCCCACATGTGGACCCCGCTTTGGCCCGAAAATGATCTTTTTGCCCCTGTGTCCAAATTGGATGTAAGGACAGGCAATTCTAGCAGTTTGACGTCTTCTGAGACTATTGGTGATCTTTATTACAGCTTTTGGAGTAGCACCTACCGGATCCACTGATACAGGGACAGTTGTTGATATTCAAACATCAGGCAAGTGTACCTTGCCAACTCCGCAGTATTGTTACCTATTTTCTTACTTCATTATATTGTTGTGCATGTTTAACCTAGGACCGTGTGACATACTTAGCGTCCGATTATCAGTCGGGTGCCAACACCGTACGCGGTGTTGGGTATTGTCATCTAGAGATGGACATACGTGACACTTTATCTTCTCGTACTTGTCTTACCAAGTACTCTATGACCCAGGACACTGGACACTGTTCATGAGACAGGATCTTTCCGAGATATTCGTGGTGATTCTGTATAGGATGCATGACTTATAGAGTTACTATAGTCTAGATACATTATGACTTGTGCATTAGTTATGATCCCGCTGACATGGACATAAGACGTTATGGTCATGACATGCGTGGTTACATTGGGTGGGGAGAGACACACAGACTACAGGCTGATCATATATATATACACCCCTACTATTGTGAGGCCCAAGACTCTGAAGCCCGAGCTTGGCCCATTACTCATTATTACTGCTGCTACCGGCTCCCCGACACAGAACTGGTAGTATGCTTCAGCCTGAGTTCTAGTGCTGCTCTCATCTTGCATATCACTTAGCTGGTTATTTTAGTATTCCCTTATTGTTCCATCTATTGCTGGAGAGACCCACAGGCTACAGGTTGACTATATTATGTCGGCTACTCAGTCTCCCGCTGAGTTAGACCACCTCTTGACACCACTGCTACAGGCTCCCCTACACAGAGTTTGTAGATGTTCAACCTGAGTACTATTGATATTCTCTCTTACAATTTATACAGATATTTTCATACTTACCCTGTTTATCTCATTATGTGCTGCACTGTTTATACTATGGCTTTTATTATTTTCTGTACCTTGCTATGTCCTCTGAGGACCTGGATATGGATTTTGTCCCCAGATTTTGCAGACGTGGTTTATCCCGAGGTATACGGGACCGCAGCAGGAGGAGCCGATACAGGAGCTGTACCGCCATCTGAGGACGAGGTCTTAGCTGAAGACTTCTCTTGAGCATCCATGTTCATGCTCAGCTTTTATTATTTATTTCAGTCTTTTATATTCTGGTCTGTTGAACCATTGTACTAAATATTTATCGGGTTGTTCCCCGAAGTACTTTGTGAGACGCATTGATGATTTACATTCCTTATTTATTCTGTGGATCATATTTTATATCTTGTGTGGATGAGATTAGTTGTGCCATGATTGTCGTAGACTTGTTTTACAGCTTAAGTATGCCCTGATGGATCCATTAAATTGGGTTTGTCCATCGGTGTGTACTGTTGGCCATTGCCACGTGTCTAGTCCCACGGTATTTTGGGACTGGGGCGTGACACCTCAGTGTAGTGCTTCCCGAGTTTCAGTCCAAGTGTTCAAGCCTTTTACGTGTTTTCCATATTATTAGGCATGAGGGAGTAGAGGAGAAGGGAAAGAGCCCACTCACAATGATTGATCCCGTTAGGCATCTTGTCCTGCCGATACGGCCAATCCCTTGAACCCGTGGTTCGATGCAAGCGCGATCTACTCAACTGGTATGACCGTGCGAGCAGGCCGTGCTCTCCAAATCATCCGACCGATCAGACTAAGGAAGACGGTATTATCGCTTCCATCCATCCATTCAGTACTGTTCTGAGCGAACACCTGATTTCTATCGAACCCGCTAGCCATCTGCACATTGAAACCAACTCGATTAATCCTTCTTCCTAAAATTCAACTTTTTAAATGTAACCAGCATTTGATTTATTCAGTCCGACTCAGCGTAACGCTCCGAGCGGTTGCGGGGCGTTACATGAAGTTTTGCTCTTTCTTTAGCATGGTATGGTTCGTTCGATAGTTGTGTTCGTGTAACTAGCATAAAATTTTAGGAGATCAAAACCCAAGAAAACTCAAGAACACATGAAAATATTCTAAACTGAAAGTCTAGATCTACACTAATCCATGCACTAAAACCGAAAATACCAAGTTCTAAATGTATGGAGAAATATATAATAAACATAATGGAACAATAAAATAGAGAATTTTTTATTCCTCATGCAAGGTGTACTTGCCTATGGAGGGAGAGAGAGAACCTAAAAGAGAGAATGGAAGAAGAATAAATGTAAAGAGGGAGAATGAATTTGGATTATATGAAGGGTTTGAGGTTTAGACCATGGGTTCAACTCATGATCAAAGCAAACTAAAATAAACCAAAAGCCAAGTGAATCAAAGAATGTATCTAGTCTCTCTACAACATACAACTATGCTAGCAAGAAAATTAAATACGCTCCAAATACGAATATCGGAAATGAGAAGTGACATCTCTATCCACATTATAAAAAATTCGTCCTCGGAATTCAAACTCAAGGCTAGATAGATATATCAAGGCAAGCAACAACTAATTACCAGCAATCTACACATATAAATAAGCAAGTATATCAACACATGTAATGAAACAAAGCAATATCATCTCATATGAGTGCTTGCCAACCATGGAATGAATGTCGCAAAGGCATAAAAAAAATACCTTACGAGTCGAATAGGTACGGGTACCGAGATCGAATATCGTCCTCGCACTCCCACGTCGACTCTCGAAAGGAGTGATGGCCCCAAGCAACACGAACAAGACGTATAGTCCGGTTCTTGATTACCTTCTCTCTCTGATCCAAAATGGACACGGGTTGTTCCTCGTAAGTTAAGTCGGTACCAACGACTAACTCAGAATGATCGAGGACATAACTCGAATCCGGGACATACCTACGCAACTGAGACACATGAAATACATCATGTACTTCACAAAGCGAAGGCGGAAGGGCAAGACGATAAGCAAAATTCTCTACCCTCTCGAGAATATCGAACTGTCCTACATATTGCGGACTAAGCTTTCCGCGAACCCCGAATCTAATGACTCCACGGTTGAGCAAAATACATAAAAATACATGGTCGCCAACAGAAAACTCTAACAACCTACGATGTTGATATGCCCAATGCCGATGACGGTCTTGGGCAACCCGAAGCCGCTCTCTGATCTGCTTAACCATTTCAATAGATTGAGTGATCATCCCAGGCCCCAACATCTTTCGTTCACCAATGCCATCCCATGCTAAGTTAATCCAAAAAAATTATCGATTTTTTTTTATGTTAATGTTAATATTAATGTTAACATTAATTTTATTATTAATTTTATTAATTTTAAAGTTAATTTTAATTTTAATTTTAATTTTAATTTTAAAATTTTTTATGTCAGTTATCATATTAACAGTCACGCTAGATATCACGTAAGGAGTGGGAGGTTGAAACTCAGGAGGATGAATAACATTGGGAATTGACCTTTACTTGGCTTTCGAGTACATGACCTCCTCTGCCTGGAGGACCACCAAGGGCAGCTTTTCCTGCCACTCCTTGTTCTTCTGTTTGTCCGGGTTGTGCACTTAATTGGTTGGCCATTCTGGAATTGAATTGGACTAAACTGAATGAAAGGAAACAAGGAAAGTAAGGATCAAAGTTTAGGAAAAGACCAGAAGAAAGTAAGGATACGAAAGTCTAAGATAAACTCGATCTTTTAGTTTATCTTAAGCTGATTTATAAAAAATTACACCACTGCACAAATCATGACGATCTAATTCATAATATGACATTGTTAAGAAAACCACATAGCCAACTTTAATTTCCGCACAAACAACAGTCCCAAATTTCTTCCGCGACTAGGCTACTTGTTGAGGGAGCATTAGTTTTCTCCTTACTGACCCGGCTCGTAGCATCATGTTGTTGAAATGGTTATTTCATTATTTCATAGAGTGAGGATGTTTGGTGCTTTAAACCTAATTAAAGGAATTAAAAGATCAACAAAAACCTTTTCCATATATAAAAGTCTCTATGGCCATTCTTAAAGACCTTTTATTTCAAAATATTACAAGGAAACGAAAGGATAGGAAACTTGAACGAAGTTGCAAGAAGCACACGTTCAAAACAAGTCATATATTATTAATAAAAGTACAATGATTCAATCTAGCTACTTGTAGAACTCAAGCAGCCATAAATTAGCGTAAGAACAAAGAGCTTTGGTCCCCGAGAAGCCGGCTTCCTTTGCCAAGGATTCGAACTCATCCTTTGTCCTCTCTTTGCCTCCTGGACATTGAGCGAACATGATAAGGTCCAAATGAGTGGCAACTTGGGCTGCCACAGTCGACACGGGGCATGTTGGAAGCAGGCACTCTATTATGATCACTTTCCCATGGGGTGGTAGCGCCTTCCAACAATTCTTCAACAGCCTCAAGCACTGCTCGTCGCTCCAATCATGAAGAATTGACTGCATAATTTACATAGATATGTATTAGTTTGGTTTCAGCATTTTGTCAAGTTCAAGATTCATATCTATTTCCCACTAGACTAGTCGAACCAATTTGTCAATCATACATTTCATATGCAATAGGCGCAACATACGTACGCACCTTCATAAAAATTGTATCTCCACTAGGAACACTTTCAAACATGTCCCCACCGATATGCTCCACTCCTGCAACAACAAAGTCAAGTTATAGAAAGAACCTCATTAGACTGTATCGATGTCTTTGTCATATCAGACATGTATTTTATACGATGCATATACTCTAGAATACACTAGAACACCGTTAAAATAAGATACCTACCTGGGATAGGTGGTGCCTCCGAGATCACATGGGGCAGGTCGAAATTGATCCCCTTGATGTGAGGGTGCTTCCTGAGGATCATGTCGATGGTTCCTCCGACCCCGCCTCCAACGTCGACGAGCACCTTGAGATCATCAAAACCCTTGTAGGTGTCGAGGATCTTTTTCATGATTAGGGTAGATTTGTTCCTCATGCCCTCATTGAACACGTTGTTGAATCTGGGATCCGTGCCGTTGTACTCGAACTCCGTCATACCGTAGGCTTTGTTGAACGGGATTCCCCCATCCAACACGGCATCTTTCAAGTAGTACCTGTTGCAAACAAATTCATTTATATTCTCTTTCTTTTGCTTCTGATAACTTAGTTCCTTAACTAGCTTAGCTAATTAATTAAATATACGAACTATCATTTTGTTATTAGAGTTTCTTCCAAAGGGCAACCCTATTGACAAACAATATATATCTATATACAGGCATGAGATGAGATGAGAAATACATAGCCACCTGCAAGCAGTAGCTTCCTAATTCTTGAATGTATTTTTTCAATACATATATGTATTGAGATTAATTAGTTGGATAGTGAATTGTGTTCGATGAACATGAAAAGCCTTTCGATATACATTTATTGTAATCCGTACCAGCTCTCCATAAAGACCTTATCCTGGTTCATGAGTGCCAAGGCAGCCATGGACACCTCATCCTCGTCCTTGGTCAAGAACTTCATGACTGGTGCGGCACCGTACTTCCTCTCGCCACTACTACTCTCCACGGAGCAGACGAGCACATTGTAGCTCGCCAGCAGCCCCAGGATCCTGTCCAGCATCACGGGCGCCTGCGGATTCTCCGTAGGCAGCTGGCTCGATATCTCCGCGGGGGACAGGAGCGCCCCCGGCCCGGCCTTGGCGATGATCTCGAAGAGGCCGAGCTCGATTGCGGCCTTGAGCGTCATCGGGAGGACGGAGAAGCTGGTGAGCTGCAGCGCGTAGAGGCACGCATCCTGGTCGGTGGTCTGAGGGGCGCAGAAGGTCTTGCTCTCATCTATAGAGCCCATGGTTGAGTTTCAGTGGAGAGAGAGAGAGAGAGAGAGAGAGAGAGAGGAATGGGAATGGTGTGATAAGCTTTTTCATACTCTCTATATATAGGACCCGCTGGCTCAGATTATGCAATTTTCTCAACGACATGCAACATGTCATTGAAGTCACCTACAGTTAAAGGAAATTGATCTTTACATAAATGCTACGCCTACAACTAAATGCTTACACCCTTTCTACAACCGCCACGTGGCGTCCACGTGACGTCCACGTAGCAATCGTTTATTGGGTGAGATAAGATATATGGAACAATCTGCCACGTTACAGGAGTGTCACGTGGCAGCCATTTATTGGATGACAGGTAGGACCGAATGTGGCCACATAGCAAGGGGGAGAGAGGGTTGTAAATATTTCGTAGTAAAGTTAGCATTTTTCTGATCGGACTATGTTATGACTACAACCAAATGCCTACAACCATCTTACAACCGTCATGTGGCGGCCACGTGGCGTCTACGTGACGGCCGTCCATTGCAGAAGGGAGAAGAGGTGGGACTCGGTGGCTGTCCGGGTGGCCGCCACGTGACAGGAACGTCACGTGACAGCTGTTCATTGCAGGGAGAGGTGGGTCCGAATTTGGCCCACATAGCAGGGGGAAGAGAGGGTTGTAAGAAGGTTGTAAGCATTTGGTAGTAAACTTAGCATTATTGAAAATGTAATGTCAATAATGATATGCCTACAACCACATGCTTAGAATATTTTTACAACCGCCACGTGGCGTCCACGTGACGGCTGTCTATTAGATAAGAAAGGATATGTGGGATCCGGTGTCCGCCACGTGGCAGGAGTGCCACGTGATAGCCGTTCATTGGAGGGAAGGTGGGACCCAGATAGCAGGAGAAGAGAGGGTTATAAGAAGGTTGTAAACATATGGTAGTAAACATGTGGGACCGAATTCAACCGACTCTTATGGTTAGTGAGAAGGGATATAACATTTCTGTCTGGACGGATGTTTCTAAATCAAATCACGAAGAAGGTATGGATACAGTGAGCCCAAGTGGCATCCAATACAACATTCATATAATTCTTCCGCGACTAGGCACCTTGTTGAACAATTATGTTAATGGCTCCCGGAGACTTCCGGACTCTATTGGTGTGGCATTCCCATATGAATGCTGTTACATAGCTCAAAAAGAAATCTTTGTCACGTGACAGGTTTTGGTTGGTCGGAACCTTTTTGTCTACGTTAGTGCGGGGGCTGAAGTCAGATGTTTTGTTCCGACCAATCAAAATCTGTCATCTGGTATTTCGATTTTTTATTTTTGGTTCGGGGTTTTTGGTACTGCTAAGCATATCTGTTACCATATTGGATGTGGGGTGAAGGGGGCTGAAATTTTCGGAAGGAAGAAACCAACGCTAGATAGGAGACTTTGGCACATCAGCGGAGGCCAGTTGGATGCCAGTCCCCCGGGAGCAAAAAACCAGTTTTGCCTTGTTGAAGGACTAATTGCTCCCTCCATTATGTTTGAAGCAGCCACTCCATTATGATCACCTTTTCCATGGTGGCGGCTGCGCCTTCCTACAATTCTACAACAGCAGCCAGTTAAATATTGGTAGGTGGGATTTGTTTTTTTTGGGCTCTTCTTTATTCTACAACAGCAGCCAGTTAAAAGATTGGTAGGTGGGATTTGTTTTTGTTGGGCTCTTCTTTGTTTTTTTTTGGGCTCTTCTTTATTCTACAACAGCAGCCAGTTAAAAGATTGGTAGGTGGGATTTGTTTTTGTTGGGCTCTTCTATATTCAATTTGATAGGCAACCAAACTGATCCGTTTGAGAACTTCGAACGGACTAACAAATTTCGGACTTAACTTTTTCTTTACTTCGAATCTCATAACTCCTTACATGAACGAGACTTTTAAAAAGACATGTTTACCTTCAAAGAACTCAAGGGGTCGACAACGAATATCGGCATAGCTTTTCTGTCCGCTTTGTGCTACTTTAAGTCGCTTTTGGATCAACCGAACCTTTTGGACTGTTTGTTCAACTAGTTCCGGCCAAATGATTTGACGTTCCCCAACTTCATCCCATCAGATCGGTGACCTACACTTCCGTCCATACAGAGCCTCGTACGGAGCCATCTGGATGCTGGACTGATAACTGTTGTTATATTCAAATTCGACCAAATGCTACACCGAGAAGAACGAAAACAAGAACAGAAATACAAAGAAGGAAACTCTTGCTGGGGTGATCAAACCCACCAGAGGTCAAGGAAAGATTTGCGCTATACAACGATCTGCCCCCAGGATCCAGCAAATTCACACGAGAACTTCTGGAACTCTTTTGGTCACCTTCGGATAACTCGAAAGATTCCTTTGGAAAGATGCTAAATGCTGCCGCAGGTCATGCTGGAGCTCTCGGTTTGTCTCTCACTCTCTCAATTTTTTCAACTATCTAAATGAAAGAGGAGAGCCTCTATTTAAAGAGGATTTCAGCTTCCATGCGACCTGAGAAAAAACCAGGCCGCATGCGCCGCATGTGCCGCTGTACTGCACAGAGAAGACAGCGCAGTCAGGTGTCGAAAGTTGTAACCGCGTGGCACAGAGAGTCGCGAGCCGCATGCGCCGCCTGCGCACTGTACTGCACAGAGCAGACAACGCCGCACCGAGCCGCTAACAGCAGTCCCTGTTCCCTCCAAACTTGACTCACTCAAGCTAACTTGCTGGCCGCATAGTTCCAGGCCGCAAGGCCCCTAGCCGCATGGGTTCTTGTCACGTCCCAGTCCCAAAATACGTAGGACTAGGTCACGTAAGCATGCCAGCCGCATGGATATGGCAACTCCAATATATGGAAACCAAACTCATACGTACGCTGTAATATGAATATCAAATCCACAAGTGGTATAAATCTATCATAAGTCACAGAATATAATCTAAATCTCATCCACGAAAATCAATATAAATAAATAACCAATATCTATGAAACTAAATCTCAATACAAAGTATCTAAGGATGATAGTTGGATGGAAACAAATCCACTACCAACTCGAATGTAAAAGTGTAACACCACAAACACAATATAAGAATACCAGCTATCAAATCACGGGCTCGAAGAGAAGACATCCTCGAAATATATGTAACCATCCGAATCTGTTCTCCTGCGAATACTCAAGAACAGGTACACCTGGAAGGGGCCAGGTCCTCAGAGGGATATAACAAGATACATAAAAGTATGCCAATAAAGTACTGATATCACGCCCCAGTCCCAAAATATCGAGGGACTAGCCACGTGACAATGGCCAGCAGCACACACCGATGGACAAACCCAATTTAATGGACCCATCAGGATGTACTTAAGCTATAATACAACAATCAAGGCCTACTAATCTCATCCACAGAAATGAATACAACAATATCAGAATTATAAAGCAATATCAAGTTTCAATAAACATAGTTCGGGGAACAACCCGATAATGAGTTTGATACATCAACTCTAAAAGACTGGAAATGAAGAGTCTAACAATAGAAATAATTGAGTATAGAATAAGCATATACTCAGGAAAAATCCTCAGCTATCACCTCGTCCTCGGATTCTGGTACTGCTCCAAAGACTGCTCCTGTCCCGTACACCTCGAGATAGATCTCCTCCGCTATACCTGGGGACATAATCCAGATCCAGGTCCTCAGGGGACATAGCAAGCACTACCAGAAAAAGTTAAATTAGCGACGTCTAAAAACGTCGCTAAATAACCAAAAATCGTCGCTAATTTGGTTTAGCGACGTTATTAGCGACGTTTTAAAGCAGTCGAAAAAAACTAAGTCGCTAAAACAAAAAACGTCGCTAAACGTCGCTATGTCGACATTTTTTAGCGACGTTAACGTGTCGCTAAATTTAGCGACGTTTAGCGACGCCGCGTCACTATATAGCGACGTTTATTAAAGTCGCTAAACGTCGCTGATTAGCGACTTATATAGCGACGTCATTAATGACCTGGCAATACTGCCATGTCAGCAATTTGCGATGCACAGGGACATTTTTAGCGACGACATTAGCGACGTAATTAGCGACTGTTTACAGCATCGCTAATTAGCGACGTATTTAGCGACTAAGGATAACGTCGCTAAACGTCGCTAGAAACGTCGCTAATTTTAAAAAAAATAAAAAAATATTGCATTTCTGGGTTTACCAACCCCCTTGGGTTCAGTTATTACATATATCATGATCGATACAGAAATAGATCGAGTCATCTGTTTCTTTACCCAAGAAAAAGTATTTCTATTTTGCATGGTACAATCATTAATCCCGAAATTTCTACAATAAATTAGATAGGTAGCTAGTATAGTTCCCTATCCACGAATCTGCCATTGTACGAAAATAATTGTACTGGAATATAAGGTATATGATGGTAGTAGAAATAATTGAATAAAGAACACAGTAGCAGCACCAAGGGAAAAAATTCTAGTGCACTGGGTAAATACAGGCCAAGTATCAGTCATCAGTTGTAAACCAAAATATGAATAATATAATAAAATATGCCTCTCATATTCGTGCGATGAGCATCGGATCGTCCGCCTGCGGCTGGAACCGGGGCTGCCCCTCCATACTTCGCAGCAACTCGTCACGGAGAGACGCAATCTGATTTAGGCTTCCTTGCAATCTGATTTAGGCTTCCTTAACCATAAACAACCGCTGCAACCGCGTCGTCAAAGGCAAGTAGTGCATCGAATCGGTAGGCTTCCTTGCACCGACAGACTTTCCTCTAACAATGGCCTTGTAGCGACCAGCACCACAGAATCTGCACGCATCTTCATCCTTGTCGTCTTTATAGTACAACATGCACCCGTTGCGACATGTATCAATTTTTTCGTATCCCATCCAAAGCGATCTCACCATCCTCTTAGATCGATAGAAGTCTTTAGGCAACTTTGCACCCTCGGGCAAGATCTCTATAATCAAATCGAGCAGTCGATTATAGCATTCTTGCGACATGTTAAAATTGGACTTGATGCTCAATAATCTTGTAACCACCACCAACGGTGAATGATCCTCACAACCAGGATATAGTGGAGTCCTTGCATTCTCCAGCAACTCCATAAACTTTACAGCATCGGCATTCGGTGCCTCCTCAGTTGCATCATAATTGTCCGGATTGAAACTAGGTCCCGCCGTATCATAATTGTCCGGATTAAAACTAGGCCCCGCCGCATCATAAACCATGTTCACCAACCCATTGTCGTAAGCATCGTGATCGTGGACATCCGTATACGGCTCCACATAGGGCTCCGACTCCGATGCTAGAGATACAAGTTCTCCGTGCGCGGTCCACTGATAGTAATTCGGCGTGAAGCCCTTCGAGTATAAATGATATGTAACTTCCACTTCTGGATGATATTTCCTGTTGCGACATCTCACACACGGACACTTAATTTTGGTACCGTCCATGTACTGAGGGAAAGCCTTGGCGAACTGTAGGAACTGTTGTACACCCTCAATGAATTCATTCCGTACACCGCACATGTCATCAGGATGACGGTTGTACATCCACGAACGATGACGCAGATAGTAATTCATATCCATTTCTAGATACTTCTGCAAAAATGACAGTATGTATCATATAAATCATTACATACAGTGGGTTATCACCTAACTTCATAACTTAACTGTACTATAAAAATCATAACTGATCGATATAATACATACTTTCATTTACCAAAGTCTAAAATAAGCAATATTCAAAACAACTGACCATTTATCAAAGTCTAAAATAAGCAATACTTTTAATTCATAACTGATATAATACATACTTTCATTTATCAAAGTCCAAGAGCCCTTGAAATGATAAACATGGTTAACTAGTTCATGGTGATGTTTCTAAGCCACTTCTAGATCCATACTAGTTTATACTAGTCAATACTAGGTTAATACCTAGCTACACTATGTATATTCTGCTTTGAAATTAAGTACTCTACTATCCACACTGAGAGCCTCTTACCCTTGGCCTGGCACCTTGCACTTCATCCTTATACTTGCTCACTGGACTACAACCCAGTTAAGGGTTGTATTGGCATGCAACAAGTGACCGGTGAACACCTACCCGATACTTGTCTATACCTTAACCCAAACACATGTCTGCAGATCCTAACTAAGTCTGCAACCTCTGATACTTTGCTCTTATTCTGCAGTGGCTAAATCTTCCCTTCACTTAGTTGTTTCCAACTGCCCTTAGCTACTGCCATGGCTCGCAACAGTGCTTGTTGCTGCCTTGCCATTGCTCAAGCATGCATGTGTTTGATGCTACTCAAGTGTGCACCAACACTCTTCCACTGCAGAAGATGACAGGAACCAATCCCCTCCTCACAGTGCCAACCCGACACTACTGCAACACATTGCCAGCTTGCCTAATGCACTAGGCCAAACTGAATTGAGTTCTGTTCCTGAAGCCTCATAGTTCAGTAGTGACACCCACACACAACTCGACTCTTCTACCCTCTCCCACATCAAGCACAGCTAGAAGACACTATAAACACCAACACAGATAACAGTAGCTATATACCTATCTATATATATATATATATATATCGTGATATACCTATATATGCATACACACTCTCATATGCAAATAGATAATACACCAATTTACATATACATATCATATGATACTCTAAGGCATAAATAGACACACACACACACACAACCACTAGTCCAATTCACAAATATTTGGTGTGCAACACCAAGATACTCTAGGATACATCTTCATACACCACACCACCATGATACCAACCCTCAATTCACATGGACACAACCAATAGATCAAATATTGTGTGTGTGTCAGTGTATGTGTGTGTGTGTGTGTGTCGTGCCTGTGGCAGTGTCAGTGTCTGTGTCTGTGTGAGTGTGTGTGTGTGTGTGTGTGTGTGTGTATGTGTGTGCGTCTGTGTGTGTGTGTCGTGTGTGTCTGTCAGTGTCTGTGTACGTGTGTCGTATTTGTGTGCGTGTGTCGTGTCTGTCAAGTGTGTCTTGTGTCAGTGTCACATGAGAGAGAGAGAGAGAGATTACCTAGAGCTCGAGGAGGAGGAGGGGGAAGCTGCAGCCGTGGAGAGCCGGTCGCCGGAGAGGGGGGGCAGGGGAAATCGAAAAGAAAAGTTTCGAAATTTTCGACGGATGGGGAAAGAAAACTGAGACCTAATTAACCAAAATTTAGCGACGTTTAGCGACGTTTAGCGATGTCAAAAAAAACGTGGCTAAAATAAAAATTAGCGACGTTTAAGACGTCGCTAAATACGTTGCTAAATATTTTTGATAGATACGTCGCTAATTACAACGCTAAACGTCGCTAAATCAGATATATTAGCGACGTTTAGCGACCTTAATTGAACTTATAGCGACTAATCTTTTAACATCTTAATAAAAGTCGCTAAACGTCGCTAAATGTCGCCATTTAGCGACGTATAGCGACGATTTTTACTGAGTCGCTAATTTAGCGACGTTTTTACTTGGAGTCGCTAAAATACGTCGCTAATCCCGCTTTTTCTAGTAGTGAAGGTACAAAATAACTCATGCCAAAATAAAATACAGTGCAGCAATAAATGAAGCAATAGGGTAAATATATAACCAGCTAAGTGATATGCAAATGAGAGATTTAATCATACTCAGGCCGAGACTACTACAGGCTCTGTGTCGGGGAAACCCATAGCAGTATTTTCTCGAAGGGCCAGTAAATGTGCCAAAGCTCTGTGTCAGAGTCTAAGGCACCTCCAGTAAAGTAATATATATATATATATATATATATATATATATATATATATATATATATATATATATAATCAGCCTTTGTATGGTAAAACTCTCTCCACCCAATGTAATCACACGTCTCATGTTCACGATATCTCATGTCCATGCCACGCAAGATCATATCTAATGCAACAAGTCATAATGAGATCTAAGCATGTATAAAGTATATGTCATAAACCTGTATCCTATACAGAATCACCATGAATATCTCAGGAAGATTCTATCTCATGAATAGTGTCAGGTGTTCTGAGTTATAACGTACTTGATAAGGCAAGCACACAATGTATAGGGTATCGATATCCATGTCTAGGTGACATTACACAACTCTGCGTACAGTGTTGACACCCGAATATTAGTCGTACGCTAAGTAATATCACACGGCCCTAGGTTGAACAGAGATCTTACAGTCATAAATCAAGAAAATAGTATAAACAGATGCTGCAAGTAGGGTAAGGTACACTTGCCTGGTACTTGGTTACCAACTGCGGCTCTGGTATCAGCGGGTTCTACAGGTACTCCTCCGGTTGCTGAAATAGACATTACCATCATGCTCATAAGACATCAAATAGCTAGAAACGCCTGTCCTTGAGTCTAATTTGGACACAGGGGCAAAAATGACCGTTCTTGGTCAAAGCGGGGTCCACATGTGGGCCGCTTCGCACCGAAAAATGTATCAGGAACAAAGTTCTCCAAATTTGTCAAACTTAGTGTCAACAAGTCCAAAATGATGATATGAACCCAACGAAATTTCCAAAACTGGATTTCGATGAGCCGATCATAAAATCGCCCGTCAAGTGAAGCCGTGGGACCCACGATACGCGATTTTGTCAACGTTCTCAGAATTGAACCAAACTTGGGTCACAGGACCAGCGTATTACTACGAGTCCGATGGTGCAAGTTTTGTTTCGATCTGACGTGTGTACACAAAGTTACAACGTATTCGAAAATAGGGCCGATATGGGGCGTTGTCGGCGGATACGCGTTGATTCCGGTGTGCACGCACATCCAAATCAACTTCTATGACACACGTCCCTATCAATGGCGCGCACCTTTCGGTAAAAACCGCACGCGACCAAGTCGTCCCGTTTGGCGGGGCACACTCAGTTCCGGGGGAAAATGGGGCGAATATTTTTTTGTTTTCGGATCGCAGTTCGTGATCGCCACAGGACGCGACACACCGAGCGGGTTACACAGGCATCGAGAGGGTTATACAGTCTATGCGTCCCAATAGACGGGACAGAAAATAGGGCAGCGAGGAGAGAGAAAAAGCTACCTGAACAGGGCTCCAAAGACTGAAATTACTCGTGTCCGCAGGACGGCGCGACACGACACAGTACGACTAGGGTACGGACACTGCTAGGGTTAGGGCTACGCCGGATCGCCGGAGCTGCTCGGGGCTGAGGGAGGCGCTGGAGGTAGCTGCGGCGGGGGGCGGCGCTGGTGTCGGGCACGGCTGGGGTCAGGGCGGCTAGGGCAGCTGCTGCCGGGGACGATGGCTGAGGGAAGACGCTGCGGGGAGGTCGGCGGAGCGGGGCAGATAAGGGGTTTTGGTCGGCTCCGGTGGTGGAGGAGAGCAGGAGGAGGAGACGTCGTGGAGGAAGTGGAGCTCGTCGGGGGGAGACAGGCGGAGGCGGAGGCTGGAACTGGTGGCGCTGGACTCGGGGAGATGGAGGGAAGGCTGAGGACGTCGGGGACGACGGTGGAGAGGAGACAGGTGGTGGTGCTGGTGGTGGAGACGGCAGGGAGAGGCGGGTTTATATAGGGCGAGGGCGAGAGGAGCTGGACGGTTACGGCCGGAGGAGGTGGGGGCGTAACGGGCGGAGGAGCCGGGGTGAAACGCCCGCGGGGAAGGCGGAACCTGTTACGGGCGGCGGTCGACGGGGGAGATCGAGGGTTTCTTCAGTTACTGTAGCAGTAACTGTTGAAACGGGTCGGGTTATGGGTTGCTGGGTCGGGTTCAATCTGAATCCGACCCGATCCGCTAGGAGGTGGGGCCGGGTTTCGGGTTCGGGTTTCGGATCCAGGTTTCGGGTCTGACCCGACCCGCTAGGGAATTGGGTCCGGTCTGGGTTGGTTTAGGATGGGTTCGGTTCAACATGGTTCGGTTCGGTTCAGTTTGGTTCACAAATAAACCGGATTTATTTTAGGGTTTAATAAATAATTAGTTTTTAGGTCTTTAAAAATATTTTCGGGGTCCAATAAATTTCAGAAAAATTACTCTATGTCTAATATTTTATTTTACACCCAAAAATATTATTTTTATAATATTATAATATTTAATAAACATATTTAAAAATACTTAATACCAGAAAATAATTGATTTAATTAGTTAAAAACACAGAAAATTCTAGAAAATTCATTTTAAAAATCTAAAAAATTTTGGGAGTTTACAACTGAAATAAATATCCAATGGGTCGCCTAACCGTCTAAGTGAATGCAATTAAGAACAACTTTTCCCACAAGTGAGCTATCTGGCTGAAAACTGGGATTTGTATGGTTCTCTCGGAGATCCAGGGGCCTAAAAGGCATGTCGTCTTTTGAACGCCAGAGGCCCGCCTGATAATATATAATATATAGTGGTCATCACCACCCGTATCTCCGGCGGAGAATCTGGGTGCACAATAGAAAAAGTGCAAAGGAGCTCAAATACGGTACTTGTTGTTCTCCCCACCCTATGCTCTAAGCATGTCACATCCATGACACGATTTGGTTCATAGCCTATCTTTAGTACCCTAGCCCAATCCTGCAACCAAACAAGGATAAGGATTGGACTACCGTACTACAATAGGCTATGTCCATGGACCTATAATAACTGCTAAGTCTTCTAGCATACAAAGTTTCTATCAGCAGTCATCCCTAACGCACGGCCCATACGTACAGGAGGCCAGACCTGTCACGTAGTCCGTGATCTATATGAGACTCATATTCGTGTAACAACTGTGTCACGGCCAATGAACCTAATGATGCTACATGATAATGGGGTAGTCTCATAAATAAGGTCAATGCAAATACATAAATAAAAATATACTGCGACGACACTGTCGCGCGCATTTTATATAACAGTTAAATTAAATATATGAACTAAAAACAGAAAATAAAGATGCATGCAATATATGGAATATGAATAATAGTACAATGGCAAGGTATACTTGCCTTCTCTGAAAAAGGATGAAGTTACAATTCAAGGCGTCGTCCGATCTACCCGTCACATAAATTAAACAAGTTAGGTTACAAAAGTGGGTGAATAGGTTCCTCCATTTTAATTAATTTTCAACTATAAATAAATAACCTAAAATAGTATTTTAATCATATTATAATCTAATTTTATTGTTAAACCCTAATTTTGGTCCAAAGAAAGTCAACTTTATGGATTTGTGATCTATGGCACGCAAATCGAGACAATCCGTTGGCCAAAAAGTCAACCAACTTAAATCCTAGATTTGTGTATGGAATTCTATAGATTTTAATACTACATGAACACCATAATTGACGGTTTCATAAAATCATAAGTCGATAAAGAGTTATGTCCACAAGGGCGCATAGATGATAGTTTTTGGTGGTTTTCTATTTACGAATACGTTGCACAAATTTTACAGTAGAATAAAATTATATTTTAAATTCTTAAAAATACTTTTCTAGAATTTCATTATGTCAGCTTTCCGAAACTTCAAACGGTTCATAATTCCGAGTTCGGGATCTCCAGAAATCTCAAAAATACCAAAACGCATCTGATTTTGGACAACTGGCACTTTTAGAATTTTCTGGAAAAACTAACCTTGATATGATTCAAATAAAAAAAATTGGAGCACGTTTGGAGTCCGGAGCTAGGAGATATCCATTTTTTAAATCGTCATAACTACTAGAAAATGAGGCTAAATTTATGACAAATTTTGACTGTTTTTGGACGAAAAAGAGAGGAGTTTGGGGATGAAAAATATGAAATATGAGTTTATTCCATAAGTCTAATAGGTATTTATAATGGTGAATATTATTTAATTGAGTAAGACTATGATTGGCTAATTTGGATATGATTAGGATCAGTTTCAATAAGGATATGATATGCATGGAGTTGCTTTCCTAGTAGGCTCAGGATTTGAATTAATTTAAAATAGTGTTTGAGTTAATCTCAATAATTTATAATCTTAAATAGAATTAAAGATAATACAAATAATTTATATATAATCTTATTAATATCTATTAACACTAAATTAGCATCTATCTAATATTAAGACTTTATATATCCAAATAAATCTTCAATAATTTCAAAAATCCAATAATTACTTAAAATTTTAAATAAATTACAGAAAAATATATTTAAATATTTTAACTCTAAAGTAAATGTATGGTAGTAACAACATTTAAGTATGGTCTCATAGTAAATCATGGAAGTCCTAAAAATTTATGTTTTCTAAGTTTTAATTACCAAAAATTCTAGAAAAATCTCCAAAATCTAAAATAATCTAAAATAATTCTATATAAATATTTATATAAGTAAATATATCAAGAAATTTATTTTCTAATTAACTAAGAGAATACTCTAAAGAAATTCAACATCAATAATAAATATAATAATATAAAATACACACAAAATACCTATTTTGGGTGAGGGGGTTTACAGTTCTTGGTCGCATGCGCACCGGGCCGCATGGGCACCTGGCCGCATGCGCCCCTGACCGCATGGCCCCTGGCCACATGCGCTCCTAGCCACATGCGCAGCTGGCCGCATGCGCAGCTGGCCGCATGCGCTCATGGCCGGATGGGCACCTGACCGCATTGCCCCTGGCCGCATGCGCTCCAGGCCGCATTGCTTCACGAAGCATGCGTCCGAGAAAGAAATTGTACATGTAACTCGCGCATAAAAGGAGCGCACGAGCGCCATGCGACGATGTTGATTTGCTAAGTGCAAAGTGCCACTTTGCGCCCTTGAGTCCGAGTCCGAGTCGCTAAGCCTCTTTGGGGCTTAGCACCTAAGAAAAACTTTCCAATGGTGGTGACAAAATAAAGATTGTCATAATGGAGTTCACACTTAATCCCTCTAAGAAAGTCAACCCACATGGGTCACCACCCCATCTGTATATACCAATACTAAGCAAAGCTATATATTGAGATATACACCTTGGTGGTTTTCCAATGTAGGACTAAAACTCCCAAACAAAGTGAGAAACACCAACAATCCCCCACATATATCACAATATATGGTTGTGTGTTCCTCACAGTGACTACCCATCATGCATTAGGATATATGTCATCCACAACTTGAATCTTCCCGCATGGGTCAAACAATAGTACGATACAAGAATGAACTATGCCTTGAATTATGAACCATAACTACTGTTCTTCCCATTCGTACAATGATATCAGTTGTGCCTCCGGTCGCACATTAAAGGCCCAGTGCTGACCTGATTTTGGTGTATGTATATTTGGTGTCTACAAGTTTACCCTCAAGAGACGGCCTATATCTCTGTCAATACACTTAGGTGAATTCCTTTTTAAAAGAGTTCAATATTTTCCAGCATAAAATATTGCGCTCCGTGTGGTGCTACGCCGCTGTGACATGGCTCGTAGCCGAGGTTAACTACCTCGTGGTGTCACCCACAGTAGCATGAGATCACTAGCCTCTTAGTAGTGTTGTACTATATCCCAGCATGAAGCCTTGCACTTCCATGCGTGCTACGCCGTTATAACATGGCTCGCAGCCGAGGTTAACTATCTCATGTGGTGTCACCCACTCTAGCATGAGGTCACCGGCCTCTTAGTAGTGATGTGCTACAACTCTCTATCTTTTCAGCATTAGGCTACCTGCCTATTTGCGCACTACCAGAATAAGTCAAATTAGCGACGTCTGAAAACGTCGCTAAATGGCATAAAAATGTCGCTAAAAAAATTTAGCGACATAATTAGCGACGTTTCAATGAAGTCGCATTTAAGCTAGTCACTGACAGAAAAAATGCCGTAAAACGTCGCTATAGCGACATTTTCTAGCGACATATTTGCGTCGCTAATATTTTTCATATTAGCGACGTTTACCGACGCAACGTCGCTAAATTAGCGACGTATTTTGTGTCGCTATACGTCGCTAAATTTTTTCTATTTAGCGACGTTTTGTAACACATTTGGCGATATTTTATTGACCTGGCAAATACTGTCATGTCCGAAATTTAGCGACATTCAGCGACGTATTTAGCGACGTATTTAGCGACAAATTTAGCGATATTCAACGACTTATTTAGCGACGTATTTAGTGACGTATTTAACGACGTACATAAACGTCGCTAAACATCGCTAAAATTTCAGTGAAAAATAATAAAAGAATATAGAATATTTTCCAAACCAATCTTCCTACAGTTTATGAATTCATATTTTATATAAATAGACCCGGAGCAACCCTCCGTTGAATTCCTTGGGTTCGTCGACCCCTTCGGTGGAACACTCAATACCGGTAAATTAATATACATTTAATATGAATAATATAGTAAAATTTGAAGAAAACAGCCTCGTACTGCTATAAACCATTGAATCATGCATCATCTTCAGCCCATGGACAGCTGTGATGCCTGCAGCTCCGTCACGCAGCACTCTGTCGATGCACTAAGATCAGCTGTCATATCACTGAGCTCCATGATGATGTGCTCAAGCGTATCAAATCGTATGATGAGCGTCGCATCATCCGCTTGGGGCTGGAACAGGGGATGCTCCTCCATCCTTCGCAGCAACTCGTCACAAAGAGACGCAATCTGACGGTCAACGATCTCCTGGATTCGGGCTGACGCCTGCGAGGGCTGTGGGAAATGCGCACTTGCAGTGGAGGCCCTAGAGGGCTACGTCGCAACAAGGGCGCCATAGGATCCCGTACCATAGTACGTACTCCTTTGGAGACCAACAGCGGCGGTTACCCACAACTCGTCAGCCGACGGAGCTGGAGAGGGCTACGCGAAAGTACCAGCCTCTCTCATTGTAGGTGCACTAGCAGTCGTCCGTTCACGCAGCCTAAGATACTCGGCCTAGAAAAGTTTGGATACTCGATAATTGCTAATATATCTAAGGTACTTATTACTAACTACATAGATATTTATTTGCATATTTCCTAAGTTATATTAAAATTAACACAAAGTAAAATAATACTTACATAGGTCTGCGAGGCCCTCTCATCAATGAGATTCATGCCCTTTCGATAGGTGTCTAGAAAAACGTTCACCATGTTGGCATCCTCACCCCTTTGTACCTGTTAAAAATATATTATTTAGTACTAAAATTAAATATTTTATTATACTAATATTTTATCGTACTTGCATTAAAATAATATATCTGAAATAAAAAATATACCAAACGACAAAAATGTTCCGTCATCGGAATTGAGCTACCATACCACTTTACTGCCTTCTTCCTAGCCGCCTTGGCCTTCTCAAACATTTTCTTGTACCTCAGATCGTCAAATCTAGACCTTTCCTTGTACATCAGAGATGTTAAAGATCGGTATATTGGAGTACTCTGCGATGAGAATCTGAAACCAGTAGCATGTATCGGAGGAGCACTCCGTCTAGAGGACCGACCTCCGAACGATCTGCGTCGTCTGGCCATACCCGATAATAACATATGATGATAAAACAAATACATAGACTTATAATAGTTCATAAAAATAGACAGACCCGGAGCAACCCTCCATTGCATTTTCTGGGTACGAAATATCATAAAAGTATATGAAATATCATAGTCACACAATAAACACAAAATAAAAGTATCACAGTTACACAAAAATTATAATATAAAAGTATCATAGTTACACAATAAGCACAATAAAAGTATCACAGTCACACCATAAGTCTTATCCAATTTCTCAATATCACAAGAAAATCTAATACGCTGGGCCAGAACCCAGTCCCTCAGATACTTCCCATAAGCAGCGTCTAGGTGATCAATCTCCGCTATAGGTGTTGGGTGACTGAAACTCCCCCTCTGAGCTGGTGCCTGCCCAATAGTAGAAGATACCACTTCCTCCTTAACAGTAGGAGTTGCTACTTCTTCCTTAATAAATGCTTCCAATTTAACAGTAGGAGGTGCCACTTCCTCCTTAACAGTCACTTCCTCCTTAACAGTAGGAGGTACCACTTTCTCCTTAATAATAGGAGGTACCACTCTCAAGCGACGTGCACGTGCTCGGGTCATGGATGCCATCTGGTAAGATAGATGGAAACAAAGAATATAATTGATAATAGATATAAATATATGTATCAATATAGTTAAAATAGATGTTACATTCCACATTAAAAATACAGTACATGTATCGATATCGGCCATATCGGGTCAGTATCGGTCTATACTAAGTTCAAACTTGTCCTCTTTTCCAAGCTTTGGTGCCACACTGGATAAAGTTGAACGAGGATGGTATTATATATATATATATATATATATATATATATATATATATATATATATATATATATATATTCAAACAACAACAATAAAATATGCATTGTAGTTTTCTAGAGGTCTCATAATAATCTTTATTTTTGTAATTTTTTTAGACTAAATGGTGGAAACTTATATATACTCATTTCAATGGGCTGGACAGATCTAGTTTTTGCTTTAGCCCTACCTCTGCGGAATCTATTTCTTGGTTATGAATTCATTCAACTTGTAGCTGATGAATAGCTTTCGGTTCAAATCAATATATGTTCATGTCTCTTAGTCGTGTGGTAGGATGGTAAAGAAAAGGTGCCCATGCTCTGTAGAGCAATCTTTTTGCATGTCTTGATATATACCATGATCTTAGAACTGTAATTTGCATGACTAATATTTTGTTTTTCCTTATATTATGTGTCAATTGATTTATCTATAAATATTCTGTGAAATAATGTTTGATTTCTTGTACTTCTAGTGTGTTGGCAGCGAAAAATCTAGGTGAAATAGCTTACGAAATTTTTTTGGATCACACTTTCATTAGTGACCGGAAGACGACCATTCGCCAGTATTTGGATTCTACTAGCTATGATATCATGGAAGAAGAGCCTCCTGAAGCACTCAAGACTCGCTACGGAGGATGAGAATTCCATGTAATGCATCAATAAAGAACCGAAGACTTCAATTCTTACCACTTGCAACATAATGGTGTGCATATTGAATACAAATGGGTATCATCTTGAAAATGTTAGAAATAAAAAAACCTAGTGATGGTGTAATAAAATGGTTATCATCTTACGAAATGTGTGCATGCAATAAGCCTAAACATTTTTTATCTATTTATGATGGTAGTAAAGATTTATCATATTTTTAAGCTATGCAATTATAATTCTCGAGTGCATGATATTTGTGAAGTGTTATGTTTACATCAGATTCTGTTCGTGTTGTACATATTCTCTTATATTTTCATATTTGTATGGTATTGACCTTTGTGTTAGGTAGTTGAGGAGAAATTATTAACGGTTGGCATAGGAATGATACAGTGCGTCTGGAATACCGAATAATTTCTCGTAGTTGAGAAAACTAGAATAAACACTTTTCTCGAATTTATATGAAATGAATGCTTACATGTACATTAACGTCTAGTGGACATATAAACGTCGATGTTGCAGTAAGTTGGGTAAATGGAAAGAAATCCAACGTAGTACGAACATAACAATGGAAATGAAAAAATATCAAAAGTTTATCTCAGATCGGTCCCAGCCTAACCTATTTCAAAAAGACAAAAATGCCCAAACAGTTCATATATAAGACCGCCGCAGCAGATCACCGAAGGCGATGGATCTCTTCAAAGCTCGCATATGAGGCTACGGTATTGAACTGGAAGAAAGTTGCAACGAATTATGATTCAAAATCGATGCAAAAAGGAGCATTTATTTAACTTAAACCTAAATCGGGCACGGTTTACTCCAACTATGTCTGTTTGTCTCAATGAGCATTGCCACGTTGGATGTTTAGAGTCTGAGATGCGTGGGACTCATGGTGTCTGGAACGCATGGAGCCAGAGGCACATGGAACGCGTAGAATCTTGAACGCATGGGACCAGAGACGCATGGAACGCATCAAGTTTGGAACGCTTAGGGCCAGAGTCGCATGGAGTCTAGGACACATGGGGCCAGAGACGCATGGAATCTGGGACGCATGAGGCTCCGTACACGTGGCGTTGTACGTTTGTTTAAAGTCATTATTAGTCTGAAGAGAGCTTTTTGTCGCTTAGTGTGCTCACATCTCTCGAGGCGTTCAAAATATATATTTTTTTAGGATTCTCTGTCAGACGAAATCTTGGTGTCAGGCTTTTAGACGGCCAATATTTTGGGCGCATGGATGGTGCTTTTTCTCTGCAGCATTGTCATCCAGTAGCCTGGTTTCTTCTGATTTGACTGTGGGGCACATGCTTGTTGAGCGCATGGATCTAGATTTTTTATACTTCTACAACAACTAATAATATAGAAGAGGTAGTATTATTCGAAGAGAAAGACGAAGATGAAGTAGATGAAAGTAAAGATGAGGAGGAAGAGGAAAAGGAGGACGAGGAAGACGAACAAGATAAATTTTCTGAAGATGATTGAAAATAAAATAAATCTATTTGGACTTGTGACATGTATTATATTTTGACTGTAGAATATACAATCCATTTAGACTTGTGACACTACTAGCTATTTACTGTGCAATTCTATTAATATTGTGAGATATGTATAACATTTTGACTGTAGAACGTAATATATATCTGTTTATTTGTTATATCATCATATGTTGTTATCGGGTATGATAGGACGATGCAGAGCATTCGACAGGTCCCGAGATAGATGGAGTGCTTCTACGGTACTGCCTACTGCTGGTTCTGGATCCTCGTCACCAAGTACTCCAATATATCGACAAGTCACATCTTCGACTGCGACGACGTTACGTGGTAGCACTCCTGGGACGAGTAGTTCCAGGCCAGAGACTACTCCCTCATCCAGCGTTTCTCATGCTGATGGAATTATTGAGACAGATGAGCAGATAGTAGAGGTTGAGCCGACGTTGTCCCAACATTAGCGAGATCCTCTATGCGCACCTCCGGACGAGACGAGGACGGAGATTTGGGCTGACGATACAAAGTAAGTCAATTAGTTGGTTTATCATCATATATATCGTGTATTTCTTTATTCATCATATATTCACTTTTTTATGAATATAATTATCTCTGTATAGATATCATCCCTCGTCGGTACAGTGATGCCTGGGCTACTTTCTGAGGTACAACTAGGGTGGCCCTTGGATCAACTACTCTGATGCTCCGGACGAGAGAAAGGTGTTCTGGTTTGCACACTTCAAGGTAAAAGTATATTTAGTTTTAATATCAATAATCTAATTTATGCATATTATATAACTTACTAAATTATTTCTTATAGCAAACGTATTTCTATCCACCGTACCGGGTCGAGTTGATCGAGCAGTATTTTCTGCCGTCGTCGCCAAGCTGATTTGTGATGCTTTGGATGACTAGAAGGCTCGTGATCGCAAAGAAAAACCGATCCAAGGTTGGATCATGCCTGAGCAGTGGACTGCGATGAGGTCTAGATTCGACGATCCACGGTATAAGAAAAGGTCTGAGAAGGCCAAGGCGGCTAAGAAGAAGGCAGCAAAGTAGTATGGTGGTTCAATTTCGATGACGGGATATTTACGTCAATTGGTATGTTTTTTTATTTCAGATATATTATATTAATGCAAGTATGATAAAATGGTACTAGGATAAAATGTTTAACTTTAGTACTAATTAATATATTTTTAACAGGTACAGAGGGGTGAGGACGACAACATGGTGACAGTCTTCCTGGCCACCCATCGGAAGGACAAAAACCTCATTGATGAGAGGGCCTCGCAGACCTGTGTAAGTATTACTTTACTTTGTGTTAATTTTAATATAACTTAGAAAATATGCAAATAAATATCCATGTAGTTAGTAATAAGTACCTTAGACATTAGCATTTTTTGAGTATCCATACTTCTCTAGGCCGAGTATCTTAGGCTCCGTGAGCGGGCGACTGCTAGTACACCTACAGTGGAAGAAGCTGGTACTTCCTCGTAGCCCTCTCCAGCTTCGTCGAAGGACGAGCTGTAGGTGACCGTCGTTGGTGGTCTCAAGAGGGATATATACTACGGTACGAGATCCTATGACGCCCTTGTTACGATGCATTCCTCTAGGGACTCCGCTGCAAATGCGCATTCCCATAGCCCTCGCAAGTGTCCGTCCGAGTCCAGGAGATAATTGACCGTCAGATTGCGTCTCTCCGTGATGAGTTGCTACAAATAATGGAGGAGCACAGTCACTGTCTCAGCCGCAGCCATACGATGTGACGCTCATCGCACGATTTGATACGCTCAAGTGCAGCATCATGGAGCTCAGGGATATGATCGAGAGAACGGAGAGTGGTGTTACAGATCTTAGAGCGTCAACAGAGCACTGAGTAACGGAGTTGCAGGTATCACAATTGTCCATGGACGAGAGGCTGACGATGATGCATGATTCTATGGCTGCTAGTAGTACAAGGTTGTTATCTACCATGAATTCATACAACCATCGACTAGCATCGTTGGAGCAGATACGTCCTCCTGGTGCACCTTCATCGACACCGACTTCACTGACGTCACTGTCTTCTTTATCGACATCGGTATCGATTTTACGGGAGCAGTATGAGTTGTTCTTATCCCTGATGCACGCCGGTGCTCATCCTCCTCCAGATCCGCATTAGTCCGAGTTAGGACAGGTTACTGGTTGTTTCTATTTTGACCGGGTGATATTGGGTCATTTATGAATATTATACATTTATTGAGGCTTATTGAGGCTTCCAGACTTTATTTCTTGTACTCAGTTGTGTGGATATTTATTGCATTCTTTACTACAAAATTTTCTTAAGACTCGGTTTGTAATTCCAATGTGTCATTTTCTTCAAAATTAATTTATTATTCATATTAAATGTATATGAATTTACCGGTGTTGATTGTTCCACCGAAGGAGTCGACGAACCCAGAAAATTCAACGGAGGGTTGCTCCGGATTTGTCTATTTTTATGATATTGCAAGGATATATGACTAACTATATGACAAACTGTAAGCATATATTTATTTCAGATTTTTTTTAAAAAAATTGTAATTTAGCGACATTTATATACGTCTCTAAATACGTCGCTAACTGTATCAGAATATCGCTAATTATGTCGTTATACGTTGCTAAATTACGGACATGACAGTATTTACCAGGTCAGTAAAACATCGCTAAATGTGTTATAAAACATCGCTAAATAGAAAAAATTAGCGATATTTATCGATGTTACGTCGCTAATTTAAAAAATTAGCGATATCTAGATGTCGCTAATAAACGTCTCTATAGCGACGTTTTACGACATTTTTTCTGTCAGCGACTAGCTAAAATATGACTTCACTGGAATGTCGCTAATTACGTCATTAAAACTTTTTAGTGACATTTTATGTCATTTAGCGGCGTTTCTAGACGTCGCTAATTTGACATATTCTAGTAGTGTAATGGTTCGCTCAGTTGAGGCAGGAAGGCTATCAAGATTGTTATTTTGAACCAAGTAATAGAAAGATTGAAAGGCTTCGGGACCGTTAGGTCATCAAGGCAGTTCCCGTACTAGGGGACTACAGCATGGAAAGTTAAGCAAGATAAGATCATGACATCTCTGAAATCAACACTCGTTCTGTACTGAATCTGTCAGCTCAGAGAGTCGATAAGTTCTTATAAGATCCTGACTTGAACATGTACCTGATGCGAGAATTTGGAAGACTTGAGGATACGCGTGGTTACGGACAACTTGTGCACAAGGTCAATTTTCTAATCTAGTTCCACGGACGGTCGCCGGGACACTGGGGACGATTCGATCTAGACGGAGTCTTCTGGTAGTTGTCTGTTATGGACATGATGGGTGCAATGTCCTCTGTATCTTGCTTGCACACTATCTTTTCCTCGAGACTACACCGTCAACTATGGCATTATGCTAGTAACATTCTGTCATATAGATTAAGTTGGCTCGATTACGACAATCCGCGTGCGAGTTATTGCATAGTGGTGACTATTCTGAGTAACACATTTGTATCTATATCTGTATCAGAATAATCTGAATGTCCTCTTTATAGTCTGGGTATATCATTCATTTGAGGCACAACACACTCGTAACACTTGTATTTGCTATGCGATCTTTTATTTCCTATATATTCGTGATTGGTTAACTTGGTTTCATCTTTTAACATGGAAGAACGAATGGTAAGTTGGTAAGTCTCGCCGTGTTACTCGTATATCGCAATGCATACTGCCACACGAGTTAGGTTTTATATCTTTGCCATGAAACTGATTCTAAGGAAAGACTAGAAAGACAATAATGGTAGAATGTACATAACTAAATGAACGTGTTGGACTTGTTGAGCGGGCGAGAAGCCTCCCCACCAGTGCATTCATGTACTGATAACCCACTAGATTGCTTGCAGGGTGCGAAAGTACTCGTTCGTTACGGAAACCCCTTTAAATACGCTAAGGCCATGGAGTTCGCTCTGGGCCTTGGAGCGTTACGTCCGGAGCAGAAGCACATATACAAGACATAATGTTGAAATATCGCCTATGTATCATCCCATTTTATAATCCACTTGGCACGTCTTTATTGTTTGAGAGAGAGAGAGAGAGAGAGCTTGAGCGACTTGTAATCTCGGCCTAACGCCGCTTGTAATACTTATTCAGAATCAATAAAGAGCTAGTTTTCATATCATACTTGTGTTCGTTCTATGCTTCTGATATATCAACCTTGCGAACTAGTTATCTCACCGCCCATTCTATACCTGGCCTTGCGCGCGCGGCATCACGCTCATGCGAGGACGAACGACCCTGCGGGACCGGGGCATGACAGAGGAGGACGATATCTCGACGGCCGTGGGAACCATCGATGATGTATGTTCTTTCGGAGCTGGTGCATCAGTAGAGCTGGAGGAGGAGGATGGCACGATGGCTGGGGGCACCATCGGCCTAGCGCCGCTTGAAGAAGGACGATGGCATTTTATTGTTTTGAAAGAGGGAGAGCTTGAGCGACTTGTAATCTCGGCCTAGCGTCTCTTGTAATATTTCTTCAGGATCAAAAAAGAGCTTGTTTCTTATTATACTTGTGTTTATTTTTATTTTGCTGTTTTGGGACAATATGTGCAACTCTGTGGCTTAGTTTTAAACGGCCGTTTTAGGTGCATGCATTGCATGAATGCAATCTAGGCTCGCGCGGCATCACGCTCATGTGAGGATGTTCGGCCCTGCGGGGCCGGACGTGACACCCCACATCCCGCCCACCCGTTCGCCCCCGCCCGCCCATAATTTCTCAAGGCTCCCCCCACCCCCGGAGGCTGCTCCGCCCTGGGATGAACACATCTCCCCCCCACGCCCCTCTCTCTCTCTCTCTCTCTCTCTCCACGTGCGGTGGCGATGACACTAGCACGTGAAGAGGGGGGTGAGTGAGGCAGGAATAATTTTATCTTTATTTTTTTAGGGTATCAAATTGATACCTATAAATATTGAGGGTATCAAGTTGAACAATTTTAATTGTTGAGGGAATCAAGTTGTAATTTAGCCTTTATTTTTATCAGAAATTATCTCGTTGTTGTGTTATAATCTATCACAGGTTAGGTATAGCAGGTTTCTTTAAAATTGAAAAATATTACCAACTTAGCAACAGACAGACAACTGGTCGGTGACGTGCCTGCGACTAAACAATGACAAAAAATTGAAAAATATTATCAAAGCGACGGTTCAACAATGAACAATGTCGAAATAACAATCAAATATTTTATACATTTTTGTTTTATTCTATGTGTTGCTATTTTAGTCGCTAATTTCGTTACTATTCCAGCGACGGAAGTGTGTATCATACTTCCGTTGCTAACTTTCCATCGATGTTTTCATCATTGTTTCGTTGCTAACTTGGTATTATAGCAAGTCAAGTCTCTTTTTCTCTGTCATCTTAAGATGATTTATAAAAGATTATACCACTGCTAAAATCTAACTCTCAACCAATAAAACATAAATCTTATGCTAATCATGACGAACTAATTCATAATATGCCATTATCTAAGAAAATCATATAGACAATATTAATTTCCGCACAATCGTTGTCCCAAATTTGATTCTTCCGCGACTAGGCAGCTTGTTGAAGGAGAAATTGATTTCTCATTATTATTGACTCGGCTCCTAGCATGATGGTGTTAAAATGGTTATTTCATAGAGTGAGGTTGTTTGGTGCTTTAAACCTAATTAAAGGAATCAAAAGATCAACAAAACCTTTTCCATATAAAAGTCTCTGGCCATTCTTAAAGACCTTTTTATTTCAAAATATTACAAGGAAACAATAGGATAGGAAACTTGAACGAAGTTGCAAGAAGCACAAATACCAAACAAGTCATTATTAATAAAAGTACGTACAATGATTCAATCTAGCTACTTGTAGAACTCAAGCACCCATGAATTAGCATAAGCACATATAGCTTTGATCCCGGAGAAGCCGGCTTCCTTTGCCAAGGATTCGAACTCCTTCTCCGTCCTCTCTTTGCCTCCATCACAATGAGCCAACATGAGAAGGTCGGAATGTATGGCAAGTTGGGCTGCTGTAGTCGAGTAGGGGTATGTTGGAAGCAGCCACTCCACTGCGATCACCTTTCCATGGGGCGGCAGCGCCTTCCAACAACTCTTCAACAGCTTCAAGCAGTGCTCGTCGCTCCAATTATGAAAAAGCGACTGCATGCATAGTTTACATAGATACTCTTCTTTTTAGTTTCTCTCTAGTTTTCAGTTTTGCATGCACGTTGAAAGAAGAATTCGCATGGAAATTAGGCTTTTAGATCATTTCCATTTCAAATTGTTAATTCTTCTATTTTACCTTGACTGGTTATTAGTTAAAATTAGTTCCTCGGTCCTTTATTCAAGTCGTAGTCACTGTTGAAGTTTATAACCTAAACCAATATGTTAGAATAAATACATAACCATCCCCCTTCGTTACAACTCTACATTGCACGAGATCGATCAAAATAACTTATTTCCAGCTTATAGAAATACTACGACCTATACTGAAACAAATTGTTATTCATATTAATTACTTCGACTCAGCCTATTCATGACCTATAGATATGAGAAGCCAGTTAAAGATTGCTACGTGGGATTTTTTTTTTTTCCCTTTTTTCTGCGTATCTTTAAATTTCTAGCCCGTAAATATTGAGAATGAGATTGATGTTAAAGAATCTATAGAATTATGGAGAAAATTGATTAAACAAACACACAGGAGAAGCTACAAGAATGTGTTGGTGGATGTAGGTGGAATGGTGGTGAAATCTTTGTCTACCGTCTCTTTTTGTTAGTTTGATTGACAACACTTAATTCCTATTTATTTTCTCCTTGAATTAATTGACACATCCCGCAGGTCTCAAAACAGGGACCAGACTAGTGTTTTAAAAATCGGACTGGAGATCCATTCGGACAAGACATTGGGTCATGTCAAACCGCTTCAATTAGCTGGTTCAAACATTGGGACAAGACATTTAATCTCTTATGGACACTAATTTTTACAAAAATATTCATTTAGAACAAATATTTAAAAAATTGTCAGTCAATACTGAACCGGATCGAAAAAATTATCGATTTACAGATCAACCAGTTGAACCGGACGATCCGGATTTTAAAACACTGGACCAGATAAAGAAATTTGGTGCAAAAACTTTAGATTTGGCTGACTAAAGTGATTGTGAATTGACCAAATTAGTCTTAGTTGTTCCTAGGTTTCAACATTTCGTTAAGTTCAAGATTCTTATCTATTTTCCTCTTAGATTAGTCGTTCCAATTTGTCAATCATTTCATATGTAGTGCAATGTACGCACCTTCAAAAAAATAGCATCTCCACTCGGAACATTTTCAAACATATCCCCACCAATATGCTCAACTCCTGCAACAACAAAGTCAAGTTATAGAAGAGAACCTCATTAGACTGTATCGATATATTTGTCATATCTGACATGTATTATATATGACGAATATAGTCCAAAATACACTAGAATGCCGTTAAAATAAGATACCTACCTGGGACAGGCGGTGCCTCCGAGATCACATGGGGCAGGTCGAAATTGATCCCCTTGATGTGAGGGTGCTTCCTGAGGATCATGTCGATGGTTCCTCCGACCCCGCCTCCAATGTCGACGAGCACCTTAATATCGTCAAAACCTTTGTAGGTGTCGAGGACGTTCTTCATGATTATGGTGGAATGGTTCCTCATGCCCTCGTTGAACACCTTGTTGAATCTCGGATCCGTGCCGTTGTACTCGAATGTCGTCGTGCCGTGGGCTTTGTTGAACGGAATTCCCCCATCCAACACGGCATCTTTCAAGTAGTACCTGTTGCAAACAAATTCATTTATATTCGCTTTCTTTTGCGTCTGATAACTTGTTTCTTAACTAGTTTAGCTAATTAAAATACTATCATTTTGCTATTAGAGTTTCTTCCGATGCACATCATATTGACAAACTATACATATAGAGGTTGGATTGGGAGGTAAATGCATTCCGATATGTTTTTAGAAATAGCAGTCGTTGGATTACATGTCTTGATAAAATTTATCATGAACATAAAATTACTTTAGATATCCATTTATAAGAAAAGGCTAAATTTCAACTTGATACCCTCTACTATTCAAAAATTTTAACTTAATACATTAAATTTTATTAACAGACATCTTAATACCTCAACTATCATTGTATAACTTAATATTCTAACAGTGTTAACAAAAAATCCAAAAAACCAAAAAAAAAATCTCTTATTTGTCATCACTTCAAATACCTCCCAGAGGAATGATGGAAATAATTTGGTGAAAAGATTATTATTTATTTTTATTGAATGGAAAAAATTAATTTCTGATTGATGGAAGGTATCGATTTGAAAATATTCAATAGTTGTGGGTAGTGATTGATATGATATTAAAGTTCACGGTATAAAATTGAAAAAGTTGAAGGTATCAAGTTGAAATTAAGTCTATAAAAAATAAACAATAACAAGAGAACAAGAATAGTGATTTACAAATACTGGTTTGGTACCATTGACGTATAGGATTAATTATTAGAGAGATGGATTGACTAAGTGAAAACGTTGTACGATGGTATATATATGTACGAATAAAATTGTATTTGGGCTAATTGTTGTTTAAACCCTATATTTTATATCAGCTTAGGCCATCTACAATGAGAATTTTAAAAATTAGGTTTCTATTCTACTTGGCATCTACTATTAGAAAATTTCTATCATAGTTGGTAAAATTTCTACATAGAAATTATACACTCTAAAAAAAAAAAAAAAAAATACTCTCTAATGATTTTTCATTTCTATCTTATTTGGCAAAAAATAAAATGATCAATTTAATGATGCAAGGCCCACTATGAGAGATGAAAAAAAATTATGAGAGTTTCTACATGTAGAAATTCTCATAAAAATTTAGAAATCCTCGTAGAAATTATCAATCCTACATCAGCGCCACGTAGGATGAAAATTGGAATAGAAACTACCATTGAGAGAAGTTTTTTCTTAAAAAAAGATTTCGACCTTAGTAATAGGGGAGAGAGAAACATCCATTGGAGATGGCCTTAGAGTTCAAATCTTGACATATCCAGTGGCAAATTTTGGACTCTAGATTTTAATTTTATTATTATTATTTCTATTATACCCTCATTTTCAACATGTTTGTCCTTGTTTCCAAAATAGATTGGTTGTTTCCCATGTATTGTTCATGGTATGTTGGAAAAAAAACCAAAAACAAAAAATTAGGATCCAAAATTTTCAATTAAACATGTTAGGGTTAATTAACGTTTAGATCCTAGATTTTATACTAGTTTAGAGTTTAAGTCCTGACATGTACCTAATTGCACATTATGGACCCTAAATTTTTATTTTCTTTTTCTCATTAAACCCTTAACATAAGTACAACCAACACATGTTGAATAGAAGGGTATAATGGAAAAAACAAAAATCTAAAATAAAAATTCAGGATCCAAAATTTTCAATTAGACATGTCAGGACTTAAATTCTAAACTGGTATAAAATTCAGGTTCTAAACGCTAAATAGTCAGACACGACAGGACTTAAACTCTAAACTAATATAAAATTCAGGGTCCAAATGCAAATTAGCATAGTTGTATTCAGAAAAATATATGTAGTGTGTTAAAATTATCCATATTTATATGAAAGAGGGAATATTTACAGAAGGGGAATGATATTTACATGTTCTGATTTGTATTATAATAAAGTAATGGTTTGCGCAATCCGTACCAGCTCTCCATGTGGACCTTATCCTGGTGCATGAGTACGAAGGCAGCCATGGACACCCCGTCCTCGTCCTTGGTCAAGAACTTCATGACCGGTGCGGCACCGTACTTCCTCTCGCCAGTACTACTCTCCACGGAGCAGACGAGCACGTTGTAGCTCGCCAGCAGCCCCAGGATCCTGTCCAGCATCACGGGCGCCTGCGGGTTCTCCGTAGGCAGCTGGCTCGATATCTCCGCGGGGGACAGGCGCGCCCCCGGCCCGGCCTTGGCGATGATCTCCAAGAGGTCGAGCTCGATGGCTGCCTTGAGCGTCATTGGGAGGACGGAGAAGCTGGTGAGCTGCAGCGCGTAGAGGCACGCCTCCTGGTCGGTGGTCTGAGGGGCGCAGAAGGTCTTGCTCTCATCTATAGATCCCATGGTTGAGTTTCAGTGTATAGAGAGAGAGAGAGAGAGAGAGAGAGAGAGGAATGGGAATGGGAATGGTGTGATAATCTTTTTCATACTCTCTATATATAGGCCCCCCTGGCTCAGATTTGCAATTTTCTCAACGTCATGCAACATGTCATTGAAGTCACCTACAGTAAAAGGATTTTTTTTTTTTTGACTTCGACAGTTAAAGGATATTGATCTTTATCATCAGCTGTCACTAAATAAGACAAGAATACTGTTGTCTTTATTTTGATTTTTGATTTATTCTAAGGGCCACGTTATAAGCCAACATTCTAATACTCCGCTCCCTATTGACCGGCATCTTAACTCAATCCAACTAAATTATTTTATTAATGTGATCTCTTCTTTTAAGTAATATATTACGTTAAATAAAGTAATATGTTTATATATAATTGTAAAAAAAAGGAGGAGTTTGGAAAAATTATATGGAGGGGGAGAACTCGTCAACTGAGTTGGCAAGTTGTTGGGGCCCGCCAACTGAGTTGGCGAGATACATGCAGGCCGCCAACTCAGTTGGCGAGGGATGCTGAGTTGGAGGCTGTGCCTGCCAACTGAGATGGCGAGTGAGGGTAGGCTATGACCGTTGCACTCTGCCCGCCAACTTATTTGGCGAGTAACACTACCAGAAAAAGTCAAATTAGCGACGTCTAAAAACGTCGCTAAAAAACCAAATTACGTCGCTAATATGGTTTAGCGACGTAATTAGCGACGTTCTAAAGTTGTCGGAAAAACCCAAGTCGCCAAAAAAAAAACGTCGCTAAACGTTGCTATACCGACATTTTTAGCGACTTTAATGTGTCACAAAATTTAACGACGTTTAGCGACTCCGAGTCACTAAATAGCGACGTTTATTAAAGTCGGTAAACGTCGCTGATTAGCGACTTCTATAGCGACGTTACACCGACGTCTTTAATGACCTGGCTATTCTGCCATGTCAGCAATTGGCGACGTATAGCGACGTTGTTAGCGACGTCATTAGCGACGTATTTAGCGACTTGTTACTGCGTCGCTAATTAGCGACGTATTTAGCGACGTAACTTAACGTCGCTAAACGTCGCTAAAAACGTCGCTAATTTAAAAAAAAAAATAGTGTCCAGAATGAATTGATCCAGTGTCTTGTCCAGATCAATCTTTTGGTCCGATCCAGTGTCTTGTCCAGATCAATCTTCGGTTAGATTTTGTTGAATGCAAGATAACTATATAATCCAATTAAATTAAAGACCACAAGAAGCATTGTTGAAGTATCAATCCAATTAAATGTGGATATGCAAGATAACTATATAATCCAATTAAATTAACTAAAACATTAAAGACCACAAGAAGCATCATACATCATGCCTATTGTTGAAGTATCAATAATTCATAATATACAATCGAATCATAAATAATAATAAAAATAACTATACTACTGCGGATCTGCAGGAGGCTGACCACCGGCGCGCTTGAAGGATAAGAACTCCTCATACTCGTCCCGTGGAATCGACACCGATGTCGATGGAGAAGGCAGTGACGTCGGTGAAGGCCGTGCCCGCTCCAAGTCTGCGAGACGCTGGTTGTAAGAATCCAGGGTAGATAACAGCCTCGTACTGCTATGACCCATTGAATCCTGCATTCTCGTCAGCTTCTCGCCCATCGATAGCTGTGACGCCTGCAGCTCCATGATGTTGCGGTCATTGGAGGCTCTAATATAATTTGTCAATTCCCGTAGCTCCGTCATGCTGCGGTCAAGCATATCCAATCGTGCGATGAGCATCGGATCGTCCGCCTACGGCTGGGACCGGGGCTGCTCCTCCATACTTCGTAGCAACTCGTCACGGAGAGACGCAATCTGACGGTCAACGGCCTCCTGGACGGCCTCCTGGACTCTGGCCGACGACTGCGAGGGCTGCGACTGCGAGGGGTGTGTGGAATGCGCAGCTGTCGGGGAGGCCCTAGATGACTGCGTCGCAACCAGGGCGCCATAGGAGCCCGTACCGTAGTACGTACCCCTCTGGAGACCACCAACGGCGGTCACCCACAGGTCGTCCGCCGACGGAGATGGAGCGGGCTGCGACGAAGTACCAGCCTCTCCAGGTGTAGGTGCACTAGCAGTCGCCCGCTCACGCAGCCTAAGATACTCAGCCTAGAAAAGGTTTGAAAACTAGATAATTGCCTAAGTTATATTATATTAAAATTAAAACAAAGTAAAGTAATACTTACATAGGTCTGTGAGGCCCTCTCATCAATGAGATTTCCGTCCTTACGATGGTTGGCCAAGAAGACGGTCACCATGTTTGTATCCTCACCCCTCTGTACCTGTTAAAAATATATTATTTATTACTAAACTTAAATATTTTTTCCAAGTACCATTTTATGGTACTTATATTAAAATAATATATTTTAAAAGAAAAAATATACCAAACGACGGAAATATTCCGTCATCGGAATCGAGCCACTACACCACTTGGCAGCATTCTGCCTAGCCGCCTTGGCCTTCTTAGACCTTTCCTTGTAGCTCGGATCGTCGAATCTAGCCCTCATCGCAGTCCACTGCTCAGGCGTGATCCAACCTTGGATCGGTTTTCCAGCACGATCACGAGCCTTCTGGTCATCCAGAGCATCTCGGATAAGCTTGGCGGCAACGGTAGGAAAGAGCCGCTCGATCAACTCGGCCCGGTGCGGAGGATAAAAATAAGTTTGCTACAATAAATACTTCATTAAGTTAGCATCACGAATAAGTTATATAATATGCATAAATTAGAGGATTTATTTAATATACTTTTACCTGGAAGTGCGCAAACCAGAACGCCTTCCTCTCCTCCGGAGCCTCAGAGTAGTTGATCCAAGGGCCACCATAGTTGTTCCTCAGAAATTGGCCCAGGCGTCTCTGAACCGACGATGGACGATATCTATACAGAGATAAAAATTTAGATTACTGGAAAAGTCAATATACGATGAATAAAGAGAAACACAAATATATATGATGAATAAAGAGAAACCATCTAATTGACTTACTTTGTACCGTCGGCCCAAATCTTTGTCCTCGTCTCCACCGGAGGTGCGCATGGAGGATCTTGCTGATGCTGGGACAACGTGGGCACGACCTCCTCGACATGCTCATCTGTCCCTATGGTTCTGTCAGCAGGAGGAACGCTGGACAAGGGTGTACTATCACGCCAGGAACTACTCGTCCCAACAGTCAGAGATGTGACTGATCGATATACTGGAGTACTGGGCGACGATGATCCGGAACCAACAGTAGGCAGTACCGGAGTGGCACTCGGTCTACCTCGGGACCTGCTGAATCCGGAATATACTCCTCTTCGTCCAGTTATGGGTGCGACCAAATCCGTCACACTTGTACCCCTTAGCAGGCTCTTCGATAGCACTTGGTAAATCTTTTACCTCTTCCCATATCGTGCATCCGGGCCAACTTGGCGGTGGATTGGCCTTCTCCACAACTCCCGTACGAAAAGCATTCTGGTTCCTCCAGTACGGATGATCCTTCGGCAAAAATTGTCGATGACAATCGAAGAAGCACGGTTTGCCTTCGTGTTTCAAACGGAAAGCCTGAGAACGGTCCATGCAATACGGACATAAGAGACGACCATGGGTGCTCCATTCCGATAACATTCCATAGGCCAGAAAGTCGTTGATGGTCCACATAAGTGCTGCCCTCATCTGAAAATTCTGCTTTCTAGAAACATCGTACGTGTTGGCACCTACTTCCCACAGCTGATTCAACTCATCTATCAAAGGCTGTAAATACACATCGATGTTCCTCTTCGGATTGTTCGGACCCGGGATAATAACGGTTAGGAACATATATGGAGTCTTCATGCACATCCAAGGCGGTAGATTATAAGGAGTGACGATCATAGGCCAACACGAATACTGGGAGCCCGAAAGTTCGAATGGGGTAAAACCGTCAGAGCAGAGCCCCAATCTGACATTACGCGCTTCCTCGGCAAAATGTGGATACTCTCGATCAAAGTGCTTCCATGCTTCTCCATCGGATGGATGATCCAATACTCCTTCGATCTGTTTTCGCCTGTGCCAACTCATGTTTTCTACAGTCTCCTTCCGCTGCAACCGCGACGTCAAAGGCAAGTAGTGCATCGAATCGGTAGGCTTCCTTGCACCGACAGACCGATTCGATGCACTACTTGCCTTTGACGTCAGCGAGTCTGCCCAGCGGAAGGAGACTGTAGAAAACATGAGTTGGCACCCGTGCGAAACAGCATCGAAGGAGTCTCTGGATCATCCATCCGATGCGAGAAGCATCGAAGCACTCTTAGATCGATAGAAGTCTTTAGGCAACTTTGCACCCTCGGGCAAGATCTCTATAATCAAATCGAGCAGTCGATTATAGCATTCTTGCGACATGTTAAAATCGGACTTGATGCTCAATAATCTTGTAACCACCTCCAACGGTGAATGATCCTCACAACCAGGATATAGTGGAGTCCTTGCATTCTCCAGCAACTCCATAAACTTTGCAGCATCGGCATTCGGTGCCTCCTCAGCTGCATCATAATTGTCCGGATTGAAACTAGGTCCCGCCGTATCATAATTGTCCGAATTGAAACTAGGCCCCGCCGCATCATAAACCATGTTCACCAACCCGTCGTCGTAAGCATCGTGGTCTTGGACATCCATATACGGCTCCACATAGGGCTCCGACTCCGATGCTAGAGATACAAGTTCTCCGTGCGCGGTCCACTGATAGTAATTCGGCGTAAAGCCCTTCGAGTATAAATGATATGTAACTTCCACTTCTGGATGATATTTCCTGTTGCGACATCTCACACACGGACACTTAATTTTGGTACCGTCCATGTACTGAGGGAAAGCCTTGGCGAACTGCAGGAACTGTTGTACACCCTCAATAAATTCATCCCGCACACCGCACATGTCATCAGGATGACGGTTGTACATCCACGAACGATGACGCAGATAGTAATTCATATCCATTTCTAGATACTTCTGCAAAAATGATAGTATGTATCATATAAATCATTACATACAGTGGTTTATCACCTAACTTCATAACTTAACCGTACTATAAAAATCATAACTGATATAATACATACTTTCATTTATCAAAGTCTAAAATAAGCAATATTCAAAACAACTGACCATTTATCAAAGTCTAAAATAAGCAATACTTTCATTTCATAACTGATATAATACATACTTTCATTTATCAAAGTCTACTTCTAGATCCATACTAGTTCATGGTGATGTTTCTAAGTGTTAATGAGTGTTTTGAAATGATAAACAGGGTTAACTAGTTCATGGTGATGTTTCTAAGCCACTTCTAGATCCATACTAGTTTATACTAGTCAATACTAGGTTAATACCTTGCTATACTATGTCTTCTAGGTCGTACTAAGGAATTCTAGTTTATACTAGTTAATACCTAGCTAATAGTAGTTATTACTAAGTATACTAGTTAATATTAGCTATACTAAATACTACTAGTATAACTTAACTAATATCCTACCTTACCCTAACTCACATCTTATACTTGCTCACTGGACTACAACCCATAGTAGTCACTCCTCCCTGATACCACAGTATCAGTTAACTTCACAGCACTGTTGTGCTCTAATTGAACTGCACTGCACTGTTCACTCTTGCCAATTAAATCCCTGATACCACAGTATCAGTGGGCTCTATTGGCATGCAACAAGTGACCTGTGAACACCTACCCGATACTTGGCTATACCTTAACCCAAACACATGCCTGCAGACCCTAACTAAGTCTGCAACCTCTGATACTTGGCTATATATATACTAATTAGTATATATATATATACTAATTAATAATAGCTAACTGATACCAATCAGCTATTCACTGATACACCAGTTTGTGTATCCAACACAGTCACCAACTCAAAGAACTTATACACACCAATATCATCCTTACCTTATAGCAACCTACTACTTTATTAAAAAGTTTAACATTACTACTATCTGAGGGTTTGATCTGATATGCATAACAACGTATAAACTGATACAAGGTACTACATATACACTCTGGTCCTAATCATGAGATCAGTCCTATGACCCATACTTATTAAGTGTTTGCGTCAGTATTTATGTGTGTGTGTGTGTAACAGCGTATAATCCTGAGATCAGTCCAATTAACAATTTGCTTCCCCTCTATTGTTATCTGAATGCATACATAAAATAGATGTATAGGAGAAAAACCCTAACCCTAACCCCAGGTCAAAAAACCTAACCCTAACCCTAGGTCCTGATCAGTGTTTGTGTCAGTGTGTGTGTGTGTCTGTGTCTGTGTCAGTGTCTGTGTAAGTGTGTGTGTGTGTGTGTGTGTGTGTGTGTGTATCGTGTGTGTCTGTCAGTGTCTGTGTGTGTGTCATATTGTGTCAGTGTGTGTTGTGTCAGTGTGTGCGTCCTGTGAGAGAGAGAGAGAGAGAGAGAGAAAGAGAGAGAGAGTTAGGGTTTACCTAGAGCTCGAGGAGGAGAGGGGGATGTCGGAGTAGCCGCAGCCGTGGATCGCCGGAGAGGGGGGGAAATCGTCGGTCGCCGGAGAGGGGGGGTGGGAATCGAAAGTTTTCGAATATTTCGACAGATGAGGAAAAAGAAAACTTAGCCCTAATTAACCAAATTTAGCGACGTTTAGCGACGACATATAACAACGTCGCTAAAATAAGATTTAGCGACGTCAAATACGTCGCTAAACACGTTGCTAAATATTTTTAATATGTACGTCGCTAAATACGTCGCTAAACGTCGCTAAATCAGACATATTAGCGACGTTTAGCGACCTTAATTAAAATTATAGCGACTAATCTATTAAAATCTTAATAAAAGTCGCTAAACGTCGCTAAATGTTGCTAAATGTCGCCATTTAGCGACGTCTAGCGACGTTTTTTATGGAGTCGCTAATTTAGCGACGTTTTTTTATGGAGTCGCTAAAATGCGTCGCTAATCCCGCTTTTTCTAGTAGTGTAAGGATCCGTTGAGAAACATGGAAAGCATTATAGCCGTTGCACAACGGCTATTACATTCAACACTCTCACTCTATATATTTTCTATGTCAACCAAATCATCCAACACTCACTCTATTTCCTCTCTTCCCTCTAGCAAAGTCTCCAACACTCTCTCTGTCTCTCTGCCTCTAGCAAAGCTTCAGTAAAAGTTTTGCCTACAGCTAAAGTTCATCTGAGTTTCTTGTAGCAAAAGTTCTCAACCGTCATGGATCGTAGCGTAAGAATTGTATGCTCGCACGGCGGTAAAGTAAATGGGTTAAATTACGAAGGAGGAGAAAGTATAATTTTTTCAACTTATCCGAATATTAGTTTTGAAAATATACGTAATCATATTATTGAACGTTGTTCTATTCATTATGATTTTATTCTGAAGTCTATTTTTGGCTCTAATTGTTTTTTTGATAGATAGTGAAGATGCATGGAATTATATTCTTGAGATTAATTCACAATCACGGTATATAAAAATATATGTTATTAAAGTAGCAGCAACATTAGATAATAGAAATAATGAATATTTTTCTCAATATCAGCATGTTAGTTCGGGTGCTAGTTCTTCTCAACAAATTGTTTCATTTATCCAAGAAGGTCATTTATCAGATGAATCTAACCATGATGATGATAGTGACAACGACGATGGAAATAGTGATGATTTAGTTGAAAATGTAGACTATACGGTAGATGATGATGTTGTAAAAGCTATCACTGATGAAGTATTTAAGGAACAATCATTTCCTAGTCGTTCTCACTTTAGAAGCTTTATAAGTAATTTAGCAATTAAATATAATTTTAGTTGTTCAGCTAGTATTATGAATAATTCTCGTAAAATTATATATAGTTGTGATCAACCGAATTGTAATTGGAGAGTGTATGTCAAATCTATTGGAAATGGCGATATAGTTAAAGTTAGTACATTAGAAAACCGTCATTCTTGTTTAGGGAGACTTAGTACAGGACGTCATCGACTAGCTACCGCTGCATGGATTAAGACCATGATAATTGACATTATTAGAGATAACCAGTCATACAGTCCATCACAAATTGTTAAAGACATATATAGGGAGCACCGTATACAAGTTAGTTATTCCAAAGCCTGGAGAGCCTGAGAGACAGCATTAGCTGAAATTAATGGTAGTTATGATGAGGCATACGCTAGTCTTGAGGAGTATTGTTATAGAATTATGGAGACAAATCCAGGTAGTACATATTTTATTAAAATTGCCGAAAATAATAGCTTCCAACGAATTTTTATTTGTTTTAAGTCATGTATTGATGGATTTTTAAGGGGCTGTTTACCAGTTATTAGTACTGATGCTACATTTTTTTCGTCTAAATATCAAGGTATCTTATTTATTGCTTGTGCTCACGATCCTAACTATCAATTATATCATATAGCTTATGCTGTTGCTGAAGGTGAGAATAGTGATTCTTGGTCTTGGTTTTTAAATTCCCTTAAAATATCTTTTGAAAGTTGTTTTAATGATTGGAGTATAATTTTATTTATATCTGACAAGCAAAAAGGATTAATAAATGATGTTCGTGCTATTTTTTATGCATCTTCTCATTTTTTTGTATTCAGCATTTTAAACAAAATATGAAAAAAGTTACCAAAGAACCAGTATTTCAACACTTGTTAGACTCGCTTGCTAAATCATATAATGAAACGGATGCAGAGAGTGTGTTTGATATAATTAAAGCCGAGAACATAATTTTGTATGATTGGCTTATTGGTGTAAACGATGAAAGTCATCGATTTGAATATTGGATAACAGCGTATGCTACTTGTCCTAGATTAGATATTAACACTTCTAATCTTGCTAAATATTTCAATAGCTTGATTAAGAAATTACGAGATATGCCAATAACAAAACTTATCGATGGTATTAGAGCCAAGATTATTACACTTCATGACAATCGTAGAAAGAATGCTGAAAATATAGACACAGATTATTGTCCGAAGATGTTAAAGACCATGGCTTGTATTATCAAAGAGAAGAATCACCTAGAAATATTAGTTATTGATAGTTATAAGTTTGAAATAATAGACCGTACAACAAGTAGAACCTATATTGTTAATATAACTGACAGATCTTGTACATATTTTAGATGGTACCATACTTATATACCATGTATACATGCATATTTTATTTGTAGATATTGCAATATTAGTATTGATAATTTTTATCCTGCAGTATTTTCAACGGAGACCTTGAGAAGTGTATACGCACAAAAAATGGAGCCAATTCCAGTTCCCTACAAGATTCAAGCTCCTTTGGTTAGAGGAGAAATTGGGGTACCAGATGTAAGATGCAAAGCCGGAAGACCAAAGAAGAACCGCATCAAACCCCGGGATTCATCGACGAGAGATCTACGTTGCAGTAATTGTGGTGCTATTGGACACAACCGAAGAAGATGTACTAGTCAACCGAGAGAGTAAAATAGAATTGTTCAATACAAACTTAAAAATATTGTAATAGTGAGTCTGATAATGAAAGTCTACTTAAGAATTGTTCAATACCCAAATATTGTAATCAAACATTATTACAAATCATACAGATATTGCAATCATACATTATTACAAATTATCTACTCATCCTCCTCCTCGTCTTGTTGAGTTTGGGTAGGCAGCGGTGCTGATGGAGTCAAAAAAGATTGTGTGAATATCTGGTAGCTTTCATCTCCAACAGTCTGGTAACTCGGTCCCGCTCCAGCATACTGGTCAGTAGGGCCCGCTCCAGCATACTGGTCACTCATGCCCGCTCCAGCATACTGGTAACTCGGGCCCGCTCCAGCATACTGGTCACTCGGGCCCGCTCCAGCATAATGGTGAAAAGGGTCCTCTGCAGCATCCCTCTGACGACGACGATAGTGTCTCTGTCGTACAAAGCCGGTCGGATAGTCTGGTGGAAGACGTGATTATACTGGTGGCATTTCAGGTTCCCGTCCAATACCCAGATGATCAACATGAGTCACAAGTTCCTCTATAAGAAGCCAACTTTGTGGGGAAAGGTTTATATCAGGTTGTTGCAAATATTGTCGGTATACACCACTCTGAAATATGAAACTTGTAAATTCATATATTTATCATATCTATGTATATGTATTTTTTAAAGTATAATGAAGTCATACCAAATCATGCATGCCATCGGCAAAAGCACGCAGAGTAGAATCATCTATGGATCTACTCTTGAACCTTTACTCCTCATATTGGTATACTCGGTTGCTCATAAGAGGGCATCCCCACCATTGCCTATAGTCCAGGTTACCCATGTCTGCATAATGTAAAAAAAAAATTAGCAAACTATTTACACTAAATCAATACGAAAAATGAGTAACTTAGAACTTATATTCCTCAGCAGATCTTAGTCCGGGAGACATGTCCCTCACACTATAATTCTCGAACCGATTATTCTAGTCAGCAACGAGACCAATGATTCATTGTAATGCATTTGCTGCCTCATAACCGACTGTCGGTGGATCATCGGGAATTATTGGGCTTATTCCGAATTGTCGAAGAACACGGTCTGTCGGATGGTACATGGTGAACCGATCATATATAATATAAGATCTGTGTAAAGTAAACGAAAATGATGTCATCTTGATTTCTGGAGCATCATCTTCACATGTGTAAGGTAACCAGGTAACCTATTTAAAGATATTGTATCAAATAGATGTGATGTTTATCTACGATCAAAACTGAAATAATTTAAAGATATTTATTAGATATTTAAAAATTACCTCATGATACTGCAGTGTATCAAATTGGCTACGATAAAGTGATACACTCATGTATTGGTAGTGTTGATAATCCACTACATCTGTGGGCCATCGTATAGCAACTGAAAATACTCCAACATCACTGAGAATGCTAGTAACAGGCCTACCAATATAGAAGTGCTCGTAGGACCAGAACTATAAAACAAAAATATGATATTAGTACAAACAAAATTTGGGTATAAAATTACTCTAACTTTTTTAGGTCTTTCATTCATACCTGAATCAGTGAAATACATCCACAAATACTCTTGCGATTGGATCTCACAAATTCTGTCAAATTGGCATATAAAAATGCAAGAGTAGCAACTCCCCACGCATGCTGAGTAGGTTTTGTCAAATCATCCAAGAATGGTAGAAGCTGCACATTTACCATATTTTCCGATGCATCGGGAAATAGAATTGCACCACATAAACAGAGCAGATACGCTCTAGTGCAACGAATGACCTGAAAATATTAAGTGTTATATAGACACTAAATTAAGTCATAAATAAATATTACTAATAAAAATACATACCCGCATTTCATCTACATCAACCACCCCGTCAATAGTGTGATGTATGTCCATGAAGTTTCCACGAAGCCATGTAAACTTTACATAATTGTCGTCTTTTATACCAGATGGAGGGCTAACACCGAGATACCTCCTGATCAGATCAGATCCCTTTAAGTGCGGATCAAAATATATAGCATCACCTATATAGATCGTGTTAGATATTTAATCCACGATCTTCATTTGGTTGTAAGTCTTGCGAAGCGTTGGGAAGCCTTTTGGACAGCATTTAGCTCCCACGTACGATAATTTCTTTCGGTCCGCCAATGTACATGGATCCGGGTTCGTAAACCAAGATCATGGTCGTATAACTATAAAAAATATATGCATTATATTTGTGTGTAAATTACTTAACTTGGAAACTTATAATTTAAAAAATTACCTCGCCAGTAAATATCCGACTAGATATGTGGTCTTCACGTTGCTTAATAATAAGCTGGGTAGTCGGTCCACCAGGAATACGACCGTCATTGTAGTTAGCCATCTCCAAAAATATAGATTATAGGATGAAGGGGGATTGCTATGAGGAGGAGTGGTGTGAGGTGAGGAGGAGTAGTGTGAGGAGGAGGAGGAGTGCTGTGAGTAGGAGGAGGAGGAGTTGGGAGGTAGTTATAGGGAGGGGAGGGGGGAAAGTTGAGGGGAGGGGGGGGTCTCCGAGAAGGGGAGGAGTTGGGGGGTCTCCGAGGCGTCGGGGGGGTCTCTGAGGCGTCGGGGGAGGGAAGGATAGGGGCCCGCAAACTGAGTTGGCGAGCTGCCCAGAGCCCGCCAACTGAGTTGGCGAGTTCCTCTCGAACTCTGGGCCCCGCCAACTCAGTTGGCGAGTTCTCCTCCTCCCTGCAATTACCCCAAATTCTTCCCTTCTTTTACAATTTATATAAATATATTACTTTATTTAAAAAAATCGTTATTATTTTTAATAATTGAAAAAGAATACTACTACTCTTTCTCCTAGCAAATAAAAAAAATTAACTTATCGAACTCAACTGGTTCTTGTGGTCAGCGAGAAGATGTATAACCTTCCTTGTTAGATGGACGGTCTCAGAACCAAACCGCGGAAGTGATGTGGTATAATTGAATCTAAATGACATACAACACAATTTGCACAAAATTCTGTATGTATAATCGGACTTCCCAAAATAATAAAAATACTTTTTTTTTATGAGTGAGTTGAATACCCAGAATGGTAAAAGAGTTTCTAGATTTCGACTATTCTAAGAAAGTGGACATCACGTTCTTTATACAAAAAATATTTTATTTTATTTTATTTTATTTTTTGTTTTGATAGTCCTGTGTCGTTCAGGTAACTACCGGTAGTTATCAAGTCAATATGTGATTGATTGATTGATTGATTGTCCTAAATCTAGGTTATAAAATGAAATGGCTATGTTATAACTACAACCAAATGCCTACAACCCTCTTTCAACCGCCACGTGGCATCTACGTGGCAGCCGTCCATTAGAGGAGGGGAGAGAGATGAGACCCGATGGCTGTCCGGGTGGCCGTCACGTGGCTGGAACACCGCCTGGCAACCGTTCATTGGAGAAAAAGGTGGGACCGGATGTGACCCACATAGCAGGGGGAGAGAGGCTTGTAAGAAGGTTGTAAGCATTTGGTAGTAAACTTAGCATTATTGAAAATGTAATGCCAGCAATGCTATGCCTACAACCACATGCTTACAACCTTTTTACAACCGCCACGTGACGTCCATATGACTGTTGTCCATTAGATGAGGGAGGATATGTGGGACCCGGTGTCCGCCGAGTGGCAGGAGTGCCACGTGGCAGCCGTTCATTAAAGGGGAGGTGGGACCCAGATAGCAGGGGGGAGAGGGTTATAAGAAGGTTGTAAACATATAGTAGTAAACATGTGGGATCGAACTGAACTAGCTCTTGTGGTCAGTAAGAAGAGGTTTAACTTTTCTGACTGGACGGAGGTCTCGAAATCAAATCGCGGGGGAGGTATGAATGCAGTGGACCCAAATAGCATGCAACGTAGCGTACGTAAAACTCTGTACGTATCGTCGAACATCTAAAATATATATATATATATATATATATATATATATATATATATATATATATAGTTGGATTATTGGCCGTAAGGCAAAATATATAAAAATATTCTTCTCATTTTTCCATTAGGCGATGTTTTTCTTTGACTTGAGAACATTAGACTGTAGATCATCCGGATAGTATACAAATTGGTGGAGTAGGCGACGGTCAGGGGATAATTGGTAAGATCTAGACAAGTAGTATTTTCTATTTTTTATGGTTATTACATGAAGTTATATAAATTTTTCATGTGTTTTATTTTTTAAGAATAATTAGTGTAATAATTATTTACATAAAATATAAAAATATATGAAAGAAGCTTTAAAAAAATATAGAAAAAATTCGTCTAATAAACATAAAACTCATTGATACAAGACTTTGTGTGTTTGTGTACTGTATGGATGTTATTAGCCAAGTGATGACAACGACCCACGACGAAATAGCAATCAAATGTTATATTCGTTTTTGCCACTATTCTATCTATCAGATACCCAAACTTATCACGGTGAGTCGCCATTTTAGTAGTTAATTTTGGTGCGATCCCAGCCACGGAAGTGTGTGTCGTATTTCCGTTGCTAACTTCTCGTCCTTGTTTTCGTCGTTTCATTGGTAACTTGGTATTATAGCGAGTGAAGTCTCTCTCTCTCATCTTAAACTGATTTATAAAAGATTATACCACTGCTAAAATCTAACTCTTAAGCAATAAAATGTAAATCTTAGGCTAATCTTGAGGATCTAATTCATGATATGACATTGTGTAAGAAAATCATATAGCCAACTTTAATTTTCTCACAATCGTTGTCCCAAATATAATTCTTCCGCGACTAGGCACCTTGTTGAACAATTATGTTAACGGATTTTTTCGAAAAAAGTAATAATTTATTATATAATTATATAAAACGGGATAAGTTTTGAAAAATTGCGGGGGGGACCACTCGCCAACTCAGTTGGCGAGTTGCTGACTTGGCGAGGGGCTCGCCAACTGAGTTGGCGGGGCACCCTCCTCGAGGGGCCGCTCGCCAACTCAGTTGGCGAGCCATGCAACGTTGCATTTTGCCAACGGCTATAATCCAAACGGCTATATCCCACATTCCTATAAATACACCCCCACCCAACACTCCTCTCACAACATTCACATTCTCCTCCTACCCCAAACACTCCTTACACCAAATTCTCCTCCTCTTGATATTTACTGGCGATGGCTACCCGCAATGACGGTCGTATTCCTGGCGGACCGACTACCGAGCTTATTCTTAAGCAACGTGAAGATCACATTTCTACTCAGATTTTTACTGGCGAGGTATTTTTTGAAATTACAAGTTGCTAACTTTATTAATGTATATATTTTTTAGAATGCCTATGTTTACTTTATTAATGCATATAATTTTTATAGTTATACGACCATGATAATGCTTTACGAACCCGGATCCACGTACATTGGCGGGCTGAAATGAATTATCGTACGTGGGAGCTTAATCCAGCTCAAAAGGCTTTGGTGGAATCCTTTGGATTCCACTATATAGATCGTGTTAGATATTTAATTCACGATCTTCATTTAGTTGTAAGCCTTGCGGAGCGTTGGTGGCCAGAACGCAACACTTTTCAACTCCCATTCGGCGAGATGACGATCACCCTTTTTGATGTGGCGAATATACTAGGGTTACCTATTAAAGGTAACGCTATATATTTTGATCCGCACTTAAAGGGATCTGATCTGATCCGGAGTTATCTCGGTGTTAGCCCTCATTCTGGTCTAAAAGATGGCAATTATATAAAAATTTTATGGCTCCGTGGCAACTTTATAGACCTACATCAAACTATTGATGGGGTGGTTGATGTAGATGAAAATCGGGTATGTATTTTAATTTGTAAATTTGTTTATTACTTAATTTAGTGGTACAATTTAATAAATTTGTTTAACACTTAATAAATCCAGGTCATTCGTTGCACTAGAGCCTATCTGCTCTGTTTATGTGGTACAATTTTATTTCCCGATGCATCGGGAAATATGGTAAATGTGCAGCTTTTACCATTCTTGGATGATCTGACCAAACCTACTGAGCACGCGTGGGGAGCTGCTACTCTTGCGTTTTTATACGCCAATTTGACAGAATTTGTGAGATGCAATCGCAAGAGTATTTGTGGATGTATTTCACTGATACAGGTATGAATGAAAGGCCCTAAAAAGTTAGAGTAATTTTATACGCAAATTATGTTTGTACTAATGTCATATTTTTGTTTTATAGTTCTGGTCCTACGAGCACTTCTATATTGGTAGGCCTGTTACCAGCGTTCTCAGTGGTGATGGAGTATTTCCAGTTGCTATGCGCTGGCCTACAGATGTAGTGGATTATCAACACTACCAATACAGGACTGTATCACTATATCGAAGCCAATTTGATACAATGCGGTCTAATGAGGTAATTTTTAAATATGCAATAAATATCTTTAAATTATTTAAGTTTTGATCGTAGATAAACATCACATCTAATCTCTTAAAATATCTTTAAATAGGTAACCTGGTTACCGTACATATGTGAACCCGATGCTCCAGAAATCAAGATGACATCCTATGCATTTAGTTTACACAGTTGTCATATTATATATGATCGGTTCACCATGTACCATCCGGCAGACCGTGTTCTTCGGCAATTCGGAATGGCCCCAATAATTTCCGATGATCCACCGACAGTCGGTTATCAGACATCAAATGCATTCCAACGAATCATTGGTCTCGTTGCTGACTGGAATAATCGGTTCGAGAATTATAGTGTGATGGACATGTCTCCTAGACTAAATTCTCGTGAGGAATGTAAGTTATAAGTTACTCATTATTCGTATTGATTTAGTGTAAATAGTTTGCTAAAATTTTGTTTATATTTTGCAGACATAGGTAGCCTGGACTACAGACAATGGTGGGGATGCCCTCTAATGAGCAACCGAGTATACCACTATGAGGAGCCCAGGTTCAAGACTAGATCCCTAGACGATTCTACTATGCGTGCTTTTATTGATGGAATGAATGATTTGGTATGACTTCATTATACTTTAACTTCATTATACTTTAAAAAATACATATACATAGATATGATAAATATTTTAATTTACATGTTTCAAATTTCAAAGTGGGGTATACGAGCAGCATTTACAACAACCTCATATGGAGGAACATGTGACTCGTCGTCTTATGGGGGAGCTTGTTACTCGTGTTCGGCATCTGGGTATTGGACCGGAACCGAAAATACCTCTGGTACAATCCCGTCTTCCACCGGACTATCCGACCGGCTTAGTACGACAGAGACACTCTCGTCGTCGTCGACGGGATACTGCTGGAGCGGGACCGAGTGACCAGTATCCTGGAGCGGGCCCGAGTGACCAGTATGCTGGAGCGGGCCCGAGTTAGCAGTATGCTGGAGCGGGCCCGAGTTACCAGTATGCTGGAGCCTACCCGACTTACGAGAGTGCTGGAGCGGGACCGAGTTACCAGACTCCTGGAGCCGGACCGAGTTACGAGACTGCTGGAGATGAAAGCTACCAGATATTCACACAATTTTTTTCGACTCCATCAGCACCGCTGCCTACCCAAACTCAACAAGACCAGGACGAGGAGTAGTAGAAAATTGTAAACATTGTATTATTGCAATTTTTGTATGATTTGTAATAGATTTTTACATAAATATTTGGATATTGAACAATTATATTTTACTCTCTCGGTTGACTAGTACATCTTCTTCGGTTGTGTCCCATAGCACCACAATTACTGCATCGTAGATCTCTTGTCGATGATTCCCGGGGTTTGATGCGGTTCTTCTTTGGTCTTCCGGTTTTGCGTCTTACATCTGGCACCCCAATTTGTCCTCTTACCAAAGGACCTTGGATCTCGTAGGGAACTGGAATTGGCTCCATATTTTGCGCGTATACACTCCTCAAGGTAGCCGTCGAAAATACTGCAGGATAAAAACTATCAATACTAATATTGCAATATCTACAAACAAAACATGCATGTATACATGGTATATAAGTATGGTACCATCTTAAACATGTACAAGATCTGTCAGTTATATTAACAATATAGGTTCTACTTGTTGCCCGGTCTATTATTTCAAACCTATAACTATCAATAGCTAATATTTCTAGGTGGTTCTTCTCTTTAATAATAGAAGCCATATTTTTTAACATCTTCGGACAATAATCTGTGTCAACATTTTCAGCAAACTTTCTACGATTGTCATGAAGTGTAATAATCTTGGCTCTAATACCATCGAGAAGTGTTGTTATTGGCTTATCTCGTAATTTCTTAATCCAGCTGTTGAAACATTCAGCAAGATTAGAAGTGTTAATATCTAATCTAGGACAAGTAGCATACGCTGTTATCCAATGTTCAAATCGACGACTTTTATCGTTTACACCAATAAGCCAATCGTACAACACTATGTTCTCGGCTTTAATTATATCAAACACACTCTCTGCATCCGTTTTATTATATGATCTAGCAAGCGAGTCTAACAAGCGTTGAAATACTGGTTCTTTTGTAACTTTTTTCATGTTTTGTTTAAAATGTTGAATACAAAAAAAATGAAAAGATGCAGGAAAAATAGCACGAACAGCATTTATTAAACCCTTTTGCTTGTCAGATATAAATGAAATTGAACTCCAATCATTAAAACAACTTTCAAAAGATATTTTAAGAGAATTTAAAAACCAAAACCAAGAATCACTATTCTCACCTTCAGCAATAGCATAAGCTATAGGATATAATTGATAGTTAGGATCGTGAGCACAAGCAATAAATAAGATACCTTGATATTTTGACGAAATAAATGTAGCATCAGTACTAATAATTGGTAAACATCCACTTAAAAATCCATCAATACATGCTTTAAAACAAATAAAAATTCGTTGGAAGCTATTGTTTTCGGTAGTTTTAATAAAATATTTACTACCTGGATTTGTCTCCATAATTCTATAACAATACTCCTCAAGACTAGCGTATGCCTCATCATAACTACCATTAATTTCAGCTAATGCTGTCTCTCGGGCTCTCCATGCTTTGGAATAACTAACTTGTATACGGTGCTCCCTATATATATCTTTAACAATTTGTGATGGACTGTATGACTGGTTATCTCTAATAATATCAATTATCATGGTCTTAATCCATGAAGCGGTAGCTAGTCGATGACGTCCTGTACTAAGTCTTCATAAACAAGAATGACGATTTTCTAATGTACTAACTTTAACTATATCGTCATTTCCAATAGATTTGACATATACTCTCCAATTACAATTCGGTTGATCACAACTATATATAATTCCACGAGCATTATTCATAAGACTAGCTGAACAACTAAAATTATATTTAATTGCTAAATTACTTATAAAGCTTCTAAAGTGAGAACGACTAGGAAATGATTGTCCCTTAAATAATTCATCAGTGATAGCTTTTACAACATCATCATCTACCATATAATCTACATTTTCAACTAAATCATCACTATTTCCATCGTCGTTGTCACTATCATCATCATGGTTAGATTCATCTGATGAATGACCTTCTTGGATAAATGAAACAATTTGTTGAGAAGAACTAGCACCCGAACTAACATGCTGATATTCAGAAAAATATTCATTATTTCTACTATCTAAGGTTGCTGCTACTTTAATAACATATATTTTTATATACCGTGATTGTGAATTAATCTCAAGAATATAATTCCATGTATCTTCACTATCTATCAAAAAACAATTAGAACCAAAAATAGACTTCAGAATAAAATCATAATGAATAGAACAACGTTCAATAATATGATTACGTATATTTTCAAAACTAATATTCGGATAAGTTGAAAAAATAATACTTTCTCCTCCTTCGTAATTTAACCCATTTACTGTACCGCCGTGCGAGCATACAATTCTTACGCTACGATCCATGACGGTTGAGAACTTTGGCTACAGAAAACCTCAAATGAACTTTAGCTGCGGGCAGACAGACAGAGAGAGTGTTGGAGACTTTGCTAGAGGGAAGAGAGAAAATAGAGGAAGTAGATTGAGTGTGAGATGAATGGGTTGAGATAGGTAATTTATAGAGGGAGATTGTAATAGCCGTTGTTGTTAATAGCCGTTGTGAAACGGATCCTTACTCGCCAACTCAGTTGGCGAGCAAACGAGCGTTCTGCAACGGGTCTAAGCCAACTTAGCATGCGGCCCGCCAACTGAGTTGGCGAGCGGCCCCTCGAGGAGGGTGCCCCGCCAACTCAGTTGGCGAGCCCCTCGCCAAGTCAGCAACTCGCCAACTGAGTTGGCGAGTGGTCCCCCCCCCCCGCAAATACCCAAAACGTATCCCGTTTTATATAATTATATAATAAATTATTACTTAAAACGAAAAAATCCGTTATGTTAATAGCTCCCGGAGACTACCGGCCTACATTGATGTGGCATTCCCATATGAATGCTGCTACATAGCTGAAAAAGAAATCGTTGTCACGTGTTGGCCGAAACTTTTTGCCTACGTTAGTGGGGACGTTAGAATCAATTGTTTTGTTCTGGCCAATCGGAACCTACCATGTAATATTTTGATTTTTTTTTTCGATTCATTTTTTTTCAGACTGTTCAGCATTTTTGTTCCCATATTGGAGGTTGAGGGAAGGGGACTGAAATTTTCGGAAGGATGCAACCAACGCTAGAAAGGAGACTTTGGCACATCAGCAGAGGCCAGTTGGATGGGACTATGCTAGGACTACAACCAAATGTCTACAACCCTCTTATAGCCGCTACGTGGTGCATGTCCATTGGAGAAGGGAAGAGAGGTAGGATTTGGTGGCTGTCCGGATGATCATCACGTGGCCGAAATGTTATATGGCAGTCGTTTATTGAAAAAAAGATGAAACCGAAGGAGGAGGTGAGAGGGTTGTAAGAAGGTTCTAAACATTTGATAGTAAACTTAGCATTATTGCAGTTGGATGCCAGTCCCCCGGGAGCAAAAAAACAGTTTTGCCTTGTTGAAGGACTAATTGCTCTCGATATTATGTTTGAAGCAGCCACTCCATTATGATCACCTTTTCCATGCTGGCGGCTGCGCCTACGAACAATTCTTCAACAGCAGCCAGTTAAAGATTGGTACGTGAGAAATTTTTTTTTTTTTTTTTTTTTTGGCTCATCTTTAAATTTCAATCCAGTAACTATTGAGAATGAGACTGCTGTTAAACAACCAATAGAATTATGGAGAAAATTGATACTTGATAAACACTCAGCAGAAGCTACAAGAATGAGTTGGTGGAAGCATGACTGTGGTAGATGAAGAAAGTGACCCATGAGTCCATGACAACTATAATTTTCGTAGATGGAATGGTGGTGAAATCTGTCTATGATGTCTTTTTGTTAGTTTGACAACACTTCCTTCTTATTATCTCTGTTAGTTCCGAAGTCAGATCGAAGAAGAGGTAGTCACAAAATAAAAAATCACACAAGAATTTATCTCTACAAACTCTAGAAATAAAGTTGGTGCACTGAAATTCACACAAGAGTTCCTCTACAGTGAAACACAATCCCACAGAAACACTAAACAAGGAACATGTTACAAATTGACAACACAAAGAACATGCAAATACAACAAGAATCAGAAAACCGTTCTTCTTTTTACGTTCGCAGACGCTACACCGAAAAGAACGGAAACAACAACAGAAATACAAAGAAGAGAACTCCTGCTGGGGTGATCAAAACTACCAAAGCTCAAGGCAAGATTCTCGCTATACAAAGATCTGCCTCCAGGATCCAGCAAGTTCACACGAACAAGAACAAAAATACAAAGAAGGAAACTCCTGCTGGGGTGATCAAAACCACCAGAGCTCAAGGCAAGATTCTCGCTATACAACGATCTGCCCCCAGGATCCAGCAAGTTCACACGAACAAGAACAAAAATACAAAGAAGGAAACTCCTGCTGGGGTGATCAAAATCACCAGAGCTCAAGGCAAGATTCTCGCTATACAACGATCTGCCCCCAGGATCCAGCAAGTTCACACGAGAACTTCTGTAACGCTCTTGGTCACCTTCGGATCACTCGGAAGATTCCTTTGGAATGATGCTAACTGCTGCCGCAGGTCCTGATGGTGCTCTCCGTTTCTCTCTCTCTCTCTCTCTCTCTCTCTCTCAATTTTTCCAACTCTCTAAATGAAAGAGGAGAGCCTCTATTTAAAGAGGATTTCAGCTTCCATGCGGCCTGAGAAAAAAACTAGGCCGCCTATGCCGCTATACTGCACAGAGCAGACAGCGCCGTCAGGCACCGAAAGTTGCAACCGCGTAGCACATAGAGCCACTAGCCGCCTGCGTGGTGTACTGCACAGAGCAGACAGTGCCGCACCGAGCCTCCAACAGCAGTCCATGTCCCCTCCACACTTGACTCGCTCAAGCTAACTTGCTGGACGCATAGCGTCTGGCCGCATAGCTCCGGGCCGCAAGACCCCTGGCCGAATGGGCTCCTGGTGTCACCAAGCCTACACCACAAAATCGGAGGTAGAACGTTGTCTGGGTTATTTCTAACTATCTAACATCTCAATAATATAATATGGTACCTGTCAATCATCTCAACTCCGAACGGAGGAGCAATATGGTATCTCATATGAATAACTAATCTCAATCACAAAACAAACTAAGGAAGATAATGCACGAATGGAATAGCGAAGAAAAGAATAAGATACAATCCACAATCTGAAATAATAATACAATACTGTGAATCCACTAAAAGAATAGTCTAATACAATCCAATACAAATAATCTAGACCTCCTCTCAGGCTCTGCAACTAAGTCCTCCTGGTCAATAGGAGTATCCTCTAAAGGTACGTCGTCCTGCAGCCCGTAGAATGTGGAACACTGCTCTATAAGCCAATCATCTGGAAAAATATATCCAGTCAGGATTGGAGCAAAGTACATACCTCTAAAAGCAGTTTCAATAGCATAATCGAGCATATAAACAGATATAGAAATGAAATACAAGATGACTAAACATATGAATGAATAAACAAGATATACAGGTAATGTACGAGAATATAGATCAACAATATGAATATCAACAATATGATGAATAACTGAAATCTAAACTAACTAATGTGCCTCAGAATACAAGTTCATTATGTGATCGGGTTGGGTGAACATGATCAGGTAAGACGGATTACAAGTGAGGTATGTAACCAGAATGTACACGATTGTAACAATGGCTTTGATCACATAATCAACTCCTACTCTCTCACCCCCAACTAATACTGATGGATCCAATCACGACACGCTATGAACACGAAATATAACCACTGAACACGAGCAGTGGGTGTACACGGATATTAAACCACCGAATACGAGCGGTGGATGTCCACGAATAGGCACACTGAACACGAGCAGTGTGTGAACACAAAATATAATCAATACCCAATATACACGATGAGATACAATGTACTCGAGTACCCGCTGAATACGGTAAGGGATAACATCTCATGACGGGATCCATATATATAGCACCAGTCCGTGAAATCACTATGTCGGAATCAATGTATATATTTCTAGAACATACATATATACAATATTATGAATTGAAAACAATCAGAAAAATGTACTTGCCTGACGTCCTGAGCAAGGTGTGTCTCTCGATGCCCAAACCGGTGTCTCACAACCTATATATGGTATGTTGCATCAATACAAGGTTCAAAAATGAAAATAAGTGAAGTTGTAAACCCCCTCGACCAGATTTCAGTATTTCTAGGATTATTTTAACAATTTAGGATTTATGGCAACATTTTAATTTATTTTGCTTACACATCTTGTTGACTTGTGCACCTGTCCGTCACCTAATTATTTGGAGCTTTACCTTGACTGTTATCCCCGAACAAAATTCACATACCTGTCATAGACATGCTAGACTATTTTTCTGAATTTTGTGCAACTCCCAGATGCTTTATTTTGAGCCTCGTTTGAGACGCACAACTATCGTTACAAAAGACCGTATTTATTTCCTAATTAATTTCCTGCTCTTTACCCACCTCTGTACCAATAGAGATTTGAGGCCCAACATACACCTGTTTTGGCCAAACAAAAATACGATAATTTTCTACACTGAGTATACTACATTTAGTGTATTGACACCGTAGAAAAATTATGACTCTAACTGCCTCTAAATAATTAGTGAACACCGTGCGCAGTATTTATTAATTAATTAATACGATGGGCCGTATCACCCAGAAATCAGGTCCAATTCCTGCCCAGACTCACCCCCATTCCCTCGGGACCCTCACACAGCTTTACCCTTCAATTCTGTGAATTTTAGAATTTTCAGGAATCAGGTATTTTTCCAGACAATTTCGTAAATTGCGCAATTTCCCAAAATAGGACTTTTACGCAATTTATGAAACTACAGGGACTTTCCTGCAAATTGCAGTGCAGGATGTCACCCCCTCATTGGCCGGTGAACCTGCACCGTCCATTTGGAGACGGGACCCACCCGAAAAGATCCCGGAAATATCCCGAAAAGATCCCAAAAATATCCTAAAATATCCTACAAATATCTAAAGATATTTTACATATTATAGTAATATAATTTTCTATATAATAAAACTAAAAGAAAAAGAAAAAGAAAATAAAAATAAAATCCTAAATCTAAACCCCCCTCCCCTCAGATCCAGCCGACCCCCCCCCCCCCCCCGCGGCCGCCGGCGGCGAGCCCGGCCGCCGGAGCCCCTCCGCCCGCGGCGGAGCCAGCCCCCCTGCCCGGCCGCTCTCTCTCCTCCCTCTCCTTCCCACGCTGGCCCTCTCTCCCCCGAGCTCCCTCCGCCCGTGCGTCCCCCGCCGGCCCCGCGAGCCCGCCGGAGCTCCCCTCCGTCGCGGCGAGCGCCCTTCCCCCTCGTCGGCGTCACCCCGCGACCGCCGCCCTCAGCGAGCCCCCCTCTCTCCTCGCCTCCCTCTCCTTCCCCGCTCGGCCAAGCCCGCAGCCGCGCCGGCCTCCGCCCGCGCCACCGCGGCGAGCCGCCCACGCCGGCCGCCTGCGCCGTCTCCGGCCAGCGCCTCCTCCAGCGAGCCGTCCCGGCCAGTCTCCAGCGACCCTAGGGCCGCCGTGGACACGGACACGGTCAGGACACGGCCCTTCATGTCGACACGGACACGAAAATTCAGTTTTTTTGGAGCTCCGTTCAGGTAACCGTTTCTCTCTGCTCGTCTACTCGTTTTCGATTCCGTCTGTTGCATCTCGTAGACTGTGTAACCACCTCGGTGCCCGTGCAACCCGCTCGGAGCATCGCGTCCTGTGGTGATCGCGGCACGCGATCCAAATACAGGAAAAACAACGACCCAATTCACCCCGGAACTGGGTACGTCCCGCCAAACGGGACGACTTGGTCGCACGCGGTCTTTACCAAAACGTGCGCGACGTTGATACGGACGTGTAGGAATTCGGAGAAGTTGATCTGGATGTGCGTGCACACCGGAATCAACGCGTATCCGCCGACACCGCCCCGTATCCGTCAGTTCTGGAACACGCTGCAACTTTGTGTACACACGTCGGATCGAGACGAAACTTGCGCCATCGGACTCGTAGCAATACGCTGGTCCTGTGAGCCAAGTTTGGTTCGATTCTGAGAACGTTGACAAAATCGCGTATCGTGGGCCCCACCGGCTCCACTTGACGGGTGATTTTGTGACCGGCTCATCGGAATCCAATTCTGGAAGTTCCGTTGGGTTCGTATCATCGTTCTGGACTTGTGGACACTAAGTTTGGCGAATTTGGAGACCTTTGACCCTGACACGTTTTTCGGTGCAAAGCGGCCCACATGTGGACCCCGCTTTGACCGGAAACTGTCATTTTTGCCCCTGTGTCCAAATTGGACTTAAGGACAGGCGTTTCTAGCTATTTGATATTTTCTGAGACTGTTAGTGATATTTATTTCAGCATCCGGAGACTTTATTCTGAGGCCATAGTTCTGACACTTGGTATTTGACATCTGGACATTATATTTTGCAGCTCTCCTGCCAGGCAAGTATACCTTGACTTGTTGTACTGTTTAAATTCAGTTATTGTTAGTTACATGTCTATTTATTTTAATATTATATAAATGTGCGCGTCCGAGCAGACTCGGGTGCAGTCAACGATGGCGTTGACGTTAGGACTTGTGTCTGACCTAGTGTTTAGTAGACCCACCTAAAGTTGTGAAGTTATTGATATAACTTCCCAGGCCTTGACACGTATCATTACACGTCACAGAGTGAGTACATGTAGGGACGCGTGCCTCATGCGCGACTGGCCATCAGTGTGAGCAACACGTGTAGTGGTATTTAGCTCAGTTGTTTATTTGCTTGAGACTTGCATCATAGTAGGAGGTGTCCACGTCGTTTTCACGACTTGTACATCTATATTGGGCGGGAAAGACACTTAGTAGGCGTATGGGACACCCCCTCCTTATATATTCATGTGGCCTGATACCATACTCTACGGAGATGGGGCATTCCTGTTACCATGCTGCTCGGAGATGGGGTATTGGTTTTCTTGTTACCGTTACCATGCTCCGAGGAGGATGGGGTATTGATTGTTTTATACCTTCGTCCATACTCTGCAGGGGTGGACGATTGCAGAGTGCCCTTGCGTCAGGGGGCGTATGACACATATACTAGCCAGTCATGACGATTGGTGAATTACGTCAGCATACGTCTAGACTACACATTCCCATGCGTGCTACAGGTCTTTAAATTGCATTCACTTAGATGGTTAGCACACCCCTTTATTTATTCAGTATTTACATTATGGCATGTCATTTTTCTGTATCTTGCTATGTCCCTCTGAGGACCTGGTTCCCTGCCAGGTGTGTATGTTCTTGAGTATTCACAGGAGCACTGATCCGGACAGGTTTCGTATTTTTCCGAGGAGGTCTTCTCTTCGAGCCTCGGGATTGTCAGATGTTGATCTTTTATGGTGTGTATTCTGGTTCCTTTTATATTCCATATCGGCAGTGGATTTGTTTCCATCCGACTGTCATTCTTTAGATACTTATCATTGAGATTTAGTTACCTAGTTATTGGTTATTCATGTCTATGTGATTTCTGTGGATGAGATTTAGATATTACCCTGTGACTTGTGATTATCTATACCACTGGTGAACTATGTTCATTATACAGCGTACGCACGTATATATGGTTTCCATATATTGGAGTTGCTATATATACGGGCGGCTGGCACGGTTACGTATCCTAGTCCTACGTATTTTGGGACTGGGGCGTGACAGTGTTTTTAGTGGTGGCCCATGCAGGTCGAGAGCATATTGTCTCGGTTACGTTACTGTACCGAGCAAGCCTGCACTTAGGATTAAAAATATAGGATCTCATCCAATTGACTATGACTCATCTTCCTTCCAGTCTGTCCTACTTAAATAATTGCATCCTGCTTGATTCATGTGCTTCCCTGATAATTCCTTGAGTATAGCCCCTGCTAGAATATAGGAATCCCTGTTGATAGGATAATGATTAGGGTAGTATTCCTATTAAGATCACCACTAGGGCTTTGTCATATCATTAAGTTCAGATTACCTAATGAACCCTAGTCTTCCTTACTACCTAGTGAACCCTAGCATCACTACCTATAGATTAACTTACCATTATCTCTGGACGTATTTTTGTATGACTTGAGAGTAGTATAAACACTACTAGGATTAATTAGAGAATTAACCATAGTGTGACCCTAGTCTTAAGGAACCAATAGAAATCCAAGGTTGAACACTAGGACTGAAACCTCATCCTATGTTTAGATAAACCCAGTGTTACGCCAGAAACTCTTTACCCTTGTTGGCGTAAAACCCATTTGACCGTTGTTGGCTTAAGAACCAAACAAACTGCCTAGTTGGCGTAAAAGCCTAATGACTTTCCTGTTGGCATAAAAACCAAACTATGCAGAAGATTATCTCCTTTACGCTGCAGTTATAATAACTGTAATCCACTTTTCCTTAGTATTCCTTACCTTGCGTAGGACACGTCCTAAAAGCCACGTAGGTAACTGTCCTACGTAAACTTGATGATTCTTGAATAAATAGATGACCAGCGTAGAGTAACTTGATTAGGCGTAACCTAAAGATAGAATGTGAGCGTATTTGTTACAGCCTTAGCTTTCCTCAGCCATAACCAAATTCCGTGTATTAAATACAGATATATGCATCGAGCCCTGTGCAAAAAGAAACAGCTTTCTGACAGGACATCTGATTTTGACTCACCTCAAGCGCATGACTTGTATCCAATCAGTCACTAGACGACAACCTGGATCACCCGTGCAAATTCATCATCGCAACCGCCCACTCGATCGTTGTGCAAGTACTTTTGTCAGATGTCAGGATTCATTAATTTTGACTGACAAATCCATGAGTTACTCGTACAACTTTACGCTGCAACGAATGTTAGACTTTACGCAGGAGATATTTTGCGCAGATTTTAGCGCAAAACTTTTACGCTCAGACTTTCACCCAGACTTTTACGCGCAGACTGTTACGTACAGACTTTTTACGCGGACAGCTCTGAAGCTCTACCTTACGCTTCTCTGTGTTGCGCGGATAGCCCTGAAGCCATGCGTTATGCCAAATTATTTTATCTTTACTTTACGCAGACGACTTCGAACCCCTACTTTACACGAACTTTCTTGAAATCTCTGTTTTAAGCAGACAACCTATAGTGTATATTAAGATTGTAGAACTTAGAAGGCCATACCTCTTTTGGGTCAACTAGCGACTTAGACAAGGAGTTAAAATATTAACTGTAGAGATTGTAGAGTCTTATTTTTTTTGTGATTGTGGATTGTTTGTAATTTCTCTCATCATAATCTAGCATACTTAAAATTGCTGTCCTACCTTGACTTATGATGCTATTATAGCCTAGTTTTGCAAGCTTATTCTTTATCGAGCTTGTTCATGACACATGTGTTATTGGAGCCTGATCCACCCCACTAATACAATTGTCTATTCAGAATCAGTGTATTACGGTCTGATCAACCTTAGTGTATTTTGATTCGCCCTTCGCATAACTACTTTAGGTGGATTGAGATATATAATGATTAGTAGACAGATGTACTTGTCCTCTAGATATGTCTAAGCATATCGTATCAGTTACGTGACTGTACTGATACGAGCATGTGAATAGGAGTTACCAAAAATATTTCAACCCACAACTGCTTTGACAAATTCACATTTGAATTCTTTAAACACCTTGATTCCCATACTTCTAATCTATTACCTTCCACTTGAACTCTTGATTATTGTTTTCCGTCTTCCCTTATTCCGGAAAGACGAAACCTCGTACTTAGTATAAATACGATAAGTGTATTGTTTCTGTAGCCATTTCTGTTTGTTTCTTGGGTAATTACCAAACCCCATTATTAGATTAGATTGCAGTTTAAAACTGTACTATCTTTAGAATGACCTTCGCTACCTACCTACTTTTCTGATACATGCATCACTATGACAGCATGAAATTTTTATTTTGCCTCGTAACTTGGGACAAGTTCAGAACCCAAGTATTACGATATAGAAAGTATCATTTTGCTATCAGGAGACTAAATGGATTCTACCCGGATGAATAATTGACTGACTCCTGAAATGGATAGCAGCACCTATGACTAGGTTGACTTATTAGGATTAAGAATTCCTATGGACCAACGAGTGTCAAGCCACTTTCGAGGAGTTGAAGAAGCGACTGACCACAACACCCGTATTGACTATTCTATCCGAATCAGGCGGATGTGATCTACAGACGCATCAGGAAAAAAAAAAGTTTGGGATGCGTATTAATACAGGATGGCAAGGTAATAGCATATGCATCTAGACAATTATGAGTACATGAGAACAATTTGGAACTTGCAACCGTCGTAATTTCTCTGAAGATAGGAAGACATTACTTATATGAGACAATCGTAAGATTATATGGCACACCAGTCAGCATTGTACCAGACAAAGATTCGCGTGACCAGAGTTGGTGGTCAACACCGTAGAGACAGTTAAGTAAATACAAAGACACTTGCGAGCAGTGCAAGACAGACAGAAGTAGTGAGCAGACGTCATCATCGTCCCTTGGAATTCAAACAGGACGATCATGTCATCTCGAGGATATCACCTACTAGAGGCACCAGAATTCAAACAGGACGATCATGTCATCTCGAGGATATCACCTACTAGAGGCACCATTCGATTCGGAGGACACAGCAAGTTGAGTCCAAGGTATGTTGGACCATTGACGTGCTAGAAAAAGTGGAAGTACTGGCATATCAACTTGCGCTACCACCTTCACTTGAGGAAGTACTTGATGTATTTCACGTGTCGCAACTCAGGCGATATATGACAGACAGCAGTCAGGTTCTCAACCATTCGTAGATCGCCATTAGGCCGAGCTTGTCGTATCAAGAGCAACCCGTGGGAATCCTTGATCATTGAGGAAGGGTATTGAGGAATCAGTCTATTCCCTTGGTCCGCGTGACATAGAAGCCTGACGCGCCAGGAGAATCTACTTGGAAGAGTGTGGACGACATGCGTAAACATTTTCGAACCTATTCGTAACCCAAGATATAAATTACTCTGTTAAATTATATCTATTGCCATCCTTGACTTCTACCATGGCTTAGTTTTAATTTCGAGGACGAAATTTTTATAAGTTGGGTAGATTGTAAACCCCCTCGACCAGATTTCAGTATTTCTAGGATTATTTTAACAATTTAGGATTTATGGCAACATTTTAATTTATTTTGCTTACACATCTTGTTGACTTGTGCACCTGTCCGTCACCTAATTATTTGGAGCTTTACCTTGACTGTTATCCCCGAACAAAATTTACATACCTGTCATAGACATGCTAGACTATTTTTCTGAATTTTGTGCAACTCCCAGATGCTTTATTTTGAGCCTCGTTTGAGACGCACAACTATCGTTACAAAAGACCGTATTTATTTCCTAATTAATTTCCTGCTCTTTACCCACCTCTGTACCAATAGAGATTTGAGGCCCAACATACACCTGTTTTGGCCAAACAAAAATACGATAATTTTCTACACTGAGTATACTACATTTAGTGTATTGACACCGTAGAAAAATTATGACTCTAACTGCCTCTAAATAATTAGTGAACACCGTGCGCAGTATTTATTAATTAATTAATACGATGGGCCGTATCACCCAGAAATCAGGTCCAATTCCTGCCCAGACTCACCCCCATTCCCTCGGGACCCTCACACAGCTTTACCCTTCAATTCTGTGAATTTTAGAATTTTCAGGAATCAGGTATTTTTCCAGACAATTTCGTAAATTGCGTAATTTCCCAAAATAGGACTTTTACGCAATTTATGAAACTACAGGGACTTTCCTGCAAATTGCAGTGCAGGATGTCACCCCCTCATTGGCCGGTGAACCTGCACCGTCCATTTGGAGACGGGACCCACCCGAAAAGATCCCGGAAATATCCCGAAAAGATCCCAAAAATATCCTAAAATATCCTACAAATATCTAAAGATATTTTACATATTATAGTAATATAATTTTCTATATAATAAAACTAAAAGAAAAAGAAAAAGAAAATAAAAATAAAATCCTAAATCTAAACCCCCCTCCCCTCAGATCCAGCCGAACCCCCCCCCCCCCCGCGGCCGCCGGCGGCGAGCCCGGCCGCCGGAGCCCCTCCGCCCGCGGCGGAGCCAGCCCCCCTGCCCGGCCGCTCTCTCTCCTCCCTCTCCTTCCCACGCTGGCCCTCTCTCCCCCGAGCTCCCTCCGCCCGTGCGTCCCCCGCCGGCCCCGCGAGCCCGCCGGAGCTCCCCTCCGTCGCGGCGAGCGCCCTTCCCCCTCGTCGGCGTCACCCCGCGACCGTCGCCCTCAGCGAGCCCCCCTCTCTCCTCGCCTCCCTCTCCTTCCCCGCTCGGCCAAGCCCGCAGCCGCGCCGGCCTCCGCCCGCGCCACCGCGGCGAGCCGCCCACGCCGGCCGCCTGCGCCGTCTCCGGCCAGCGCCTCCTCCAGCGAGCCGTCCCGGCCAGTCTCCAGCGACCCTAGGGCCGCCGTGGACACGGACACGGTCAGGACACGGCCCTTCATGTCGACACGGACACGAAAATTCAGTTTTTTTGGAGCTCCGTTCAGGTAACCGTTTCTCTCTGCTCGTCTACTCGTTTTCGATTCCGTCTGTTGCATCTCGTAGACTGTGTAACCACCTCGGTGCCCGTGCAACCCGCTCGGAGCATCGCGTCCTGTGGTGATCGCGGCACGCGATCCAAATACAGGAAAAACAACGACCCAATTCACCCCGGAACTGGGTACGCCCCGCCAAACGGGACGACTTGGTCGCACGCGGTCTTTACCAAAACGTGCGCGACGTTGATACGGACGTGTAGAAATTCGGAGAAGTTGATCTGGATGTGCGTGCACACCGGAATCAACGCGTATCCGCCGACACCGCCCCGTATCCGTCAGTTCTGGAACACGCTGCAATTTTGTGTACACACGTCGGATCGAGACGAAACTTGCGCCATCGGACTCGTAGCAATACGCTGGTCCTGTGAGCCAAGTTTGGTTCGATTCTGAGAACGTTGACAAAATCGCGTATCGTGGGCCCCACCGGCTCCACTTGACGGGTGATTTTGTGACCGGCTCATCGAAATCCAATTCTGGAAGTTCCGTTGGGTTCGTATCATCGTTCTGGACTTGTGGACACTAAGTTTGGCGAATTTGGAGACCTTTGACCCTGACACGTTTTTCGGTGCAAAGCGGCCCACATGTGGACCCCGCTTTGACCGGAAACTGTCATTTTTGCCCCTGTGTCCAAATTGGACTTAAGGACAGGCGTTTCTAGCTATTTGATATTTTCTGAGACTGTTAGTGATATTTATTTCAGCATCCGGAGACTTTATTCTGAGGCCATAGTTCTGACACTTGGTATTTGACATCTGGACATTATATTTTGCAGCTCTCCTGCCAGGCAAGTATACCTTGCCTTGTTGTACTGTTAAAATTCAGTTATTGTTAGTTACATGTCTATTTATTTTAATATTATATAAATGTGCGCGTCCGAGCAGACTCGGGTGCAGTCAACGATGGCGTTGACGTTAGGACTTGTGTCTGACCTAGTGTTTAGTAGACCCACCTAAAGTTGTGAAGTTATTGATATAACTTCCCAGGCCTTGACACGTATCATTACACGTCACAGAGTGAGTACATGTAGGGACGCGTGCCTCATGCGCGACTGGCCATCAGTGTGAGCAACACGTGTAGTGGTATTTAGCTCAGTTGTTTATTTGCTTGAGACTTGCATCATAGTAGGAGGTGTCCACGTCGTTTTCACGACTTGTACATCTATATTGGGCGGGAAAGACACTTAGTAGGCGTATGGGACACCCCCTCCTTATATATTCATGTGGCCTGATACCATACTCTACTGAGATGGGGCATTCCTGTTACCATGCTGCTCGGAGATGGGGTATTGGTTTTCTTGTTACCGTTACCATGCTCCGAGGAGGATGGGGTATTGATTGTTTTATACCTTCGTCCATACTCTGCAGGGGTGGACGATTGCAGAGTGCCCTTGCGTCAGGGGGCGTATGACACATATACTAGCCAGTCATGACGATTGGTGAATTACGTCAACATACGTCTAGACTACACATTCCCATGCGTGCTACAGGTCTTTAAATTGCATTCACTTAGATGGTTAGCACACCCCTTTATTTATTCAGTATTTACATTATGGCATGTCATTTTTCTGTATCTTGCTATGTCCCTCTGAGGACCTGGTTCCCTGCCAGGTGTGTATGTTCTTGAGTATTCACAGGAGCACTGATCCGGACAGGTTTCGTATTTTTCCGAGGAGGTCTTCTCTTCGAGCCTCGGGATTGTCAGATGTTGATCTTTTATGGTGTGTATTCTGGTTCCTTTTATATTCCATATCGGCAGTGGATTTGTTTCCATCCGACTGTCATTCTTTAGATACTTATCATTGAGATTTAGTTACCTAGTTATTGGTTATTCATGTCTATGTGATTTCTGTGGATGAGATTTAGATATTACCCTGTGACTTGTGATTATCTATACCACTGGTGAACTATGTTCATTATACAGCGTATGCACGTATATATGGTTTCCATATATTGGAGTTGCTATATATACGGGCGGCTGGCACGGTTACGTATCCTAGTCCTACGTATTTTGGGACTGGGGCGTGACAGAAGTTGATGCAATTCTAGATCGATACGCCATTTCTAAGTCAAACCAATGAATTCTAGGTTGCAACAGTCTAATGCTAAGTCACTAAGTCGATACACTATGAAGCTATGATATACTAGCTAAACTGAGATACAACAATGCATTCAAAAAGCAGTATTCCAAGATACGCAAGTTCTAATATGAAAATAATATTTTAGATATATACAAGTCATATATTATACTAGATCAAAACAATTAAAATAGGATACCTTGGCCTTGCACCAATGCGTATCACACCTAACACGATACCCAAACTCAATACCTTGGGTATCGGTCCAATACCTTGGTGATACCTTGGTATCCCAAGGAAACTCAACTAATACATATATAACCAAGCTAATGTTAACTATGCAACTACACTACACTATAACTAACTACTATAGTATAACAACTAATATAATTATGTACATAACTTCTAGCACTAGTTATATAAGTATCTAATTACTAAACTTATGACACCACACTATAATTAACTACTAACTACTAGACCTTACTGATACTTGGATGCTGAACCTAAACTATTACTCAACTCTTAACTAAACAACTAATAACTAATAATTTATTGAAACCCAATAATACCCAATTAACACTAACTGGATACACTGATTCCAACTGGAAGTGATACAGAAAGCTACTGAACCTCACTGATACTTCTACTGATACACTATGGTCTGCTGATACTGATAACTAGGGTTTACTGTGCACTAATACTGCACATGCTGTGCTCGGTTGCACAAGGCTGCTGTGTTGTTACTGCTCTCTCTTGCCCGAGCCTCCTTCCCAAGTTGTTGTGCTCCTTCAAGATGCTGTGCAGCTTCTGCACCTGCTGTACTCGATGCCTGTGTTGATGTACTCTTCCTTCCCTGTTGATACCGATACTTCTGCAGTAGCTATTGACACTGCTCTCCTTAACAACTACTTTACTGCTCGACAGTAGCCCCTCTTATTGTGCTCTACAACAAGCCACGACTCGAAGGCAGAAAATAGAAGAGACGTGGCTACTCCTCCCAATATACCGCCCAACATCAATACCTTGTACTGCGGAGAGTGCCTACTGGTTAAAACCCAAGTTATCCGTCAACATGTTTGCAAACAACCCATCAACAATGGCAACTAGACCATTGCCAAGGAATACTGCTTGAGAAAGTTAAGGACAACCATTGTGGTTCAAAGCCCCTCTTATTGCTTCGACAGCAGACTCACACCCCCCCCCCCCCCCCAAGCCACACAGACACACAAATACACTGACACAACTAAGTATATATAGATATATATAATCACACACATATGGATATATACATATAGATGACTATATTTATACACATAGATAGCTATAATACCTCTCAAACATATCACTCTAAATACATTATATATATATATATATATATATATATATATATATATATATATATATATATATATATATATATATATATATATATATATATATATATATATATATATATGTATAAACTCAAATAATCTATTATATACTCTATATAATACATAGATAGCATATATATAGATAAATATACATGCCCGTATAGGAAAAAGAGCCAAACAACAAACACATGGAGTGCACCACACCCGTATCACACTTTCTCTATGATACGCTTGTGATACGGCTCCAACACACAACCACTTTCATCCTGGAGGACACGAAAAAATCTAAAACACTAATTATGAATAATACGTATAGTAATTAGAGTATCTATGTGTCCGTGTCATAATGTGATATGCACAAGGCCCCGTGTCGGAGAAAATCTCCTAAAATTAACTTGTTTCATCAAATTGACGAGATACAGCCTACATATATCCAATTATGGACACAACACTAGTCACAAACAAGCAATCAAGTGTCAATTAGATCTATTAGACCCAATGATAAGTACTACATGTGCCAATCTCGGAATTCTTCCAAAATTGGCACCAAATTGGTCATAACTTCCACCGTAGGTCTCCGATGAACCTAAAACTAATTGCTATGGGTAGCCTATGCATGTGGATTGGTTTTTCATGGTTAAATCTCAGATCTAGAGTCCATTAGAAGGGAGAAAACTGAAATGTACCTATTGGGAGATGGATTCCCAATAAAAAGTCCATAATTGCCAAGTAGCTCCTCTCCTTGTAGATCTTGGCCTCCTCCTCCTTGCTCCTTGCTTTCTTCTTATAGATCTTTGGTGTAGAAACCTCAATGATGAATATAGAAAGAGATTGGTGAAGAATTAGTGGAGAATTGATGAGAGAATGGAGAAAATTGGAAGAGAAAAAAATTATAGATCTAGAATTTGAAAAATAAAATAAAATGAGAGCACTATCTCTCCTCCTACTAAGGGCCGGCCATGTAACCCCCTCCCGAAGAAATATACAAAGTCATAAATACCCCTTCGGGCCTCTCATGAAGAAATTAATTAGGGAGGAAAGGTTCTAGTCTAATGGTTTCTCTAATTAATCAAGCCTCCTACTCCATGGACCTAATTCATGGGCTCAACTTAGACTAGTCTAAAAGTTTGGTTCATGCATTCTAATAAATATGTTTGGTCCACTACACAAGTCTAAAATAAAGCTACAACTAGCAAATAATAATAATATAATAATTAAATAATCATGCATGCACAAATATTAAATATAAATTATCATAAAATAAAATACCCTTATCAATTATCAAATTACCCTTGAGTGAAAAAGTTGGAGTGACACCTGGTCGCATGTGCACAGGGCCACATGGACACCTGGCCGCATGTTCCCCTGATCGCATGACCCCTGGCCTTATGTGCTCTTGGCCATATGGGCACTGGGCCGCATGCACTCCTGGCTGCATGGGCACCGGGCCGCATGCGCACTTGGCCGCATGGGCACCTGATCGCATGGCCCCTGGACGTATGGGTACCTGTCCGCATGGGCACCTGACCGAATGGCTCATGTCTGCATGTGCTCCAGACCGCATGACTCCACGAAGCATGCGCCCGAGCAAGCAACCGTGCATGTAACTCGCGCATAAAAGGAGCACACGAGCGCCATGTGAAGATGCTGATATCCTAAGTGTAAAGTGCTCCAACAAAGCCCCACTTTGCTTCCTTGAGCCCGAGTCCGAGTCGTTAAGCCCCTTTGGGGCTTAGATCCTAAGGAAAACTTTCCCAAGGTGGTGACAAAATAAAGATTGTCATAATGGGGTTCACACTTAATCCCTCTAGTAAAGTCAACCAACATGGGCTACCACCCCATGTGCATATACAATACTAAGCAAAGCTATATATTGACATATACACATTTATGGTTTTCCAATGTGGGACTAAAACTCCAAAAAAAATTAAAAAATACCAACAATCCCTTACATATATCACAATATATTGTCGAACGTTCCTCACAGTGACTACCCATCATGCATTAGGATAGATGTCGCCCACGACTTGAATCTTTTTGCATGGGTCAAACAATAGTACGATACAAGAATAAACTATGCCTTGAATTCTGAACCATAGTTGTTGTTATGTTCACTCGCACAATGACATCAGTTGTGCCTCCGGTCGCACATTAAAGGCCATGTGCTGACCTGGTTTTGCTGTATGTATCTTGAGTGTCTACAAGTTTACCCTTAAGAGCTGGCTTATATCTCTGTGCATATACTTAGGTGAGTTCCTTTTTAAGAGAGTTTAATATTTTCTAGCATGAAGCATTGCGTTTCTGTGCGGTGCTACGCCGATGTGACATGGCTCGTAGCAGAGGTTAACTACCTCATGTGGTGTCACCCACAGTAGCCTGAGGTCACTAGCCTCTTAGTAGTGTTGTACTATATCCCAGCATGAAGTCTTGTGCTTCCGTGAGGTGCTACGCCGCTATGGCATGGCTCACAACTGAGGTTAACTACCTCATGTGGTGTCACCCACTGTAGCATGAGTTCACCGGCCTCTTAGTAGTGTTGTGCTACAACTCTCTATCTTTTCAGTATTAGGCTACATACCTATTTGCGGTGCTACTGCCGCTGTGACATGGCTCACAGTCGAGACTTTAAATCTTTTACCTTATCGTGCTGTCAAACCACTATAGCATGGGATACAAGTCCCTTGTAGTGCTGAACTACACATGCTTTCTGCAGCGCACGCCGGACATTCACTTTGTCCGAGAACTCATTAAGGCGTCAAAGCCAATCTTATACAAGGATTATTCTATAGAACAAAATAGTAGACTACAGTGGTTTTTGGTACGTATCTCATATTGTCCATAAGGAATACCCACTGTACCTGATATTTTTCTAGTCAATGGTCCTCCCTTGAACCAAAAGCTAGATGCCTAGTAGATTTCTCTTTGAACTAATAGTATAAAACTTAATGGTAGGATTATAAAGCAAAATATCAGAGGTCCTTTCCAGAGCTCCTTCGACGGCTACTCCAGCTCCATCAGTGCCCGGCTCCGGCGTTCCTTCTGGTTCGATGTCTCTAGAGAAGCTCACGATGACTGTGCATGAGCTAGATGGGCTAGTCCGACAGTTAATAGACACGCGTGATGCTCCAACACCTGCTCCTCCGATGGCTACTACAACGACTCCTCCATCTCCTCCGACGGCTACTACAACGACTCCTCCAGCTCCTCCGACGGCATCAATGGGTCCTCCAGCTCCTTTGACGGCTCCTACCACTGCTCCATCTGTCGTTGCTCCCGATGATCTACAAAATATTATCACTATTGTTGTGGCGCTGTCACTACCCCATTTCCAGAGTCGGATATTTTTTTATATTTTAATTTGATTAATTGTGTATTATTTATATTTATATTTAATTGGTGATTGTATTATTTTTTTTCTATTGATTATTTTAGGATTTTGGCTAGCCTGGACCCATGTCAGACCCTAGTGGACCCATGTCCGACCCAACCAACACCCTTGTGAGACT
>JAYESA010000001.1:172093102-172313721 GCA_036927795.1 Iris macrosiphon
ATTTAGCTCGGGTTAGGATAATCCAACCCCTTGGATCGGTCCTAAATGCAACCTATACTAATAGATGTTCGTACTAAAGAACCATGATTGAACCCTCATAAGACCAAAAACATGTTCCAACCAAATTTAGTTCTGGCCAGGACAATCCAACCTCTTGGTCCGACCCTGAATGCAACCTATACCGATAGTTGTCCGTACTAAAGTGCCATGATTGAACCCTCTTAAGACCAAAACCCTGTACCCATCGATGGTAGGGAAGGTCTCACTTTACTTGTAGAAAGTGACGAGACACTCAAAACTCTCATAGCACTTGGTCCCACATATGGGGCTAAAAGCTAATCCTATGCGAATCTAAATTAGAAGACCACTCCTAGGTCAGAGCATGTGGAGCAGGAGTTTGATGCACTTTGAATTCTCAGTACAATGTAGAACCCAATTGAATTGTTTTTGTCGGATCCCTATTCTATGACTTTGGAACAAAGTCTCTCAAGTATCTAGCACACCTTTCTTCAAAACTAGGGTTCAACACCATAATGTTGATTGATATTCATGGTAGACTTATTAAAACTTACTTAGTATATATGCACATCGGTTAAGAATAAACAATAATATATTTTTTACTATTTCTATGAGTAATTATTCAAATACATATATTAAATTTAATGAACAATTTTAATCAGTAAACATAGAAAAAAATATTAAAAAAAAAAATCTTTCACATGAACTCTCAACATTTTGTATTATATAGTATTATAGATTATCGTATGCTACCTTTTGAAATGTTATTATCATAAGTCGAAATGTTATTATCATAAGTCGAACAAACACGTCTAATGATTACATCTTGAAAGAAATAATATAATAATTGATAAAATGGATATTTTAACAAATACTTCCACTCAAATTATAATAACTAACAAATATCCTCTTTTTCTAAAATCTACCAAATGCCTCGATCTTTTGTAAAACCGGTTGAAATAGTGGGGATATACCTTAAATTTATAATTGTTTCATAAAAAGTAGTGAAACATTTGATAGTTTTAAAAAAATGAAAATATATACTAGTTTTTATAATTTGAGTAAAAATATTTGCTAAAATACCCTTTTGATTAAAACATGCTGTCAGTGTAGAAGTTACTGAAAGAGTAGGACAAAACTGTACATACACAAAAAAAAAAAAAAAAAAAATAGCAAGATCTGGAAAAAAAAAAAAATCTTTCTCAGTGCTTTCCGAATGCAGCTGCAGCAGCCCATAAAATAAACAACTATTAAACCCCACCACCACCTATCATTCTGTAAAATAAAATAAAAAAATAAGTAGCAAGTTAGCTTTCATACGTTGTAGAGAATAAATGTTAAAATGATAACAAAGAACACGTGCTAAATATTTGAGATTTCTTGTCAAGGCACCAACACCTATTCTTTTGCGGATTAATAAAGAAATGTCATAATTATCTTGCATGAAATGTTCTCTTTGGCTTCTCAGCATTACATCTGCCGGATTGATAATTGATGGGAGTTACCTCAACATAAAATATCACTACAAGCTTTGGAAAGTTAGCAGAGACAATTAGAACAAGAGACCAAATCCCCGCTGAGAAACACTTGGTGATACTTACAAGAATCGACCCAATGAAGCTGACTACTAAACAAAATTGGAGGGCCGAACTACAAACAAAGCCTACAAAGTTCAGCTGGCTGGCACAAAATAATCCCTAAATGGTTCAGCAAGGGCGGCATAGTCGGCTTCCAGTTTCTTGATAAAGTTGCTGGCCAGGGTGATAGTGAGCTCATGTCGTGACTTCTCGGCACGGAGCGTCTTCATCTGACGTTCCTTGCATGCAACATCTCTCGATAGTCTACCAAGTTCATCCCCTAGCTCGGCTAGATCATCCTTTGCTCCCCCAGATTGCAGTCTGCGCTGTAGGACTAATGCAACCGTTTTATCAATATCTAGCTGGAGTGATTCCAAACGGGCAGTTAATCGAGGCATGTCAGCTTCGAGTCTTTCAAGTTGGTCAATGGGCTCGCGATTCAACCCAATTATATGCTTCTGTTGGTCGAGATGAACACGGAGGGCGTAAGCCTGGTCGATGACTGATTGAAGATGTTTAGCCAGGTCTTTCTGCATGCCACTGGCTGATGAGACAACCTTGGCCGACTCAGCTCCATCCTTCAATAGTTCCAATGTGAGCTCTGCTAGAGATTTGGAGAACAACGTCCGCAGCAGCCTCAAGTGGACAGAGATGTCTGAAGAATCTGTAGAGACTACATCCGACAATGACTGCTTATTGCAAGAAGAGGCTCGGGTTGCTATAGCAGTGAGATGGGAGCACAGAGCCATACGGCCCCGTTCCTAGAGAACATAAAAGGGTTAGCAAATTCATGTTATCCTTATTAATGAAAGATGGCAAATGAGTAAAGTTTTACCTGTATTTGGCACACTATGGATGAACTTGAAGGATGGGGCTCTTCATTGTCTATTATATGACCTGAAGGCTGGGCCATCGTGTTGGTCATTGACAAAACTGATGTGGGATCTCGATCAGCCGAAAAGGCAGCTGGCGCAGCTGATGCAATCGGACCAACCTGAAGAAAAGAATACAACTAAAATATGGAATTCTTGAATCTTGTTCAAAAAATACAAGGAACTCTTAGCATTGGGCAAAGAATAAGATTGAACCCGCATAATTTAAAGTAACATGTGTCCACCTTAATGATTTCTGGAGGAGGTTTCCTTCTTGCTGTTGATGTGAATAAACTGGAGAGACACCTGCTAACCAAGGATTCTCCTACTTTGCGATCGTTATCATTATCTAGATCTACGACTGCAAGGTTATCATTAAAGCTACCTTCTGGGTTTAGTTTCAGAGAAGAGAAATCTGCTTTGTCAGCCAAACATGTGGTAACACCTGATGACCGATTCTCAACAGTGTTAGAAAGAGATTGTCGTTCTTGTTGCAAATCAGAGACTAGGGAAACTTGATCTTTTGGACCACCAAGTTCTACCGCGTCTCCTTCATTCTCTGTGTCACCTGGAGAAGACTTGGTTGGAGAGGAAGACAAGCCACTTCGCTCTGTCTCATCCCCGGTGCAAGTCTGATTTTTCTCATCTCCTTTCTGGAATAATCGATAAATAACAAGGCCAGCCTGCACGATATGGAGAATGCAGCATAAGACTAGGCAGGGAACTATTGCCAAACATTGCACATTACAATAGGAGTAGCAGATTAGTTTTGGAAAAGCACATAAATAGTATAATAAATATATAAGTGAGCTGTGAACATGTTTCTAAATGAATTAAATGATGCCATGACTGTTTTCTTTTTTTTCTTTCATACTATAACATTGGAAGATGTTACTCTTCCCCTTTTGATAGTTACAACTTACAGATCATGATTGGTCATTTCTAACATTACTTAAGCCTGGGTATAAATTGATCATGTTTTTGTCAGCCAGCCATTTGTCATAAAGAAAAAAGTCTCTGTATTGTACAGATTGTACATACCCTGTACATGTTTTTCACTCCCCAAAATCCCTCCTACATGCCACTTGAACGGGATAAATTAAGTAAAAGAAACTATTCGTGTCAGCACAAATTCACATTAAAAAATTTCATGGATATCCTTCTAAGGAATTTTCACTTAAAGACCTAAACCATAGTTTGCAGTATCGACTGATACCGATACAGTTTGGCATGTCCCAATCCGATACCGACTAATACCCGATACCGACATTGGGATCGCTTTTTCGGTCAATTCGGCAAAGAAAGTTGAACGAAAAAGACCAATAAGCAAGAGTGTAACTAAGGTTGTGAAAGCATGTAAAAAAAGAAAACTTATCTATCGCATGTAAACCAATCGGCAAGGGTGACTACTATTTCATTCAATTTCAAAACTACTAGGAAACTACACTGAAAATACTTAACATTATGACTAAATGTATAAAATATATTTTCTAAAATGTTAATAATTTATTAATAATTATTTGCTTTCCAATACCAACAAAATCCAATACTCCGATCCGAAACCACCAATATCGTCGATCCCGATACTCAGAATGGTCCAATCCCGATACTCTTTGTTCTCACTTCATTAGGTGCAAACTGCACTCACCTGCCTGCTCATTTTTTTTTCCCAAAATACTATTTGAGAGTAAATCACCTATCAACCAATTTAATCTGTTAAGACATCCATCTATGTACATAGGGATAAATATTAAAGGGAAGAGAGGTTTGCATAGTGTAGCTGAAGCAACATTTGGGATCAGAAGAGAAAGTCCTGTCATATATGATGCATCCAAACAAAATATTTTATCCGGAGAAAATTTAATACTTTGCAACAATAAGCTTAAACTCAACATTTTCTATAAAATAGAAACTGTTAAAAAAATTAGGATAGCGTATGTCTAAGTTGCACGAAAAGTTGGGTCTTCAAACAAAATCTCTACAACGTTGTATACAGGGGCGGATTCAGAAAGTTTAGTGGGCGGTAGCGCGAAAAGTTGGCACCTGCTACTCTCCATGTGGATCTGCCCCTAATTGTCTGCGTAGATAACAATTTTTTTACTGCTACTCTCGCAATGTTTTAACTACTTTTTGCACATAGATAACAAATACTAACATATAACGTATATCATCACAATTAGTTACACTACATGTAAGCACCATAAAAGTGAATTGAGGATGAATGGAAAACTCTGTATGTGGGGTTCATACTTTATTTAGCATGGCCGCTCACGACATGACCAAAAAGGTAGGTGTACCTACCCTCAAACTAGTTTTCTAGGTTTTATAGTGTAAACAGACTCATTGGGAAGATTTATTGAGATGGATACGAACCCATTGGGATGATTTATTGAGGTGGATACAGACCCATTGGGATGATTTGTTGACTGTTGGATACATATATCTAAGAGAAGCTTCCTCATACTACACTACCTGATGTAGAGGATAAGACTACATAAACCCACATAATAATGCACCACTCCACTTAATAATGCACCCCTCACATTGGAGCATTTAAAACATGCCCAGCTTGTCACATAAATTAGAAACTACTAAAGCTAAACATTGTAGTAGCAACAATAGCATTACAAGCTTGTCACTATGTATGCAGTCTTGGTCTGACTGTTCCCACTTCTACTCGTTTGTATCCTTATTAGAGATCGACCAACGATCAGGAGAAGTAACCAGTCAGATGACTGCAGGCAAAGTAGACACTCAAAATAGTGCAGGTGTACAGAGTCAGAAGACTGTAGGCAGAGCAAAGAGAAGCAGAGGTCAACGTACAACCACAAGCAGTACACAATCTGATCAAGGATCAATATTACAGTAGATGGTAAGAATTGGTGCCAGAATACCTGGTCAACAATCCCCCTCAAGCATAGTCAATAAAACTTAAAAAGTGCCCCTAGCAGAGAAGCTCAACACAAAGGGAGGTTCAGCTAGGAGTACAGAGTCAGAAGACTGTAGGCAGAGCAAAGAGAAGCAGCGGTCAACGAACAACCACAAGCAGTACACAATCTGATCAAGGATCAATATTACAGTAGATGGTAAGAATTGGTGCCAGAATACCTGGTCAACAATCCCCCTCAAGCATAGTCAATAAAACTTAAAAAGTGCCCCTAGCAGAGAAGCTCAACACAAAGGGAGGTTCAGCTAGGAGGGCGCCTTGCTTTATTGTGAACAAGTGCATTTGTTGTGAACATGTGAGACCTTATGTGATCTACTAATAACATCATCGCCGCTCCCATACACGCAGGGGAAGACCCACCTTAGGCCCAGCAACCCCCTCCACCCCTCACGGATTTTCGGAAGAGAGGAGAACGGGAACGATTAATATCTATTTCTCGTTATTGTGGAATTGGTCATCAAGATGGATCGCCCTTATGCGGCCAACGAACTCATACTAATGCAAGGGGCCATACAGGCAATAATATTGTACTTGGGGATACGAAATTTGTCCCAAACGATGCCCGCATAGTCGACCTTGGGATATGTCGTCATAATGAGGTTCCAGGTACTTTTGGAGTTTCAATTTCCATCCGGGCTCTTCTGTCGCGAGTCGCAACCCTTACATCAAATAAAGGTGATGAAATTCATGAAGATGAAAAAGACGAGTGATAGCTAGGGAAATGAAAAAGGAACGAGAGACGGAACATAACTTCCGTTTACACTTTGTTGATGGCCTAATGACTGTAGCTCAAAATAAGTTTATATTCTGCCCTTGCTCTTGTAGTTGATGAAGCTTCTAGGTAGAACCATTATTTTCATTCGGGATAGGCAGGACAACTCGACTACAATAGGGGACCCACTTGTCAAAGAACCCATAGTTATGTAGTTTTTGACCAACCAAAAGAAAGGAAGCTAGAATCCTCTATATAAAAAAAAAATTTAGTAGTCGGTAATCGTTCTTGAATCACGGGTTTATCTCTGTATATTTTGCATCTTATCTTCTTCTTCCTCCTCCCGGCCAAGATCCATGGCTTAAATCAAGAAATAGTTTATGTAGAAAATAATGAATCCCTCAACTCTTTAGGGAGGGTTTGGAGTCTTTGGACTCATATATATATATATATATATATATATATATATATATATATATATATATATATGCTTATTTAGATATTACGTAATAGTACTAATATCTTAATATCCTCCATCAAACTGGAACATAGATGCCAATCATGCTAAGCTTGTTACAAAGAAAACGAACACGAGGGCCTAAAAGAGACTGGGTAAAGATATCTGCTATCTGATCTTCAGTTCTCACATGGTGAAATATTATCACCCCATTTTGGTATTCATCACGGACAAAATGGATGTCAATCTCAATGTGTTTCGTCCTTTCATAAAATATGAAATTGGTACCAATGTAGATGGCTGACTGGTTATCACACAACATATCTACTGCTTCCGATCCTGCTTCTTCTCCCAGCTCCTTTAGAAGATATTACAGATATAACATCTCTGTTGTGCCATGAGAAATGGCTCGGTATTTCGCTTCTGAACTCGATCATGAGACCACACTCAGTTTCTTGTTCTTCCACGACGCTAAGTTTCCGCCAATAAATACTGAATAGCCGGATGTAGACCGTCGATCTGTAATACTCGCACTCCAGTTATTATCTGTAAAACACTCAAGACGAGTATGCCTCTGATTCTCCATACGAATTTTTTTCTAGAATTCTAAGCTAAATAGCGCAAGATCCTAAGAAATGTCTGCCAATATGAAACTCGTAGAGATGCCATAAATTTATTCACTACACTTACAACAAAGAAAATGTTCGGACGAGTCATAACCGCCAAGTAATTGAATTTCCCAACCAGCCGACGATACTGATAGGAATTAGTCACTAGTATCCCCTCATCGGAGAATAACTTTACCCCTGGATCCATGGATGAGATTGCTCCCTTAGTTTGCATCATCCCTGCTTTAGTTAGTATGTCAAGAACATACTTCCTTTGAGACATTACAATGCCTTGCTTATCCCGTATGACTTCGATGCCCAAGAAATATTTAAATGCTTTCATATCTTTGGTCTGAAATTGTTCGTCCAGAAACTTTTTCAGCTCGGCAATACCTTGACTATCATCCCCCGTAATCACGATATCATCAACATAGACACCAACTAGTATCCGTGCGGTTGATGTCCGTCGGTAAAATACTGAATAATCGTTCTTCAATAGGCACACATGCTAAACTTAGTAACTACACGTGAAAATCTACCAAACCAAGCACGGGGTGATTGTTTAAGGCCGTTGAGTGCATTACACAGATAACACACTTTCCTCTCCCTTGCAATGAACCCATAAGGTTGCACCACATATACTTCCTCTTCAAGGTCTCCATGAAGAAAAGTATTCTTCATATCCAACTCAAGCAAGGACCTAATCATATCGAACAACTAACGACAAGAGCAATCACACAGAGCTCATCCTGACAACCAGGGAGAAGGTCTCAAAATAATTCACGCCATAAGTCTGAGAATACATTTTTACCACAAGACGAGCCTTCAGGCAATCAAGAGTGTCATTCGATTTCATCTTAATTGTGAACACCCATTTGCAACCTACCGCCTTCTTACCAGAAGACAAATCCACCAAGTTCCGTGTACAGTTCTCCTGTAGCATATGCATCTCCTCTTCCATGGCGGCGCGCCAACCAGGATGCTGAAGTCCCTCCTCGACATATTATGGAATCTTAATCATAACTATAGTAGCCACCAAGGACTGAGTGTGACTTGCAAGCCATTTGTAATTGTCAACATACAAAGGATGATCATGACATGCACGACGGAGGTGAGTCGATAAATCAGACGGTGGTGAATCTGTGGAGCCGAAGGAAGACTATGAATGATGGTACTGATTTGAACCTTTAGTAGGTAGGGTGCTCACAAGAGGATGCAAAAATGCATGTGAGGTCAATCTATTGAAGAATGAGATGTAATGACGGTCTCTCTCATTATGGAGTATAATAAGAAGGTTGATTTATTCAATCGAATAAGCGAGATTTTGTAGTTATTTTCAAAAGATAACAGACACACTCAATGGCTAGGCCACTCTTTCTGAGTTATTCCAACTTCTTCATTCTTTTGCGCCCGATGAACAACAAAACCAAAAAGGAGGGTCGTCTCAGCGGAAGGAGAAGTCCAAGAAATTGTTGGCGTCAAGTCCTTGTCTTGTCTTGTCATGTGATGATACGACGCTTCACAAGCAAATTTCGTCCAAGCATAGGCACAATAGTCTCATAAGATTACGAGCTCCCTACAATGGACCTTATCACCAAACCATGATGCATGATAGAAGAGAGTGAACACTCAAGTATATGGTAATAAAGTGCTTCCTTTGCAACAAGAATTTGGAAGTCCTACCTAGTTAGTCAAAGGAGAAAAAGAGTGAGGTCCAAGTGTCCATAACCATTCCCTCCCTTATTTCGTTCATTATCTTAGTCAAAAAGTCAGTATTGTTGACTGAACAAGGAAAGGCCTAAGAATGGCACTTGTGTATGTGATGCAAGTGAACGTGTATGAAAAAAATTGTATTCAAGTTTCGTTGTTCATTCCATCATCGATCCTATCTATGTTTCAACGATGGCCCATGAACACGCTCATACTTTAGTCGTAAAGAGACTTTTGAATTGTCGTAGGTCACCGCTCCGTGGGTTTGATTTCGCTTCTTTTTTAATGTAGTAGAAGTAGTTCGAGAGCATAAAGCAAACGTTAGCACCATATTCATGAAATGCTAAAACACGACATTCTTTGTTCTCTTTCTCTTAATGATAGGTTTTGGAAAATACTTTCCATGTCATTTCCATTTAGGTCTGATTTGGATCCCTCAATTGTTTACCTTTTCTTTCCAAACATTTTCCATGTCATCTCCGCATCGTTTTCTAAAATGGTGATCTCATTATTACTTATTCGAGCAAAATCACTAATCAAAGCCACCGTCAACCATTGGTGGTTGAGGCGAATTCTCAAAAGACCTATATATATATATATATATATATATATATATATATATATATATAAAACAAGTATGTATGGTTTTAACCAAAAAGGTCTCAAGTTCAATCCTCATTGTATGGTGACAACCCCATAACAGCTTCAAGAATTTCATCTTCCTGGGAGAGAGCAGAGTTTATCATTCATCGGTTGAATAATGAGAGAGGGAATGCAGTCCATAGCTCTTTGGAACCTGAATCTCCCCTTAATAATATCAACGGGTGTTGGGAGAGGGAATGAGAGGGTTGCAGAACGAGGGACATGCGAGGCGGAGGCAGAGTGGCAGATGGTACATACTAGTCTAGAAGGGGCATGGTAGCAGGAGGTACAGATCGGGATCAAAATGGCCAAAGGGAGACATGCGGATTTGTGTCCGTCCTAAGTTAGGCCGGGTTCTGGTCTCAGCCGGTTTAAGATTGGGTACGAGTACGGGTCAACCAGGTTCAGATCAGATTTGGATTGGTGGGTCCGGGTAGGATCAGGCCTCAATCGAATAAAGCCATGTCCAGTGATTAACTAACTAATATAAAAATAATCTTGATAAATAAACATAGTATGTTGGTGGAACTTGAATCCACTCTCCTAGGTAGGAGACTAGTAGCATAACCAACTAGCCTACAAAAACTTTGGATGTGAAGGCAAAAACCACTAAATGTATCGTATTCAAAAATGTCATATTCTTGCACATGAATTTTATATTCCGAAGAATAATATATATTATACTATATTACTATGCACGGTAATATAAATTTCCCTGAATTTGATGCCCGATAATTTGATCCCTAGGAATATAGAATTCGCTAAAATATTGCAAATGGTGTACAAAATGCAACTTTAGGGTTTAAGAGTTTTGGGAAGAAGATGAAGGTAGGGTTTTTGGGGTTAGGATGTTGGAGGGGTTAGGATGTTGGAGGGGTTAGGGTTTTAAGTATGATAGAAATTGTTAGGGTCGGGGTTAAAGGATTTGGGAAAAGGAAGATAATTGAGCTTGAGTGAGCGTTGAACTTTCGGGATTTTTAAAGGGATAGGATTAGCGCTAGGGTTTGGGATCAGAAAAGACCAGCTTACTCGATCAACAAAGTCAGCTTACTCTGAAACCTTGTAAAGGAACCATCTTTAGACCACACCGCAACATAAGACACCCTGCCGTAACTTCAAAACTGCATTTTAACAACACAATCGCAAAGCAAACAAAGTCCGTATGTCAACGTGACATGCATTTTCTACAATATTATTGGGTTCAGAACAAATAAAAGACTAGAAGGTCAACATTCTTGGTTAAACCAATAAACGCCTAGAGGAACCACCAGTAACCACTAATTACAACAAGCAAGTTTGTTACCTACCAACATAGAAGCTGCAATTTTCCCCGAACATAGAGTACCATTTTAGTCTATAACCCTTGCACCAAAAAAGATCAAACTGGTGTATTAACAAAGAAGAAACTATATTACCTGCTCACCATATTCGAATTCTGGCTCAGTAGCACGATATTCATGCATAACCCAGTGAGTGTGAACTCCCTTTGGAGCCCTCCCTTGGTAGTAAATGAGAGACTTCTTCATCCCAATAACAGCACATGCTGCTGGAGATTTAGACCGGACAGCCCGATCCCTCCCACTAACTTTCCAATATCCTCCCATCGTAGCCCGGTTCGACCGGTTCCCAGTTGGGTATTTTTTATCCTTTGATGAGAAAAAGAACCATTCAGAAGCATCCAATCCGAGCGGTGATTTGTCTACATCATCCAAGAAAAATAGTACTATAAATACAGAGCAAAATGCTGTTAATCCAGAAGGCACAGATATCCAAAAATGGGTGCCATGCCCGATGTTTATTTTGTTTCCATGCCAAACTCGACACAGGCACTCCATAGTACACCAAAGCATGTCAAAATTGTTCTTGCATCTGTGTCAACATGTCCACTTCATGAAGTGTCATATTTGTGTCAAGATGTAAATCATAAATTTAAGCAATTGATGAAACTATGCAATTTGTAAATCTAAATAAAGAATAGATCAATATCCTTGTGACTCGGAAAACAAAGCAATCTTTTAAGATTGTCTTTTAAGGCATTAAAGATGTTGCAATCAATAATAACTTCGTAAATTTTCAAATGAATACACCGTCTGGCTATCCAGATATCTTTGGATCAAACATCCACAAGAAAACAAAGCACTTCAGATCAATAGTTTGCAGTATCGGCCGATACTTATCCGATAAGGCCAATACCGATAGAGTTTAGCATGTTCTGATCTGATACCAACCGATATCGATACTGACATTTGGTCTCTTTTGTAGTCAATTTGGAAAAGAAAATTGAACGAAAAGTAAGGGTGTAAAGGTATACTAAGGTTGTAAAAGCATGCAAACGAAAAAAAACTTATCTATCGCAGGTAAACCAATTTGCAAGGGTGACTACTATTTCATTCAATTTCAAAACTAATAAGAAACAACATACAAAATACTTAAAATTATGACTAAATATATAAAACATTTTTTCTAAAATTTTAATAATTTGTTATCAATTAATTGTTTTCTGGTTAAAAAAAATCCGATACTTAGATCCGAAACTGTTGATACTGCCGATACCACCATTCCCGATACGCATAGGAATGGTCCGATATCGATTCCGATACAACGAACCTTGCTTCAGATAACATTAATTTGATCCACCGGTGGGACGATTTTCATGCAAAATTACAAAAATGTAATCATCTCTCCATCTTTATTAGTTCAAATGCCCAAAAGTGAAATAAACTCGTGTCTAGAAAGCATCAGCAAACTCCAACATCAAAACAAATATTTGTTTGAAATCATTAATAAAGAATCCATCTCAACAGTTATTTAAAGAACCTAAGAGACCAAACTCGTGTCAGAAAACATCTCAGCAACAAAAGCATTTATCAAGATAATGGCAAAAAAAACATATTTAAATTGTTATTAGTTAAAAGCTTAGAAGTCAGAAGCGGGAGCGGAGGGTAGGAGCGGGAGAGCACTACTACTTAGAAAAGTCTAAAGTTTAGAACGTGATGGAAGCGTGCATTAATAAAAAAATTATGTTTATTAATTATTATTATTAAAATTTATAGATATCTTAATATTTATTAGAATTTATAAAATTCATATCAAAGTTTCAGAGAGATCATTAGCATGGTAATTTTTTATGATGTCAAAGTAAGTAATCTTTAGTTTTTTGTTACTTTGATGAACGTGTATTAAAAATTCTTAACTTTCTTTCCAAAAAGTTTGCCTTTTAAAATTATGTTTCTGTTATGGGAAGCGCTCATGTCGTCGGAGAAACGCTCTCCCATCGCCGGAGAAACAAGCTCCCAAATAAGAACTGCCGAATCGAGATTCTTACTAAAATTCGTTGACCTCACAGGAGTTTCTGGCTTCCAAGGTTAAAAGACATCAAAATAAGCAAAACAACCAAATATAAAGTTGATTAATTATTTGACCAAAAGTAATTCCAAAGATTTTCCCATCATTGAAAATCTGCAAGCCACAAAGTTCCATAAAATAAAAATTCATTTTAGAAGAACTTGATCTTACACCATCAAAAAGGAAAATTTTCTCCACAAAGTGAAAGAGCTACTTTTCTAATAATTACTCAGAAACCCAAACCAAATAAACTCATTTCACGATATAAATATTTACTAAAGTTTGAATGAAATGTAACAAATAAATTAATATTTCCAAGAAATAAAAAGCTGCAAAACTCAGTTTTATAGAAGTCCCTCAAATGAAAAGTTTCAATCTGCATTTAAGCTACAGATTCTACTAATTAAGCATAAAATTGCCAACAAAGATTAACGAGTCAACTAGACACGTACATAAATCATAATGTAAATCAAAACAAATATTACCATTGACACTGATGTCATACCATTTTCTACTAAATAAACCAAACTAACAAGAAAGATTAGAAAAGATATCAAAGAAACTGTTACTGATATTTTACAAAAGTAAATGAAAGATTATATTAAGTGATTAATCAAAAAAGTAAGTTCATAAATACAAATTACTAATATCACAATGTGTATTTGCATTATCTAAAAATTAAGCATAAAAGGGCAAAGAAAGAAAGAAATAGATGAATTAAATAAGGGCACCAATTCAACCAGATACAAATTTAATAATACAACCAAATTTATCCCATCCTTCACCCAACAGCAGAAAAATAGTAGAATTTTACAAAGAGATCAATTCAAAGAATTATTGAAACCATAGAGAAAATAAAAGAAACCAATACAGAATGCAATATTAATATGAGCAACAAGCCAATCCTGTTATTACCAAACAAAAAAAGGACAGTAAAAGTGACGGAATGGAGTTCACTGAAAATTGAAGGAAAATAAAAGATATACAAATTTAGTAAAAAATTAGTAACAGACCAGAACCTACTCCATTCTTTTAATAAATTAAATCAGCAAATGCCATGACAGATTAAAAGAAGAGACCAAGTAGGAACTATCAAAGATTTGTGAAATTAAAATAAACCCATTCCACAAAAATAATTCACCAGTAGATCCTGATTTATCCAACTTTTACCATATTAAGCAAAACCAGGAAATACTAAAGAAAGCGATCAAGTCAAATTCAATGACAAATAAAAGAAACCCATTACACAAAAAATAACTACTTTCATCACATCATTAGTCCCATTCTTTATGAAGTTAATAAAAAAAATCAAGATAAAAAGAAAAGGATCGAGTAATATTTTGTTACAAGTTCACACAAAAAATCATTTAATACAAATTTACTACTAAATGCAATGATCTAATCCATTATGCACACTATTAAGTAAAGAAGATCGAGAGAGAGTTAAGAGAGATGAATTAGAAAATTTACAGGGGAGGTCCCAAGGTTCACACTTGCATATGTCAATTTCAGGTATGATATCAATTTCTACGATCTGGCCGTTGAGTTTCCTCTTAAGGAAGTGGCTCACAAGCTCCACATCTGTCGGATGGAACCGAAACCCTAGAGGGAGCACCTCAGGGGGCACAGCTGTCATTTTTCCTTCGAATTGTAGCTTCTAATGGTGAGAATTTCCGTCAGAAAATCAAAAGAAACTCTAATAATGAAAAAAAAAGTTGAGTGAATAAAGTCTGACCTGACTTCGGTTAGCTAAAGCTGACCTGGAAGGATGGAGATCTTCAGTATCTACAAGTTTACATGAAGAGCTTGATCCATCAGCAGTGGCATGACTGAGATTAGGGTCTTCAGACGAAGGATAAATGTTCAACCTCAACAGAGAGGCCGAGTCTTCAACCAGAGTCTCATTTACATATTCCCTCGATGACTCTGAAGAGTTAGTTTGATTCTCTGTCAACTCAACTTGAGCAGCTGACACAGTAGGAGCAAGGCTATCCCCTGAAGTGGGTATGACATCCATAGGAGGATCATCCTGACGAATAATACAAGTGCTCAATCAGGTGACCAAGGACTTATCTTGAATCAATATAATCTAAGGCAAATGCATATATTAGAAATGCAGACCACAATTACATTTGAATAAAGTTTTGTTGTTGCTGCTGCTTCTGTTTCTGCTGTTGTTATTAATAATCTGGGACTCTTAGGGTCGCAGATCATGCTTCCTCCTTTAACCTCATGATTGCCTTCGACATCCAAAGCCATATGGTTATTGCAATATCCATCATCCACTTTCAGAGAGGCATGATCTTCATTGTCAGACAGCCATCTCTTGATACCTGATGACTGATTCTCAACAGTTTCTGACAGAAACTTTTGTTCTACTTTTAGAACTGGCACTAGAGAAAGTTGTATTGGTTTTGATATCATGGGAGCATCAATTTCTTCTGAGGCATCTTCTTCTTGCTGTGTGCCACCTGGAGAAGACTTGGGTGGAAGAGGATACAAGATGCTTCCATCACTTCTGCAATAAACATTCCTCTCCTCTACCTTCCTAAATAAACGATAAAGAGCATAACCACCCTGTACAATATAGGGAATGCAGTACAAGGCTGAGTAAGGAAATACTGCCAATAATTGCATGTTATAAAGAGTAACAGTTTAATTAATGAAAATGTTTACTTATCGAAAATATAAATGCACATACATCTCAACTATACAACTTCATAGTTTTGTACATATGCAATCATTGCTATCTTTCTAGATACATGGATAGGAAAATAATAATAATTCTTCTCATGTTGATAATTAAAGACAATTACCATTTAGCAATGGCCTGGATGTAAAACTGTTAGTGACTAATATTTGATTATCTCTATGTCAACAACTAGGTTGCAATTACATGAAAACAGTTGTGACACGGATATGCATGGGAATTTGCTCAAAGATAATGGGTATCACAGACATGGCCTCATGAATTTAAGAGAGACGACAGGATATGTGTGTGTGTGTGTGTGTGTGTGTGTGTGTGAGAGAGAGAGAGAGAGAGAGAGAGAGAGAGAGGTGCAGAAATGGGAGAAAGGCAAAGTTAGAGAGGAGGGGCAGATGCCAACGGCATTGACGGCCATCACGGCCGGCTTTGCCACCAGCAGCAAGAAAAGAAAGAGAAGATGAGGTTCGGGTATTTTGTTTTCATGTAAAAAAAAAATGAAGGGTATTTTGGTCAGTTAGCTCCATGCTAACGATTCTTTCGAGAACTAGATGCAGAGACCATCCATGCCAAGGAACTAACTAGCAGCTAACCTGCCAATTGACAAAATTATATGCGGCTTTACTGCAATTTGACCCGAATTTATCATTCGATGTCAGTTTGAAATTGAAGTCTTCTCTTTCAAGGAATTTTCTTGAACAAAATGTAACTACCCTGTCGTCCCTACCATGAATCAGCAAGAATTCAGCTAAATCTTGCTGAGCTTGTGTCGTTTGTGTGCAAATAGAATGCAGTCACCTAACTCTGACGTGCATGCAACATACTCAGCTAACAAGTTTGACATTTGATAAGGGATCCTTAGTGTTTACTTTGGCATTTCCATTCACTTCAATGCAACTATTACTTCATAGCAATGCTACAAAAAAAGGTCCAACCATTGGAAAGTTGGTGTGGCCGGTCCACGGTCCAACCTTACAGACATCATAACTATTTTAATTATTTAAAGGAATACTATCAAACAGTTTTGGTTCTAAAGCCCTAATTTCAACAATAGTACTATAAAAAAAATCATAGAATCAATGAACTTAAAAATATTAATCCCATTTAAGAAGACAATGAGTTATAAATCCCTACATCATCGGACACCTGACAAGACCTTCTAAACCACATTGCACGAAGATGTCGAAAGACAAGACAATATTAACAAGTCAATGGTCATAGACTTCCTAGAGTTCTGCAATGTTTAGAAAGAACATAAAATTATAAAATCCAAAATGAACATAAAATAGAACAGATGTCGTACATCAAATTGTGTATGTATATAAAAGTCTGACTCGTTCTGCCTTTCTATCTTCATTATTGAGACATGCAGTTCTCACCCCAGGAGCCTAGCCCGAGAGATGTGTTATCCAGTGTGGCCCGTATTGTGTTCCGATATCATCAAAAACATATTCTCCCAAACACTTGTCAAAATTTCTTCACATTTTTTTAGATCAATTATCCTAAAAGACACTAAAAGGGCGTCACAGGCTCCTGCTTACACATAGTAGGGGGAGGGGGGAGGGGGGGAGGGGATGGATCAAGATGTACGCAGCCTTGCCCCCATAATAATATATATATATATATATATATATATATATATATATATATATATAGAGAGAGAGAGAGAGAGAGAGAGAGAGAGGGCGGGTGGGGGGGGGGGGGGGGGGTTTCCCTGTGGCTCGAACCTGCGTCCTCCAGAATGCAAGCAACAATCGTTACCGTCGCGCGTCAGGTGATGCCCTCAAGCAAGTTAGCAAACAATCTCATATAGAAGTAGCAATTCTACGGAGAACCAACGTAGCCTAGAGAAAAACTCTATCTCACAGCATCAAAATACCAAATTCACATGATAAGAAAAGAACAAAAGATTGTTACCTGCTTACCGAATACATACTCAGGCTGACTACAACGAAATTCATGCATGATCCAACTAGTGTTAACTCCCTTTGGAGCTCTTCCTAGATGGAAAACAAGAATCTTCTTCATTCCAATAACACAAGGCGCCGCTGGACCCTTGGACCGAATCTCGCGGTCCCTACCAGTGGCCTTCCAGTATCCGGCCTTTGTAGCACGGTTGGACCTGTGCCCAGTAGGGTACTTCCGGTCCTTCTTCGAGAAAAAGAACCACTCGGGGTCGTCCGATCTGATGAACGATTTGTCTACAGCATCATAATAATAAAAGATAAATGAAGATCAGTACTTCTTCGTGCAGAAATAGTGCTTGAAAATAATAAACTTTACGCAGATAAGTATGATCCGTCATATTTAAAACACAGAAATGCATTAGAATTTTCATCTTTTAGGCACTTGATGCTGATACCAAAAGAAAGCAGTTGATTTTTGATATGTCTGGCAACCAGAAGATAGCAAGTGAATGTGGTCAATGATTACAAGTTGGATGATTATTAACCAAATTATAGGCAAGGCGATTACAGCATGACAAGTAGTCGAAGTAGTATAACTTATTTAATAAGACTTGACAATTGAGATATTATATAACTCCTTTAAAGGTTGTCGTTTTTTCACCACTCAGTATTATATTGTGAATCATTATATCTTGTCTTCATATAATAACTAATAATTAAGAAGATACTATGTTGATTAAATTTGCTTATATATTTGTTATTTACATCGTGAATTTCCAAATTAAAGTACTAGTTGTCAAGTAGCGACTCAAACCTTAAGTCAAAAGGTCTATCATCTCCTATGTTACACGGTCACGAGTACAACAAGACACGAAATGTACATGGTGGACATTTTTTGTGTGTCCTAGTGTATTCTGGAGTGTTTGTATTGTTCTCAATACATGTTCGACATGAACAACACGGACAAGAATACCATTTCGGAATGCCCATGCTTCCTAGGTTATCTAACACTTCAATAATGTCCTCTTACCATTAGTATTGTTATATGGTTCAGTTGGTGCTTTGATATTAGATAGTTTGGCATTTTAAATTATTTATTAATATGATTTCACGATAAGTTCTTTCTTTGATAATTTCTCTTAATTTTCTAGATTTTCGTAATTTTTAACTAGAAAATGTGACAGGTTTAACTGGGTGAATGCCTCACCTGGTGCCTGCTACCACCGCGTATTATCTTGTACCCGTGCTAGTTCTTAATGGTAGACGTAAGGCTAAGATCAAGGCTTGTTCCTAAGGGATACATCATATCGACTCTAAAACAAATAAACGGCATTATGACTACATAACAATGCCATTTGGGTCAGGAGGAAGTTCTCTCTCTTTCAGAAACAACAAAAAGTCATTTGGGTAGACTATGCCCCTTCAACTTATCAGCAACCAATGATCCTTAAAAGTTGGAGTTGAGTTCTGAGTAACATTGAGGCTTGTTCCGAGGAATACATCATGTCTCCAAAACACATGAAGGGCACCCTGACTACCTAGTGATGTCATATAGGTAGAGTAATGCCCTTTTCAAACCTTACCACAGAAGATTTATACTAATTTCTTTAAAGTCATCATAGTCTCTATACTATATAGTCTATTGTAAGGAGTGGCATAAACATTTATCACGTCTAGAAGTTGTTAATTATCTTCAAAGAGAATCAGATGTTTCTAAGATGAATAAATGTCATTTTGGAAGGAATTGAAGTATTTGGGTCACAGTATAAAAAGAGGCGTAGGTCATATCAGCACGAAATTGAGGCAGTTATGAATTAGCGAAAAAACTAAAATGCTCAAACCCATCTATGGAGTATACGGGGATTCAGAGGCTACTAGTACTATGGGAAGTTTGTAAATAAAACTATACAACCATAATCAAGATGCCATTTCACACCTATTTCAGGATACTTGGTTGTGGCAAAAATTGTAAATGAAATTGATGCTCACAGGAGGGGCGAGGACTTGATTACGGTGAGTGTCATTTCACAGTCCAAAACCTATAAGCAGCTCTTAATGGGCACAAAGAACAGTTGGCTCCTAAGTTTTATGCAAACTAGAATTATCCCACAGTGCGAGCATGTAACCTGATCTTCATGTCTATGAAGATTAAAAAGCAGCTCCGAGTTCACGTGAAGCTACAAACTACGTCTCCAATTTACAGAAAGGAAGTTATGCTCAAGCCTATACAAACACTAGAGGATGGTCAAAAAACAGTAAGGAAGCGTAGAGGTGCTGGTCAGGTGAAAAACAAGGAAAAAGCTGATTCAACATGGGAAGAATTCAACAAGTTTCAATATATCGACCTTGAGAGAAGATATGAGAGGAAGGAATCATCATAAGGTAAGTTTCAGTGTGGTGCACAGAATAGGTTTTCCCGTGTTCATGAAAAATTTCATTACGCGTGAAGGATAACTTGAAAAGGAAAAGGTAGTTATAACAGTCACTAACAGTTGGCAAGATTAAAATGGCCAATAATGGTTCCCGCCTAGAGGGAATTCCTTGAAAAGAGAAACATTTGATCACTTTTAAGAGCGGACCCAATATTAGCAAGATAAATTAGTTTCTTACTAGCAAGGTTGATAAAGTAGCATGTAAAGATCGTAAAGTTCTACCAAAAGAGAGCCTAAGCATTCAACATAGGTTGATGATCTTAGATATTAGTATTAGAAAATGGAAGAGAGTCTAGGGTGGAGAAGAGACTAAAAACTAAATGGTGGAACTTGAAAAAAGAGAACATAATAAACTTTAAGGATAAGATAATAAAGGAAGGAAGATGGGACGTAGAAGCAGATTTTAATGTTAAGTGGTATAATATGAAAAGTTGTATCAAGAAAGTAGCTAAATAGATTTTAGGAGGGACAAAAAGCAATAGTTAGACCTCGAATGAAAGTTGGTGGTGGAACAAGGAAGTTCAAAAGGTTATTAAGGCAAAAAAGAATTGTCTATAAAGATTGGCAAACGGTAAAATCGAAAAACTTTGAGAGACATAAAGTAGCAAAAAAGGAAGCTAAAAACACAGTTAATGAAGCTAACTCTAAGGCTTATGATTATTAATATAGAAGGTTAGAACTAAGGAGAGAGAAAAAAAATATTTATAGGCCTACAAAGAGTAGAGAAAAGAGGACCATAGACTTAGGTAATATTAAGTATATCAAGAGCGAGAACCAAAAGGTATTAGTAAAATAAAACGATATTAAGGAAAGGTGGAGTTCTTTTTATAAGCTATCTAATGAGAACCTAAAAAAGTTTAGTTTAGATGCATAGTTAGCTCATGACGAGTCATATTGCTATTGTCGTAAAATTAAAATTTCTGAAGGATGCATAAAAAAAATAGAAAAATGGTAGGACCTAATGAAATTTCTATTGAGGTTTGGAAATGTTTAGGTAAAAAAAAAAGGATTGATATGACTAACTGAATTGTTCAACAAAATTCCAAGGACTAAGAAGATAACGGATGAATGGAGAAAAACAGTATTATAGTACTCCTATATAAGAATAAGGAAGATATGCAAAGTTGTAACAAATATCAATGAATTAGGATTATGAGTCACACCATGAAAGTATGGAAGAGTCATTGAGCAAAGATTAAAAAAGATATTAGAATTTTAGAGAATCAATTTGTTTACGTTGGCGAGATCTACTATTAAAAATATTTACTTCCTAAGAAGATTAATGAAAAAATTTATAAAGAGAAAGAATTTACATATGGTTTTTATTGACATAGAGAAAGCTTATGATCAAGTTCCTTGGAAAATAATATGATAGACTTTGAAGAAAAAACAAGTTCCTAAAAGTTATATTAAGACTATTAAGGATATGTATGATAGAGTTATGATGAACATGCGAACTATCGGAGGAGATATTAACATGTTTCCTCTTACAATCTACTTACATCAAGGTTCATTGTTGAAGTCCTAATCCTTTTGCAATAGTTATGGATGAATTTACTAGGCATATCCAGAAGGAGATTCCATGATATATGATGTTTGTTGAGAAAATTTTGTTGGTTGATGAGCAAAGGGTTAGATGCTAAATTAGAAGTGTGGGGAGAGATTTAGAATCTAAGGATTTAGGTTTAGTAGAACAAAGATAAAAGTATATAAAGTATAATTTTAATCTGAAGTCAAGAAGAAATGAGGGGAGAGTCCATATAGATGGACAAAAGTTACCTAAGAGTAAGGGTATTAAGGATCAAGCATTCATCATGATGGAAAGATTGAGAAGGATGTCAAGCATAGAATTAAAACTGAATTGTTGAAATGGATAAAGAAACCGCTGAAGTTGAAAGAAAAATTCTACAAGACTGCTACAAGTATTGGACAATTTAGAAATAATATGTCCAGAAAGTTAGTCTAGCTGAAATGAGAGTGTTAAGATGGATGAGCGACAATATATTAAATGACAAAGATAAGAAATAAGTGTATCCGTAGGAAGTTAGCGGTCAATTGAGGACAAGATAAAAATCGACTTAGGTGGTTTGGATATGTGCAACGCATGCTCTTAGATGTCCTCTAAGGAGGAGCGATGATATAGTATAGTTAATGGAGTCGCTAGGCATAGAGGTAGGCCTAGATTAACGTGGTTTGAAGTGTTAGATAATTGCAGAGGATATGGTCCTTAATAGAGCCGAGTAACCGAATGGAAGAAGAGGATTAAAATAGCCGACCCCACAAATTTGGAATAAAGGCTTTCTTGTTGTTGTTGCAATTCTTTCAGCTACATGCTGGAGTTTTAGAGATCTCTAATATCTATTTTGCTATTATATCAGAGTCAGGTTTTGGAATTTGGGAAGACAAGCCGGTGCATATATCATCAATAAGAGCTGAAGTTCTCCCTTTATTGCTTTTCAATCAACCATGGAAAACAACTCACACTGATTAGAGCACCAGACTTTGGCAATCATCTACCCTCCTCCAGCAATTGCTTTTAAAAGAAAAATGCCAAAGAAACATTTCCCACCAAATAAGGAGACTACCACCCCAAAAGATAACATTTTCCCACCAATGCCAATGAAAATACTTTCTACTAATAGGACCAAAATTATCCAATTCTCGCTAAATCAAGGGGAAAAGGAACCATATTTGTCAACAACTTGTTAAAAGATCTGGACCATATACTCTAATCCTACAATTGGTTTACAAATAGCTAAAATAAAATAAAAACCATTTCACAAAATATAAACTTACCTACTAATAGCACCTTTCAAACACGTTCCTTGTCAAGTTATTTATCGAATTCAGAGGTAAATCAAGGTAAGCAGTATCGGCCGATACAAATACATGTCGACTGTATCGTATCATTTTGGCCTTATACTGACAATTGAGGTTTCTTTCTTTGTCAATTCCGCAAAGAAAATTAAAATAAAAAAGATGAGTACAGATGAAAATCATTATCGACAAAATGATTCAATCATGTTGACAACTGTTATGCTATATTAAGTTAGAACCAACTTATCAACACACCGTAACCATTATCATTTTTCAAAATTGTACATTTATAGATTCACAAAGTTCATTCCTCTTAAATTTATTCCACCGAACTATCCAAAAACTATCTATTGTGAATCATGTTGACAACTGTTGTGTTATATTAAGTTAGAACCGACTTATCAACACACCGTAACCATTATCATTTTTCAAAATTGTACATTTATAGATTCACAAAGTTCATTCCTCTTAAATTTATTCCACCGAACCATCCAAAAACTATCTATTGTGGGTTCATTTGCCTAAAAGTAGGTAAATAAGAAAATAGTATCTAGTATGGGTGAAGGATTCAACAATATTGAATATATTCCATCCAAAAGTAATGAGAAACAACAAATAATACATAAAATAATGCCTAAATGTCTCAAATATTTTCTAATTTTTTAAAATAACTTTTACTGTTAATTGGATTTCTGAAATTGAAACCAAAATAAAAATCCAGGATCCAAACTTTCCAAATGGACATGTCAAGACTTAAACTCTAAACGCTAATTGGCCCAATTTAGGCCTACAGATTTGTCAACAAATTCTTAACTAAATTAGAAAAGAAAAAAAAAGAATTACCAAATCAGGGAGAATATAAAAAATAAGTAAAAATGGAAACAAAATCACAAAATGTACGCTTTCTACTAATAGGACCAACATTGACCCATTCTTCACTAAACTGGGTTAAAAAACAAATTATGAAAAAAAGTAGCCATCGCTCCTAAAATTGAGCTACACTAAAATACAATAAACAATTTCACAAAATATGAACTTTTCTATTAATAGCACCAATTTCATCACATTTCTTCATAAAATTAGGGTATAATAACCAAATTAAAATATAAAAAAAATACTAAATTAGGAAAGGTCTAAAGAAAGAAATCAAAAATAAATAAAATCATAAAAATGCACACTTTCCTACTAAAATGACATAGTTGCCCATTCTTCGTTAGATCAAACCCAAAAAACAATCTTAAAAGTAAAAAAAAACTACAAAAAAGGAGCCATTTATTCTACAATTGGACCACAATAAAAGAATCATTTCACAATACAAACTTTTCTACACATTCTTCACTTAATTAAGCCATAAATAAACAGATTACGATAGAAAAATAAAATAAAAAACTATGAAACAAGGAGCCATCTTTCCCCAGAAATTACTCTAATCGTACAATTGGGCTACAATTAACTAAACTAAAAGAACAAAATGCAAAATTTTCTATTAATATCACCAATTTCATTCTATTTTTATCAAATAAGCTACAAGCAACCAAATTTCGCAAAAGCAGGGGAAAATAAAAAGCAATTCACAAAAAGCGAAACTTCTCTATTAGCAGCACCAATTTTCAACACATTCTTCACTTCACCAAGCCACAAATAACCAGATTACGAAAAGAAAAGAAAAATATGAAAAAAGGAGCCATCTTTCTCCAATAACGTGCTCTAATCCTACAATTGGGCTACAAATAACCAAAAAAAACCTGCAATCTTTTTCACGAATCCACCAATTTCATCCCAATTTATCAAAATAAGATACAAGTAACCAAATTCTTAAAAAAAATTTAATAATAATAACAATAACAATAACAATAACAATAGCAATAACAATACTAATAATAAAAAAAATAATAATAATAATAACAACAACATAATAATACTTACCAGGAAGATCCCATGGCTCGTACTTGTAGACGTCGATCTCCGGAATGACGTCGAAGACCGTTCGCACGCCGCCGATCTTCCTCTTCAGGTAGTGGCCGACCAGCTCCTCTTCCGACGGATGGAACCGGTAGCCCAACGGGAGCGCGTCCGGGGGCACGACCCTCATTTCCCCTCCGGTTAGGAGCCGGAAGTCGGAACCCTAGGGTTTCGATTTCGGAACCCTAAACAAATTTTGAAAGGGAAGAGAGAGAGAGAGAGAGAGAGAGAGAAGGCATGAATCAGGGGCTTTTCGTAGGTGGCACGGTAGGCCTCGGTAAAGTCACTAAAAAAAAAAAAAAAGGCTCAGGGCACTCTAAATTTTTATCCTTGATAATTACAAGTTTATCATTTTCAAAAATTACTCATCGGACTATCTATTTTTGATTATTTTTTTAATAATCATGACTTTCAAAATTTTGACAATTCTATCAATTGGAAGGACTCTTAAAATTTTGACAGTCGTAAAATAATATGTTAATTCTTTAGGACTATCAAAATTTTGACAGTCCTTCAAATTAGTAGGATTGTCAAAATTTTGACAGTCCGGAGGGGAGGGCTACGCGAGGTGACACGAGGGCGGAGCTGCGTGGAGGCCGGAAGGGGAGGTGCGATGATGCACGAGGAGCGGGAGGAGGAGGAGAGGATCCAGAAAGGAGGAGGAGGAGGAGGATGCTGGAGGGGGTGGGGGCGACAGAGCCGACGGGAGACGACCTCGCCTGCCTCCGTCGTCCCTCCGAGGAGGACTTCGGCGGTGATTGTCACTCCCCGTTCCCAAATATACATATTTGGAGCGTATTATTTTTCTTGCTTACATGTTTAGTATATTGCATGAGACTCGACTCATTCTTTGGTTTATCTTGGTTCGTGGTTTATTTGTTGGGTTGGTTTAATCATGGGTTCACCATGGTCTAAACCTCAAACCTCCATGTATATAAACCAAACCTCTCCTCTCTCTTCATTACTTCATTTTCGTTCTCTCTCTTATGTTTTCTCCCTCCAAGTCTTAGGCAAGTACACCTTGCATGAGAAATGGAGAAACCCTCCATATTATTGGTTCATTATGTTCATTATGTGTTTCTAAACATTTTTAATACTTGAAGTTTTTGATTTTGATGGGTAGATTCGAGTAGATCTACATTTGAAGTTTAGATTTTTCATGGATTCCATGTGTTTTTCGGGGTTTTGATATATTAAAATATAAAAAATCAGTTTTCCTATGTGATGGAGTACTTCCTTTCGAGCATTTTGGATTTTGGTTCACTTGATTCAGAGTTAAAATGAAGTGTTTATGGAGAAAGCAAAATAATTTAGTTTTTGGAGCTTCCGCCATGGCTGAACCTGCTGTTGGAGAAGACAAGGTTTTCATGCGGCCAGCGAACTATGCGGCTGAGAGTGCTATGCGGCCTGAGAGGGCTATGCGGCATGAGCTTTTTGCCACATACTGACCAGCATGCGTCCATCTTTTTTGGAAGCATGACTGATTGCTACACAAGTGTTCTGGAACTCCTTGTGTTTTCACTCGCTGAACGAATGAGAAATTCGCTAAGTCCAAGAAACATCATATGCGGCCGAGTGACCTATGCGGCAAGCAGAGTATGCGGCCACCTTCCTTGGACTCATGACTCTGAACCATTGGCACATATTTCTATGATTTTGTCATTTCCCTCTGACACACTTTATCGTATGTCACATCAACCACTTTATGTCACTTCACTGACACTTTATTTATTGCTCGTCACATCAACACTTGTCCCGAGGAGTAGACTTTAACCCTGACATATGCGGCCTAGACTTCCCATGCAGCCTAGACTTTATATACGACCTAGACTTTTATGCGACCATGACTTCCCATGCGGCCTAGAGACCCATGTGGCCTTGGTGTTTTAAATGAATGGTTTCTCATTCTTTTATGATTGATTGGGTTAATGCTTGTGTTATGATTCTAAGGAAGAATGTATTTAGTAACCAGATTTCGTGCCAGACATGACCATGAGCTAAGATTGGCATGTACATGAAATGACTGATAAATTGGATTGAGGTTTCAGTATGAACCAGACTAAGTGATAAGTGACTAACCAGCTATGTGCATGATGTCACCCTCCGATTCAGTGGAATCGATAGTCGTCCCTTGGGCGTGACGCCGTCCGTGCCTAGGTTGCGCACCGTACAAGGTGTCACGCCCCAGTCCCAAAATACCGAGGGACTGGACGCGTGATAATGGCCAGCAGCACACACCGATGGACAAACCCAATTTAATGGATCCATCGGGACATACTTAAGCTGTAGTACAACAATAAGTAGGTCCAATGATACAAGTCACAGTCTATTCTAATCTCATCCACAACAGATAATCACAGATCAAATGCTAGAATAATGCAAATAAATATAAACTAGCATATCTCAATAAAAGTGTCTCGGAGAACAATCCGAGAACAAGTCTGATACATCAATGCAATAGACAGGAAATAAAGTAACTAGAAATAGAAATAAATGAGTATCTCAAGCCAATACTCAGGAGAAGTCCTCTGGTACGATCTCGTCCTCAGATCCTGGTTCTGCTCCAATGTATGCACCTGTTCCTGCTTCTGCTAATGCTCCTGTACTGTATAACTCTAGGTGGATCTCCTCTAATAATCCTGGGGACATAATCCGGATCCAGGTCCTCAGGGGACATAGCAAGGTACAAGATAACTCAAGCCAAAATAATGCAGTGCAGCAAATAATGAAATAAATAGGGCAAGTATGTATCCATCTATGTGAAATGCAAGTGAGAGCATCACTAGAACTCAGGCTGAAACAACTACAAGCTCTGTGTCGGGGAGCCGGTAGCAATGATATCATGTGGTCGTCTAGCTCAGAGAGATACTGAGACGCCGGCATAATATATATAATCAACCTGTAGCCTGTGTGACTCTCCAGCAATAAATGAAACAATAGGGGAACACTATATAACCAACTAAGTGATATGCAAGATGAGAGCAGCACTAGAACTCAGGCTGAAACAACTACAAGCTCTGTGTCGGGGAGCCGGTAGCAGTGATATCATGTGGTCGTCTAGCTCAGAGAAAGACTGAGACACCGGCATAATATAGTCAACCTGTAGCCTGTGTGTCTCTCCCCACCCAATGTAATCATACGTCTCATGTCCACGACACGCACGATCATAGCTAATGCAACAAGTCATCTAATATCTATGAATATAATGTCTATGTCCATCCTGCATCCTACACAGAATCACCATGAATATCTCAGGAAGATTCTGTCTCATGTATAGTGTCAAGTGTCCTGGGTTATAGTGTACTTGATAAGACAAGTACGAGAAATATAGGGTCTCGGTATCCATGTCTATATGACGATACACAACGCCGCGTACGGTGTTGGCACCTGACTATTAATCGGACGCTTAGTAAAGTAACACGGTCCTAGGTCAAGAATGCACAACAACATATAAATAAGTCAAGGAAATATATATAACAAGATCTGCAATGTTGGCAAGGTACACTTGCCTGGGGTTCTGGCTCCAACTGTAGCTCTGGTCTCAGCGTGATTTGCAGGTACTACTGCAGTTGCTGAAATAAACATCACCATTAGATTCAGAAAATATCAAATAGCTAGAAACGCCTGTCCTTGAGTCCAATTAGGACACAGGGGCGAAAATGATATTTCCGGGTCAAAGCGGGGTCCACACGTGGGCCACTTTGCACCGAAAAATGTGTCAGGGTCAAAGGTCTCCAAATTCGTCCAACTTAGTGTCAACAAGTTAGGAACGATGATACGGACCCAACGGAACTTCCAAAATTGGATTCCGATAAGCCGATCACAAAATCGCCCGTCAAGTGGAGCCTGTGGGGCCCACGATACGCGATTTTGTCAACGTTCTCAGAATCGAACCAAACTTGGGTCACAGGACCAGCGTATTGCTATGAGTCCGATGGCGCAAGTTTCGTCTCGATCCGACGTGTGTACACAAAGTTGCAACGTATTCCAGAACGGGCGGATACGGGGCGTTGTCGGCGGATACGCGTTGATTCCGGTGTGCACGCACATCCAAATCAACTTCTACGAAATCCCACACGTCCGTATCGACGGCGCGCACGTTTTGGTGAAGACCGCGCGCGACCAAGTCATCCCGTTTGGTGGGGCGCACTCAGTTCCGGGGTGAAACAGGGCGTTGGTTTTCCTGTTTTTGGATCGCGGTTTGCGATCACCACAGGACGCGATGCACCGAGCGAGTTATACGGACATCGAGGGGGTCATGCGGTCTACGCGTCACAACTGACGGAATAGAAATCGGATCAGCGAGGAGAGAGGAAACGCTACCTGAACAGAGCTCCGAAAACCGAGATTTTCGTGTCCGTGTCGACACGACGTGTCCGAGTTCTAGGGTTAGGGTTAGGGTTTCGCCGGAGTTGGGAGGCTGCTGGCGGCCGGAGGGATGCAGGGGACGGCGGAGGCGGCGAGGCTAGGGGGTTGCACGGTGGCTGCTCCGGTGATGGCGCCGGTGGGGAGAATCGGGGAAGGAGTTGAGCAGCGGGAGGAGGAGACGGTCGGCTGGGGGCTTCGGGTTGGCGGCGGAGCTCCTGGGGAGGAGGAGAAGGGAAGGCGTCGCTCGGAGAGGAGGCGGTGCTAGGCGGCCGGAGTCGGGCGGCTAGGTCTAGGGTTCCGGCAGCGGGAAATTGGGGAGAATGGAGGGAGGAGGAAGAGGGGTCGTCGGCTCGTCGGCGGAGCGGGGCAAGTTCGGGCCGGTGGTCGAGGGCTGGGACGGCGGCTCACTGGAGGCGGAGGAAGAAGTCGAAGAGGGCGGAGGGATTCTGGGTGGCCGACTGAACGGCGGAGGCTCGAAGCGGCTGTGGGGTTCTGGCCGGCGAGGTCGAGGAGGATCAAGGGCGGCCGGAGTCGGGCTTTGAGGGGGTTGACTCGTCGAGAGGAGGAAGATGACGGGTTAGGGCGGAGGATGACCGGAGCGGCACCGCGAGTGGAGGAGAAGGAGGTGGCTAGGGTTTCGGCCTACTAGGCGTGAATTTCGAGGGTTTTTAAGGTGGCCGGAACAGTATTTCCGGATAGGATTGGGAATCCGACGTGGGGTTAACGGGTTTGGGTTCGGGTCGGGTTCGACTCGGATCCGACCCGATCCGCTTAGTATTTAAGTGCGGGTACGGGTTGTCGGATTTCGGGTCGGGTTTAAATCCGACCCGACCCGATAAGGCTAGGTTCGGTTTAGTGAACCGGGTCTGGGTTGGTTTGGGTTGGTTTGGTTCAATTGAACCGGGTTTATTTAAGGGGTTTAATTAGGGTTTATTTACATTGGTTTTTAGGGCTTTAAACGGGTTTTCGTAGTCCAATAAATTCCCGGAAAATTACCCTATGTCCAGTTTTCCATTTTACACCAAAAAATATTATTTCCATAATATTTTAATATTATTTAACTATAATTAAAAATCATTTAATTACCAAATGTCTAGGTTTTAATTACAGAAAAGTCCCGGAAAATTCCAGAAATTTGTGAAAAATCCGAATTAGAAATTCTGAAAAAATCAGGGGCTTACAATCTACCCCCCTTAAGAGGATTGCGTCCTCGCAATCAAAGAACAAGCGGTCAACAGAGATGACACATTTGCAAACATTGTTCGAAGCACAGCACGATCAAGGGGAATCAAGGTTGAGGGTGTAAGAATAGCATATAGGAAAAATCATTTTCCTAAGCATTAAAAGTTATGCAATCTCCCGTATAAAGAAGATCTAGAAGTCTACAGTTTAGAAAAACTAGGTTATCACTTAAAAACAAACTAGGTTATCAATTATTAGCAAGTTTAAAATTACTAGGTCAAGGCTGAGGTCACGAACCAACATGCACAAATCAAAGAAAATCTAGAAACAATTAACTATAAAAACTTACGCGCATTAGCTACTCCTTGAATCTGCGCGTCCTCCAAAGTCATCGTTATGGCTTGTCCACGTCCTTGCAATCGATTCCTCTGCTGCTGCTGGGCCTGCTGGAAGAGTGCTGCTTGTGGTATCAAAGGTGGCCTCGGCTGATACCCTCCTGGAGCTGGTGGTAGGACTCCTTCAACTTCCGTTTGCGGTGCTCCCAATGCTGGATAGGCTGGCCTCGGTACTGATAATGCTTGTTGGTTAACCATTGGTGCTCTTTCTCGACGCTCAGGACATTCCCTCAATAGATGCTGACTGGATCCGCAAGCTAAACATACTTTCCTTTTTCGTCTGCACTCGTCCTCAATATGGCCTCGTTTGCGACAATATTGACAGATAGGTAGTGTAAACCCCCTCAACCAATTTAGGGTTCAATTGGATTTAATCCGGAGACTAGGAATTATTTGTAATTCAATTAGAATTAATGAACGGCAATTATAAATACCCCACTGACCATGATAATTCCCTAGCTACGCAATGCTCGTTAATTTCCACCTTGAGCAGTTAATTATTAATCTAGTAATTTTTGGAGGCCAATTTCACCCTAAGCAGAACTTCACCAAGCCATATACACTCTTTCACATGGACTAGCCCCACCCCAGCTAGGGTAGACAGGCCCAAGTCCCTAGGCCAGCCCATCAACCCCCTTATAAATATACATACTCCCTAGTATGAAACCCTAAAGTTTACTATTCATCAAATACCCAAACCCTAGCCGTTCCCCAACACCCGAGTTACCCCCCCGACTGTCCGACGCCGCGTTGCCACTGGACCCCCACTGCTGGACCGCCATCCACCGCCAGCAGCACCCGTTCGCCTGCAACCATCGGACACCGCACCATCACCACCACCCCACGCATTCTAGCCGAACCATCTCCTTCTCGACCGGACACCCACCGCCTCCGACTTCACAAACCCCGCCAACCACCACCCTCAGGTGACCCCGACCTAACCCCACGAACTGTCAGCCACCCCGCGCCGCTTTCAGCCCGCCCGACGCCTCCAAGCCGCTGCCACCAACCGCTGCAGCCGCTGCCACCAAGCCGCTGCTGCCGCTGTCGGTCAACCCACGGTCGACGCCGGAGCTCTGTCGCGAGGAGGACGAACAGGACCTCGTCCCAACAGTCAGGTATTCGATTCCCCGCTCGTTCTCGCGTAGTATCGTTGTAAGACTGGTTACTCGAGTCATCGTGTCGACGTGTCCAGTGTCGACACAAACCAGTTAGAATGAAATAAATACAGATATATATATGTGTGCTAATAATTAAATTAGATAATAATAAACTGAATCAACCCTAATTATATGCGTGCTAGTGCGCTGATTAACAAGATGTAGAATTTATTTAATAACTAGCAAACACCTAAATTATGAGACCTGTCACCAAGGCTAGTAATTCACCTGAAAGCTTTGAGACAAACCGAGTACGTTTGGACATGGGAACCAAAGGCATGTATTCATATAAATCCAAATTAGTGACAACCCCTAACCTTAGTAATTATTGTCTCAAGACACACGCTGACAAGGACAGAACATGTGTACATCCTAGCCACATGCACACGTGAAGCCGTCTTCAATCAATCGTGAACTTGAGACAGTTCCTAAGAGCAACGTAGAGTCTGCTTATTGTCTTAGTGTCTGATGTTAGATTGCTATATTATATTGTGTGTTTAGGACCATTGGATCAGACGGGAGACATCGCAGGAGCAGGCTTCTGGCATTCACAGCTTCCGGATACAGGCAAGATACCTTGCTATAATTACTGTTTAATTTAAATCTGCATCTGTTGTATTTTATTCTTGTTGCTTGTAGTTTATACAACTGTGCGCGTCCGAGTTGTCTCGGGTGCATTCGACGGTTACGTCGATGTTAGAATATATATATGGACTTAGCTCTTAGCAGACTCAACCCATTGGACGATACTCTGTTATTGTCTGAGACCTGACACCTTACACGGACACTGAGATATATATTCATATTGGGATGCGGGTTTGCGCACTCGACTAGCTATCGTTGCGTGTAACCTACACCACGGTTAGTACGTAGTTCAGGTTATAATTTAGAGACTTGGCATATAGTTACATGGTATGCACGTCGAGTAGTCGACTTGCGTATCTACATTGGGCGGGGAGGACAACTAGTAGGCGTATGGGGTACACACATTGGAGCCGTAGTTTCGGAGGAGCCTCGGATCCAATGACTTTCCCTTACACTGATGCCACGTTCTTCGGAGCGATATGGACGATATACTGTACTGATGCTACTCTCTTCAGAGCGTGGACGTTATGCCTATACCTACCTATACGCACCAGCGTTGTCCTCACATTGCATTCACTTAGATGGCTAGCACACCCTTATTGTATTTATTTTATTCAGTATTCATTTATGGCATGTTGTTTTCTTGTATCTTGTTACGTCCCTCTGAGGACCTGGTACCTTTCCAGATTTAGACGAGGCTTACTACCCCACCGTATACGGCCCAGGACAGGAGACGAGATTCGCTTCAGCTGAGGAGTTGGAGGTGCAACTGTCAGAGTTTCCGTGATCATTTGGTAGGCTATTAGCCTAGATGAAGGGCATCATTATCTACTCAGCCGATGCCCTAGTCATTATCTTTTATATCTCATTTCAGTACTTTATTTCGTCATAGTAGTGGGTTTATTTCCACCAGACATCACTGGTTGTACTATGATATCTTGAGACTGGTATTTATTAACCAGCAGTTTATTTAGTGTTTCCTGCTCTTTACATTATGGATGAGATTAGTTTACCTGTTATTGACTGATATTGGACATGTTAGTATTATAGGACAGCGTAGCACTCTTCATGGATCCATTAAATTGGGATATCCTCGGAGACGTGTCAGCTGGCTATTGCCACGTGGCCTGGTTCCATATATTTTGGGACTGGGGCGTGACATGGTTTTAGTGGTGGCCCATGCAGGTCGACTTTTTCGCTTGTGGTATGGTAACATGCCCAGCGAGCCTGCAATAGGATAGAAATTATTAGGTCTCATCCACTTTTTGATTCGCCTTTGAACTTCCTTCATATTGCTTCTGAATACCTGCATCATGTTTGTTTGTTCTCGTACTCTTTTAAATGGAGCTCTATCTCTTGCAGCAAGATGAATTTGCGCAGTGGACGAGGAGCACCCCGTGTCGCAATGCCAGATAACACCACTCAAGGAGATGGGGTACCCCAAGGGCAACACCCGCTACAGACTCCGCTGATACATTGGCACGAGACATCGCAGGGCGATCCTACACCGCAGCCTGAGGGACAGACTTCCCAGACGATCCCCACGCAGCATTGTGAGGGCCAGACTTCAGGAGCTACACCGATGCCGCAGACTGAGAGGCCGACATCTGAGGAGACGCCTACTGCACAACCAGAGATTCCACTACCACCGCCTCCACCTTATCCACCCCAGATGTCGCAGCTAGATGGCCAGCCACAGATGCTTCAGTTCTTCCAGGCAATGATACAAGCACAGTGGCAGCAGACAGAGACATTGCGACAGAGTCTGATGACCGTACTAGAGAGGACACCTGTCACGACACCAGCACCAGCACCAACACCTCCACCAGCCCCAACAGGTGGCACTGTTAGATGGTTCCGACAGATGGGACCAGATACCTTCACAGGCAATGAGACTGCAGAACAGATCTCCGATTGGATCGCCAACACAGAGATGCTATTAGAGGCTTCACAACTGCAACCAGACCTTTGGATGACCGCAGTGAGGGCCCAACTAAAAGGCAACGCCCATCACTGGTGGGATTCCATCGAGCACAGTGTAGGCAAGAACCAGACTTGGGAACAGTTCTTAGAGTACTTCAATGCGAAGTATTTTCCAGCAACAGTCAGAAATGCCATGTACTCCCAGTTCCTACATCTAGAACAGGGGAATATGACTGTTGACGCATATGACGAAGAGTTTAGCCGCCTTAGCAGATTTGGAGCCATCCTGATACCCAATGATCTAGAGAAGGCTCAGAGATTCCACCACGGCCTCAATTTCGAGCTACAGAGATATACCACTGCACAGGCGAGGATTTCTTATGAGGAGATTCTTGCAGAGGCGAGGATCCAGGAGGCCATTGTCAGAAGAGTTAGACGTTCCAGCACGACCACGCCAGCTAGAGTCCAGCCCGGAGCAGGAGGACCCATCCGTCGTCCCGGAGCGCAGACACAACAGAGAGCAGCACCATATCCACACCAGGAACTTCCGACTTGCCACTTCTGTGGTAAGAGAGGTCACTTCGAGAAGGACTGCCGGAAGAGACTAGGGACATGCATGATTTGTGGAGCAAGCCAGCACCTTGTCAGAGATTGCCCACAGCGCCGAGAGGCAGCCCCACAGGCCGGACAAAGACCAGCAGCACCAGCCACGAGGGTACTACCCCCACCAGGAGGCCAGCGTCCACCAGCACCCGGAGGATTCCAGAGGGGACCACCCTTGCCCCCACAGCAGGCACAGTTTGATCGGGCCCGACAGCAGACAGGAGGACAGAGACAGGGACAGGCCTTTGCATTAGCAGCTACCGAAGAGGAAACCGAAGGAGAAGCAATCACAGGTACCATTTTAGTCGCATCCTTACCTGCGACAGCATTGTTTGATTCTGGTGCTACATTATCATTTATATCTAGTAGATTTGTAGCAATGCATAGAGTAGCGACTTCCCCCTTACCTAAGAGTTGGAAGATTCTTACCGGAGGAGGTATCGTGCCAGTTACCAGCACTATTAGAACGTGCTCGGTAGTCGTATGTGGTAGAGAGATGAGAGCGCGATTCTTGGTTTTGCCTATGCCGTACTTTGATGTTGTGTTAGGCATGGACTGGTTAAGCCAGTATAACGCCGTACTGAACTGCCGGAAGGGTAGCGTCACTTTTAGACCACCAGATCAACCGGAGTTCGAGTACATGTGAGGGACCGTCGAATAAGGAGTGGGACAGACAGCTGGAACTTGCATGACTATGGAGATTGCGCCCCCACCAATAGTTGCAGAATTCGAGGATGTTTTCCCCGAAGAATTACCAGGCTTACTACCAGATAGAGACGTAGAGTTCACCATCGAGCTAGTACCAGGAGCAGCACCGGTATCTTCTAATGTGTACCGATTGGCGAAGAAGGAGCTAGACGAGCTGAAGCTACAATTGGAGGAGTTGCAGAGCAAGGGATTTATTCGTCCTAGTGCATCACCATGGGGAGCACCCGTATTGTTTGTGCCTAAAAAGGATGGAACAGTACGTATGTGTATTGATTATAGAGCCCTTAATGCTTTGACTATCAAGAACAAGTACCCCCTGCCGCGGATTGACGATTTATTCGACCAGTTGACAGGAGCAGTAGTGTTCACAAAGATCGACTTGAGATCGGGTTATCATCAAGTGAAGGTGCGAAGAGAAGACATTCAAAAGACAGCATTCAGGACTCGTTATGGTCATTACGAGTTCTTAGTGATGCCTTTTGGACTGACGAATGCGCCAGCTGTATTTATGAACTTGATGAACAGAGTATTCCACCAATACTTAGACCAGTTCGTGGTAGTCTTCATCGACGATATTTTGGTGTATTCGAAGAGCCACGAGGAGCACGAGAAGCACTTGAGAATAGTGTTAGAGACACTGAGGAGAGAGAGACTTTATGCCAAGCTGAGCAAGTGCGAGTTTCTCCTAGATCGTGTCGCTTTTCTCGGACACGTCATCTCAGGAGACGGTATCTCAGTAGATCCGGCGAAGATTTCATCTGTAGAGACATGGCCAACCCCTACCAATGTCTCAGAAGTGAGGAGTTTCCTAGGACTTGCCGGATATTACCGGAGGTTCGTAGAGAACTTTGCAAAGATTGCAGAGCCAATGACCCGCTTGACCCGTAAGGAGCAGGAGTTCACTTGGACAGAGGAGTGACAGAAGGCATTCGATGAGCTGAAGAAACGCTTGACTACAGCACCCATCTTGACCATACCTTCTGGACCCGGAGGATTCGTAATCTACAGCGATGCGTCCGGGAAAGGATTAGGATGCGTCTTGATGCAGCATGGAAAGGTTGTAGCTTATGCTTCTAGAAAGTTGAGGACACATGAGAAGAACTATCCCACCCATGACTTGGAGCTTACAGCGGTGATCTTTGCTTTAAAGCTTTGGAGGCATTACCTATATGGAGAAAGAGTGGAGATATTTACTGATCATAAGAGCCTGAAATATGTCTACACTCAGAAGGATCTTAATCAGAGGCAGAGACGTTGGCTCAAGGTGATGACAGACTTCGAAATTGAGCTACAGTACCACCTGGGAAAGGCCAACGTAGTAGCAGACGCATTGAGCAGAAGACCTATGGCATTTTTTTTGACTACCCAACAACATCTGTTGAGAGATCTAGAGTAGATGGGTATAGAGGTTGTCATACCCAGAGTAGACGGACAGTTGTCGAGTTTCCAATTGCAATCGACACTAGTAGAAAGAATCAAGGCTGCTTTGCCGCCAGATGCCAGATTTCAGAGGCTCAGACAGAGGACAGAGGCTGGATTACAGATAGGTCTACGGATACATGACGACGGAACACTGAGATGCGGAGATCGTCTCTATATTCCAAATGGAGAACTTCGGCAGGAATTGATGACAGAGGCACACAGTTCCACCTACTCTATTCATCCCGGAGGCACGAAGATGTACAGAGATCTAAGACAGTACTACTGGTGGCACGGAATGAAGAGAGATAGCACGCTTTGTGGCCAAGTGCCTGGTGTGTCAACAAGTGTAAACCCCCTCGACCAGATTCCAGTATTTTAGGAATATTTTTCACAATTTAGGATTTATTGCAATTTATTAATTTATGTTGCTTACATATCCTATTGACTTGTGCACCTGTCCATCACCGAATTATTTGGAGCTTTACCTTGACTGTTATCCCCGAACAAAGTTCACATACCTGTCCTAGACATGTTAGACTATTTTTCTGAATTTTGTGCAAGTCCCAGATGCTTTATTTTGAGCCTCGTTTGAGACGCACAAATATCGTTACAAAATTCCGTATTTATTTCCTATTTTAATTTCCTGCTCTATACCCATCTCTGTACCCCTAGGGATTTGAGGCCCAACATGCACCTGTTTTGCCCAAACAAAAATACGTTAATATTCTACACTGAGTATACTACATTTAGTGTATTGACACCGTAGAAAAATTATGACCCTACCTGCCTCTAAATAATTAGAGAACACCGTGCGCAGTATTTATTAAATAATAAATACTATGGCCCGTATCATCCAGAAACCAGGTCCAACCCTGCCCAGACTCACCCCCATTTCCCCCAGGAACCTCACACAGCTTTTCCCTTCAATTCTGTGCATTTTAGCATTTTCAGGAATCGGGTATTTTCCAGACAATTTCGTAAATTGCACAATTTCCCAAAATAGGACCATTATGCAATTTATGAAATTTGCAAGAACCTTTCTGCAAATTTTGTGTGAGGTGTCAGTCCCCTATTGGCCGGTGAACCTGCACCGTCCATTTGGAGACGGGACCCACCCGAAAAGATCCCGGAAATATCTCGAAAATATCCCGGAAATATCCTACAAATATCCCGTAAATATCTCTAGATATTTACTTATTAAATTAATATATTTTTCTATAAAATAAAGAAAATAAAATAAAAAGAAAACAAAAGAAAAGAAAAATCCTAAATCTACCCCACAGCCGACCCCCCCTTTTCCCCGCCGGCGGCGAGCCCCCCCCCTCGCCGGAGTCGACCCGACCTCCCTCTCTCCTCAGCCTCCTTCCACCTCCACTCGCCACCGCCACCCTTCCCCTTCACCATCGACTTCCCCCCCCGAGCCCCGATCCCGACCCCCCCGACCTCCGCTGGCCCCGACCCCTCGGCCTCCACAGCTCCTCCTCCCCAGCTCCTCCTCCCCAGCTCCTCCTTCCCTCTCCTAGCCTTCCCGACCACCCGACTGGCCGGCTCCGGCCGTCGACCCCTCCCCGCGGCGACGCCGCAGCCCCAAGCCCCACCACCTACTCCTCCTCTCTTTCCCCAGCACCTCTGTCACGCCCCAATCTCCCGCAAGCCCAATAGTCCCCGCTGAACGTGAATCACCACGTTGCAGCTCTCCCGCAGGACAATCGTTCTCATCGGGAAGTGATGCCGTATGAGCCTGGAGTTGCGCTCGTACAAGGTGATGTTGTCAAACACCAAATGTTATCATCGAAACAACCAAGTTGCAGCGGAAGTCAAGTATTGTGTACCAAGCACACATCAGAGTAATACGCAGCGGAGCTCACGATAGGGTCCAAATGAAATGCCTCATCGAAGGCAATGCCACAAAGGCGATGCCTCGAAGGCGATGAAATACTCTTGCTCTTTTCTCTAGCCCACAAAGGTACTTACAGTTCATACATCATGTCTCGTATATCCAAGCAGCGCCACTACGCCTGCGTACCTGAAATAATGCCCACAAACGTGGGTCAGTACACAGTCGTACTGGTGAGCGGGGTAACCCACTCGCCTAAACCGACACTAAGTAAATAGTGAATGCAAACAGTTAAATGGTGATCTTTCTAGTTGAATCCTAGATTCATTTCATGGCATAGGGATGACATGTTAAGGAAAGCTGTAAAGCAGTTTAAGTATGCAAGCATTCAACTCAAACCAAGCGACAAGCATTATAAACCCAACCGAAGGAAACTAGCATGCAACCGTCTTGCTCAAGTCCAAGCAACACGATAACATATCGAACCATCAACCAAGCCTCAATATCCATCCTCAACCAACACTTATAATCCAAATCCCAAAGTGCACACTCTTGCCGAGGCAAGGTGGCCGCGCCTACACGAAACCAAACCAACAAAAGAAAAGCAAGCCAACACTAGTCTATATGAAGTCACTGGCCAAGCCATAAAGGACACATGATCGGACTGATCAAATGCAGTTCTCGTCGAAACAGCGCTAAATAGCTAACCCACCTGGATCGATTCCAACCGTTGGCACCACGCCCAAGGTACGTTACCCAACTGTCTCCTCCATGGCCGAACGGTCCCGGTGCCCCGGAGCCTTCCCGTTCGAGGAGACCAAACCCTGTGCAATACAGGTTGTCCATGACATGCAGACACCAAGTAGGTATGACGAGAGGATCGAACATTCTCGCCCCACCAAGCGATCCTAGACTCGTTCCATGAATTATCCAACCAAAACATCCATAACCATTCTTCCAACATATTGCCCAAGGCACCAAATCACAAGTGATTCCATAGGCACGATGCCTCTTCTCAGCAATGATTCCAAATTGGTGCAACAACCATGCTCGAAGTAATCCCATGGCACAATGCCCCAAAAGTGGCACAATGCCCTCGCCGATGCAGTTGTTCGGTTTCGAACAACAACTGCTCGCTTTGCTAGACAAAGCGACCAAATGATACTCGTGCACGGATGCACGCTCGCTCGCCCATATCCCAAGGTTTCCAACCAAGATATTCTAACTGTCCAAGTATAATCCCAATCATCCAACCGACTGCCTCAAATGATAATCCAACCAACTCTAGCTCCAACTATCCAACGCGCAAACCAATCAAGCCACAAACCTATCCAAGCAGCGACGTACACTCTATGCACGCCTCAGTGTAGTGATTCCCAATGTTTCAGTCCAAGTGTTCAGGCCTTTTACGTGTTTTCCATATTATTAGGCATGAAGGAGTAGAGGAGAAGGGAAAGAGCCCACTCACAATGTTTGATTCCGTTAAGCATCCTGTCCTGTCGATACGGCCAATCCCTTGAACCCGTGGTCCGATGCAAGCACGATCTACTCAACTGGTATGACCGTGCGAGCAGGCCGTGCTCTACAAATCATCCGACCGATCGGACTAAGGAAGATGGCATTATTATTCCAACCCAGCTGTCTCAGTACTGCTCTAAACGAACACCTGATTTCCATCGAACCCGCTAGCCATCTGCACATCAAACAACTCAATCAATACTTCTTCCCAAAATCCAACAAATCAAATGTAACCAGCATTTGTTTCATTCAATTCGACTCAGCGTAACGCACCGTGCGGTGGCGGGCGTTACAACCTCCCCGCCACTCCCCGACCGGTCAGCCGCTCTCCGCCACACGACCCAGCCGCCTCCGTTCATCCTCCTCCAACCTCCTCCGCCGGACCCGAGCATCTCCTCCCCCGAGCTCCTTTTTTCCCTCGACCAGAACCCCCTTTCTCCTCGCCGCAGCTCCGCCGACCTCGCCGGAGAACCGCAGCGACTTCCCCTGACCTCCACGGTCCCTGACCGCCTCCGCCGTGTCCGCCACAACTGAAACCCTAGGGCGAGCAACGGTGGACACGGACACAGCAGCAGTCCAGGACACGAAGGAGACCCTCGGACACGTGGGATTCGATTTCCCGGAGCCCTGTTCAGGTATCCATATCTCTCTCCTCGTAACTCTGTTTTTAATTCCGTCAGTTGCATCGTGTAGCCTGCATGACCCTCTCGGTGCCCGTGTAATCCGCTCGGAGCATCGTGTCCTGTGGCGATCGCGAACCGCGATCCAAATACAGAAAAAATAACGACCCGATTCACCTCGGAACTGAGTACGCCCCGCCAAACGGGACGACTTGGTCGCACGCGGTCTTTACCAAAATGTGCGCGACGTTGATACGGACGTGTAGGAGTTCGGAGAAGTTGATTTAGATGTGCGTGCACACCGGAATTAACGCGTATCCGCCGACACCGCCCCGTATCCGTCAGTTCTGGAACACGCTGCAACTTTGTGTACACACGTCGGATCGAGACGAAACTTGTGCCATCAGACTCGTAGCAATACTCTGGTCCTGTGATCCAAGTTTGGTTCGATTCTGAGAACGTTGACAGAATCCCGTATCGTGGGCCCCACCGGCTCCACTTGACGGGCGATTTTGTGATCGGCATATCGGAATCCAGATCTGGACATTCCGTTGGGTTCGTATCGATGTTCTGGACTTGTTGACACTAAGTTTGGCGAATTTGGAGACCTTTGACCCTGACACGTTTTTCGGTGCAAAGTGGCCCACATGTGGACCCCGCTTTGACCGGAAACTGTCATTTTTGCCCCTGTGTCCAAATTGGACTTAAGGACAGGCGTTTCTAGCTATTTGATATTTTCTGAGACTGTTAGTGATATTTATTTCAGCATCCGGAGACTTTCTTTCTGAGGCCATAGTTTCTGGCTTTTAGCATTTGACATCTGGATATTACATTTACAGCTCTCCTGCCAGGCAAGTATACCTTGCCTTGTTGTACTGTTTAAATTCAGTTATTATTAGTTATATGTTTATTTATTTTAATATTATATAAATGTGCGCGTCCGAGCAGACTCGGGTGCAGTCAACGATGGCGTTGACGTTAGGACTTGTGTCTGACCTAGTGTCTAGTAGACCCACCTAAAGTTGTGAAGTTATGGATATAACTTCCCAGGCCTTGACACGTATCATTACACGTCACAGAGTGAGTACATGTAGGGACGCGTGCCTCATGCGCGACTGGCCATCAGTGTGAGCAACACGTGTAGCGGTATTTAGCTCAGTTGATTATTTTATCGAGACTTGCATCATAATAGGAGGTGTCCACGTCGTTTTCACGACTTGTACATCTATATTGGGCGGGAAAGATACTAGTAGGCATATGGGACACCCCCTCCTTATATATTCCTGTGGCCTGATACCATACTCTACGGAGATGGGGCATTCCTGTTACCATGCTGCTCGGAGATGGGGTATTGGTTTTCTTGTTCCCGTTACCGTGCTCCGAGGAGGATGGGGTATTGTATGTTTTTATCCTTCGTTCCATGCTCTGCAGGGATGGACGATTGCGGAGTGCCCTTGCGTCAGGGGGCATATGACACATATACTAGCCAGTCATGACGATTGGTGAATTACGTCAGCATATGTCTAGCCCACACATTCCCATGCGTACTATAAGGTCTTTAAATTGCATTCACTTAGATGGTTAGCACACCCCATTTATTTATTCAGTATTTACATTATGGCATATCATTTTTATGTATCTTGCTATGTCCCTCTGAGGACCTGGTCCCCTGCCAGGTGTATATGTTCTTGAGTATTCGCAGGAGCACAGATCCGGACAGGCTACTTATATTCCGAGGAGATCTTCTCTTCGAGCCTCGTGATTGTCAGATGTGTTCTTATATGGTGTGTATCTGGTTCCTTTTATATTCTATTTCGGCAGTAGTTTTGTTTCCATCCGACTGTCATTCTTTAGATATTTGTTATTGAGATCTAGTACTTGGTTATTAGTTATTCATGTATATTTGACTCTGTGGATGAGATCTAGTTATTACCCTGTGACTTGTGATTAGTTTTACCACTTGTGAATTTGTTGTTCATATACAGCGTACGCACGTATATATGGTTTCCATATATTGGAGTTGCCATATATACGGGCGGCTGGCATAGTTACGTATCCTGGTCCTACGTATTTTGGGACTGGGGTGTGACAGTATTTTTAGTGGTGGCCCATGCAGGTCAGAGCATATTGTCTCGGTTACGTTACTGTACCGAGCAAGCCTGCACCTAGGATTAGAGTATAGGATCTCATCCAAAATTGACTATGACTTAATCTTTCTTCCAGTCTGTTCTACTTACATAATTGCATCCTGCTTGATTCATGTGCTTCCCTGATAAATCCTTGAGTTTAGCCCTGCTAGAATATAGAAACCCCTGTTGATAGGATGATACTTAGGGTAGTATTCCTATTAAGAACACAACTAGGGCATTGACATATCATTAAGTTCTGACTACTTAATGAACCCTAGTCTTCCTTATTACCTAAATGAACCATAGTCTTCCGTATTACCTAATGAACCCTAGCGTCACTTACCTATAGTTAACTTATCCTTATCCCTTGACGTATTTATATATGACTTGAGAGTAGTATAAACACTACTAGGATTAGTTAGAGATAGGATTATTAGAGATTTGACTATAGTATTGACCCTAGTCTTGAGAAACCAATAGAAATCCAAGGTTGAATACTAGGATTGAAACCTCATCCTAAGTTTGAATAACCAGAGTTTTACGCCAGATACCCTTTACCCTTGTTGGCGTAAAACCCAATTGACTCTTGTGGGCATAAGAACCAAACAACTGCCTAGTTGGCGTAAAGGCCTAATGACTTTCTTGTTGGCATAAAAAGCCAAACTATGCAGGAGATTGTCTCCTTTACGTTGCAGTTATGACAAACTGCGAGTCTGCTACCCACGATCCCTTAGTCTTCCTTATCCTGCGTCATGCCAGCCACGTAGGTAACTGCCCTGCGCAAACCTGATGATTCATAGATAACCAGCGTAGAGTAACCTGTTTAGGCATAACATAAGAATAGGATGTTAGCGTATTTGTTACAGCCTTAGCTTTTCCCAGACTCGACCAAATCCTGCACAGAGATACGCCTCGAGCCCTGTGCAAAAAGGAACAGCTTTTTGATGGGACATCTGGTTTTGTCTCACCTCGATAGTAAGATGACTTATGTCCATAAGGTCCCTAAACGACAACCTAGAACTCCGTGCAAACCATCATCAAACCATCCCCTCGATCGTTGTACAAGTACTTTTGTCAGATGTCAGGATTCATTAACTTGACTGACAAACTCATGAATTTCTTGTACAACTTCACGCTGCAGCGTATGCTAGAATTTTTATGTTGGCAGATTTTTACGTAACCTTTAGGCAATACTTTACCCGCAGACTTTTATGCTCAGACTTTCACCCAGACTTATACGCGCAGACTTTATACGCACAGACTTTATACGCGGACAGCTCTGAAGCTCTGAAGATCCAAGGACACCTTCGAGCAGCACAAGACCGACAGAAGCATTGGGCGAATGCACACCGCCGACCCTTAGAGTTTTAGGTTGGAGATCACGTATTCTTAAAGATCTCACCTAATCGAGGGACTATCAGATTCGGAGGCAGAGGGAAGATGAGTCCGAGGTACATCGGACCATTCGACATATTAGAACGCGTCGGAGAGGTTGCTTACAGATTAGCGTTACCGCAGACCTTGGAAGGAGTCCACGATGTCTTCTATGTATCTCAACTGAGGAGGTACATATCGGATCCTAGTCACGTGCTTGACCATTCCGAGATCACAGTAGGCCCGAGCTTATCATACCAAGAGGAGCCTGTGGAGATTCTAGACAGAAGTGAGAAGGTACTACGAGGGCAGACCATCCCCCTAGTTCATGTTGCATGGAGGCATCATGCACCAGGCGAGTCGACCTGGGAACGCGAGGAAGATATTCGTCAGCGTTATCCCCATCTCTTCGAAGGACTAGGTACGTTCCAGTATTTTCTTTAGTCTTTAGTGTTTACCCATGCGTGTGTTTAAATTTCGAGGACGAAATGCTCTAAGGAGGGTAGATTGTAAACCCCCTCAACCAATTTAGGGTTCAATTGGATTTAATCCGGAGACTAGGAATTATTTGTAATTTAATTAGAATTAATGAACGGCAATTATAAATACCCCACTGACCATGATAATTCCCTAGCTACGCAATGCTCGTTAATTTTCACCTTGCGCAGTTAATTATTAATCTAGTAATTTTTGGAGGCCAATTTCACCCTAAGCAGAACTTCACCAAGCCATATACACTCTTTCACATGGACTAGCCCCACCCCAGCTAGGGCAGACAGGCCCAAGTCCCTAGGCCAGCCCATCAACCCCCTTATAAATATACATACTCCCTAGTATGAAACCCTAAAGTTTACTATTCATCAAATACCCAAACCCTAGCCGTTCCCCAACACCCGAGTTACCCCCCCCCGACTTCCCGATGCCGCGTTGCCACCGGACCCCCACTGCTGGACCGCCATCCACCGCCAGCAGCACCCGTTCGCCTGCAACCATCGGACACCGCACCATCACCACCACCCCACGCATTCTAGCCGAACCATCTCCTTCTCGACCGGACACCCACCGCCTCCGACTTCACAAACCCCGCCAACCACCACCCTCAGGTCACCCCGACCTAACCCCACGAACTGTCAGCCACCCCGCACCGCTTTCAGCCCGCCCGACGCCTCCAAGCTGCTGCCACCAACCGCTGCAGCCGCTGCCACCAAGCCGCTGCTGCCGCTGTCGGTCAACCCACGGTCGACGCCGGAGCTCTGTCGCGAGGAGGACGAACAGGACCTCGTCCCAACAGTCAGGTATTCGATTCCCCGCTCGTTCTCGCGTAGTATCGTTGTAAGACTGGTTACTCGAGTCGTCGTGTCAACGTGTCCAGTGTCGACACAAACCAGTTAGAATGAAATAAATACAGATATATATATGTGTGCTAATAATTAAATTAGATAATAATAAACTGAATCAACCCTAATTATATGCGTGCTAGTACGCTGATTAACAAGATGTAGAATTTATTTAATAACTAGCAAACACCTAAATTATGAGACCTGTCACCAAGGCTAGTAATTCACCTGAAAGCTTTGAGACAAACCGAGTACGTTTGGACATGGGAACCAAAGGCATGTATTCATATAAATCCAAATTAGTGACAACCCCTAACCTTAGTAATTATTGTCTCAAGACACACGCTGACAAGGACAGAACATGTGTACATCCTAGCCACATGCACACGTGAAGCCGTCTTCGATCAATCGTGAACTTGAGACAGTTCCTAAGAGCAACGTAGAGTCTGCTTATTGTCTTAGTGTCTGATGTTAGATTGCTATATTATATTGTGTGTTTAGGACCATTGGATCAGACGGGAGACATCGCAGGAGCAGGCTTCTGGCATTCACAGCTTCCGGATACAGGCAAGATACCTTGCTATAATTACTGTTTAATTTAAATCTGCATCTGTTGTATTTTATTCTTGTTGCTTGTAGTTTATACAACTGTGCACGTCCGAGTTGTCTCGGGTGCATTCGACGGTTACGTCGATGTTAGAATATATATATGGACTTAGCTCTTAGCAGACTCAACCCATTGGACGATACTCTGTTATTGTCTGAGACCTGACACCTTACACGGACACTGAGATATATATTCATATTGGGATGCGGGTTTGCGCACTCGACTAGCTATCGTTGCGTGTAACCTACATCACGGTTAGTACGTAGTTCAGGTTATAATTTAGAGACTTGGCATATAGTTACATGGTATGCACGTCGAGTAGTCGACTTGCGTATCTACATTGGGCGGGGAGGACAACTAGTAGGCGTATGGGGTACACACATTGGAGCCATAGTTTCGGAGGAGCCTCGGATCCAATGACTTTCCCTTACACTGATGCCACGTTCTTCGGAGCGATATGGACGATATACTGTACTGATGCTACTCTCTTCGGAGCGTGGATGTTATGCCTACACCTACCTATACGCACCAGCGTTGTCCTCACATTGCATTCACTTATATGGCTAGCACACCCTTATTGTATTTATTTTATTCAGTATTCATATATGGCATATTGTTTTCTTGTATCTTGTTACGTCCCTCTGAGGACCTGGTACCTTTCCAGATTTAGACGAGGCTTACTACCCCACCGTATACGGCCCAGGACAGGAGACGAGATTCGCTTCAGCTGAGGAGTTGGAGGTGCAACCGTCAGAGTTTCTGTGATCATTTGGTAGGCTATTAGCCTAGATGGAGGGCATCATTATCTACTCAGCCGATGCCCTAGTCATTATCTTTTATATCTCATTTCAGTACTTTATTTCGTCATAGTAGTGGGTTTGTTCCCACCAGACATCACTGGTTGTACTATGATATCTTGAGACTGGTATTTATTAACCAGCAGTTTATTTAGTGTTTCCTGCTCTTTACATTGTGGATGAGATTAGTTTACCTGTTATTGACTGATATTGGACATGTTAGTATTATAGGACAGCGTAGCACTCTTCGTGGATCCATTAAATTGGGATATCCTCGGAGACGTGTCAGCTGGCTATTGCCACGTAGCCTAGTTCCATATATTTTGGGACTGGGGCGTGACAGGTAGTGACTGTGGAGATGCTTCTGGTGGCTGGTGCATGTGAGGTCTCTTTGTAGCTTCTTCCTGTGGTGCTCCGGCTGGTGCTGATGGGGATGATTGCTTCAGTCTGGCCTCTCTCCTAATGACGCGCTCCATGCGTCGGGCTGCAGCAAGGAGGTCCGGGTAAGATGTAGGTACAACGGATCCAATTAGTTTCTGTAGCTCAATATTTAATCCGTCGAAGAATTTCTCAGCCTTCTCTTCTTCTGTCGAAATCAAGGTTGGGGCAAAGCGACTCAAACGAATGAACTCTGCGTTGTACTCTTCTACTGTCATACTGTCTTGAGTGAGGTGATTGAACTTGTCCCGAAGTTCTGATCGAGCGATAGCTGGAATGTACATCTCCTGAAAGAGTCTGGAAAACTCTTCCCAAGTGACTCGGTCTGGTCCGAGCCGTGTCTCCTCAGATAGCCACCAGTGATGTGCATTGTCCGTCAACTGCATTCTGACGGCAGTCATCCAACGTTCCTTTGGAAGCTCAGCTGCTTCTAATTGATGTTGTGTGTTGGTGAGCTACTCATGAACTTCTGTGGGCTCCTCTTTACCTGAGAAGGTACGGGGCTTCAGCTGGCAAAAATTAGAAATAGAGCCCGTCGTTAGCCGTCGTGCTGGTAAATCTGCCTGCTCTAGTACGGTTACTAGGCTGCGACTCAAAACCTCTTGTTGAGCTTGCATTATTGCATACATTATTTGAAATATCTGTTGTCCGTCCATGGCCTATCCTTGTGGAAATACGGGCATCGGTGGAGTAAACTGCGTCGATGGTGGAACGTCATCTTGCTGAATTCTCGAGGCATGCTGATTCGCTTGACTGCGTTGTTGAGCGGATTGATCTTCTTCTACTGGTGTTACTTCCTCTTCATTGGTTACCACAGCATCTCGTGGTGATCTTGCAGGAGTCTCGTTGTTTGATCGTGAGTACATAACTATGCAACCAAAATAAATAATAAGAGGCACTCAGGAATCAAGGCAGGATGCATGTAACACCCCGTTCCGTTCTAGCGGACTGCCGGCTCAAACGGCTAAAGTGCAACTGTCCCGACCCGCTTTGCCTCAAAGAGAATGCAAAGGATATCCAGACTTGTCCCTGCAGGAATCGACTTAGGCTTTCAGAGGCTCACTTGACGTATCGCTCTACCGAGGCGAATCATCGCTAAGGTGGGTGGCTACGGTGAACTTGTCTTTGCATAGTCAGCACACATAAAATCTGGAATATTTCATGCTAGTCGCTAGGTGATTCACCCCCTGCATGCTAAATAAATCCAACGCACCTAGCTAAGGGAATAATCCCAACTTGTATTGCTTGCTAGAACATGGAAATTGAAACACTGCTTATGTTCAGACCCTCGCATGCTAAGTCCCTAACGATTTCATCTCTCGGCTTACCTTCGGGTCCGAGCAACGTGCCTGTTTATGTTCCTTAGAAACGCATGCTTGTCTGCTTGAATGTTACCGTGTTTTCATCCAAACCCCGGGAGACTACTACGTAGTTGTTCCGTGTCTGAATAAACCTGCAAGTATTCGGGACCGCTAGGTCACCAAGGCAGCCCCGAACCAGGAGAATGCATCAAGGCAAGTCACTCACCGAACGTAGAATCAAGGTTCAAGTATATCGTGTAATCGTGTTGCCTGAGATTGGTTAAATAAATTGTGTTGCCTGAGATTGGTTAAATAAATCGTGTTGCCTGAGATGGTTAAATAAATCGTGTTGCCTGAGATTGGTTAAATAAATCGTGTTGCCTGAGATTGGTCAAATAATCGTGTTGCCTGAGATTGGTTTAACCCTGACTTGCATGTCGCGGACTAGTTCCACGGACGGTCACCGGGGCACTGGGGCCGATCCGGTCCGGATGGAGCTCGTGTGTAGTCTCGTGTGCAGGGAGGATAGCTTGCAACGCATCGTGTTCGTGTGCCTCGTGTACACGCGTAGCATGCTATCCTTGTCCTCGACTACGTCCAGTAATGGCTCTGCCAGCGACTTCTGTTCATATAGATAAGTCATCCTCGCTTAGCGGCTATCCGCGTGCGAGTCACTGCATCGCATCAAGAACAACTAAACACCTGAACGATCTTGTTAAAACGACCATCGTGTTTGCATATGCTTGCCTCCTGAATGTTTATACTTGCCCGTGCATGAATTAACAATATTTGCCTTGGACAGGGAAGGAGAAATGGTAAATTGGTAAGTCTCGCCGTGTTTCCTCAAACATCGCACGGCGCACTGCCCGACACGTTAGGCTATTCAATGTTTGCATGAAACTGATCCTAAGGCAACTAGAAAGACAACTTAATAGTTGTGCACGGAACCTGTATTACGTGTTTGGATTTGTCGAGCGGGCGAGTAGCTTCCCCACCAGTGCATTCAATGTACTGATAATCCACCAGTTTGTGTGCAGGGTGCGGGAGAACCTCGTTCAGTGCGGATGCCTCCAACGTGCGTGCTAAGGCGTGGACAACACTCCGAAGCAACAGTGCATCCGGAACAGAAGCACATATACAAGACATAATGTTGTGAACATAGCCCGAACATCGCCTGTACAATCATTCCACAGTTGTAGCCACTTGGCACGATTTTATGTTTCAGAGAGAGAGAGGCTTGAGCGAATTGTAATCTCGGCTATACGTCGCCTGTAACACATGTTTATATCAATAAAAGAGCTTGCTTTACTTCAACTTGTGTTTCAATGCTTCCGCTATATTTGTCAACTCAGAGAACTTGTTACCGATCGCCTATGCGTTCATGACTCCGCTGCACTCGGACAATCTGTGCGACTCTGTGGCTTAGAACTCTTACCGCCAGCCAATGAATCACGGCCTTGCACGGGCGCGGTTCACGCTCGTGCGGCATCACGCCCGGATGGGTTAAGCGATCGTTCCGCGGGAGCGCTGGCGAGGGTGATTCCCGCCTAGCGGGAACGGCCGATTTGCCTGCGGGAGATCGGGGCCTGACATAGTGGTATCAGAGCCTGGCTTCTACGCCTTTGGACTTCGATTCGATATCTCTGTTTCGAAAGCTCGTTCGTGGGTTATGTGCACGCTCTCTCTCAATGCCTCGATGGGATGTTCCAACAATAAGTCTAAATACTTTCAAAATGTGTTTTGAATGATATGATATGCTTGCTTGTGTATGCTGTGCTGCGAGTGGCCTTTGTGCCAACCTGTGCGAACCCTTGAGAGTATCAATAGTAGCTTGTCCGATTTTCACTAACTCTAAGTTTGGTTGAATGCATCTATTCGAGGGACGCCTTGAACTAGTGCACCATCCAAGACTTAGGAAAAGGTGAAACTCGAGTGCTAAGACTTCACTATCACTAAGCTGGTTGACGTGTTCACGCTAGAAGTGCACTTCGAAAGTGCGCACGATCCAGTCTAAGCGATATACTGATTTCGATGCTTGTGCAAGTGAATATCCAAGTGAAACAAGTACAACGACTTGTCTAGGATTGCCCCAAACCCTAGATTACTGCTTGTCCCCAATAAGTCTCGAGGACAAGACTTTTTCTAAGTTGGGTAGGATGTAACACCCCGTTCCGTTCTAGCGGACTGCCGGCTCAAACGGCTAAAGTGCAACTGTCCCGACCCGCTTTGCCTCAAAGAGAATGCAAAGGATATCCAGACTTGTCCCTGCAGGAATCGACTTAGGCTTTCAGAGGCTCACTTGACGTATCGCTCTACCGAGGCGAATCATCGCTAAGGTGGGTGGCTACGGTGAACTTGTCTTTGCATAGTCAGCACACATAAAATCTGGAATATTTCATGCTAGTCGCTAGGTGATTCACCCCCTGCATGCTAAATAAATCCAACGCACCTAGCTAAGGGAATAATCCCAACTTGTATTGCTTGCTAGAACATGGAAATTGAAACACTGCTTATGTTCAGACCCTCGCATGCTAAGTCCCTAACGATTTCATCTCTCGACTTACCTTCGGGTCCGAGCAACGTGCCTGTTTATGTTCCTTAGAAACGCATGCTTGTCTGCTTGAATGTTACCGTGTTTTCATCCAAACCCCGGGAGACTACTACATAGTCGTTCCGTGTCTGAATAAACCTGCAAGTATTCGGGACCGCTAGGTCACCAAGGCAGCCCCGAACCAGGAGAATGCATCAAGGCAAGTCACTCACCGAACGTAGAATCATGGTTCAAGTATATCGTGTAATCGTGTTGCCTGAGATTGGTTAAATAAATCGTGTTGCCTGAGATTGGTTAAATAAATCGTGTTGCCTGAGATTGGTTAAATAAATCGTGTTGCCTGAGATTGGTCAAATAATCGTGTTGCTTGAGATTGGTTTAACCCTGACTTGCATGTCGCGGACTAGTTCCACGGACGGTCACCGGGGCACTGGGGCCGATCCGGTCCGGATGGAGCTCGTGTGTAGTCTCGTGTGCAGGGAGGATAGCTTGCAACGCATCGTGTTCGTGTGCCTCGTGTACACGCGTAGCATGCTATCCTTGTCCTCGACTACGTCCAGTAATGGCTCTGCCAGCGACTTCTGTTCATATAGATAAGTCATCCTCGCTTAGCGGCTATCCGCGTGCGAGTCACTGCATCGCATCAAGAACAACTAAACACCTGAACGATCCTGTTAAAATGACCATCGTGTTTGCATATGCTTGCCTCCTGAATGTTTATACTTGCCCGTGCATGAATTAACAATATTTGCCTTGGACAGGGAAGGAGAAATGGTAAATTGGTAAGTCTCACCGTGTTTCCTCAAATATCGCACGGCGCACTGCCCGACACGTTAGGCTATTCAATGTTTGCATGAAACTGATCCTAAGGCAACTAGAAAGACAACTTAATAGTTGTGCACGGAACCTGTATTACGTGTTTGGATTTGTCGAGCGGGCGAGTAGCTTCCCCACCAGTGCATTCAATGTACTGATAATCCACCAGTTTGTGTGCAGGGTGCGGGAGAACCTCGTTCAGTGCGGATGCCTCCAACGTGCGTGCTAAGGCGTGGACAACACTCCGAAGCAATGGTGCATCCGGAACAGAAGCACATATACAAGACATAATGTTGTGAACCTAGCCCGAACATCGCATGTACAATCATTCCACAGTTGTAGCCACTTGGCACGATTTTATGTTTCAGAGAGAGAGAGAGGCTTGAGCGAATTGTAATCTCGGCTATACGTCGCCTGTAACACATGTTTATATCAATAAAAGAGCTTGCTTTACTTCAACTTGTGTTTCAATGCTTCCGCTATATTTGTCAACTCAGAGAACTTGTTACCGATCGCCTATGCGTTCATGACTCCGCTGCACTCGGACAATCTGTGCGACTCTGTGGCTTAGAACTCTTACCGCCAGCCAATGAATCACGGCCTTGCACGGGCGCGGTTCACGCTCGTGCGGCATCACGCCCGGATGGGTTAAGCGATCGTTCCGCGGGAGCGCTGGCGAGGGTGATTCCCGCCTAGCGGGAACGGCCGATTTGCCTGCGGGAGATCGGGGCGTGACAATGCAAGTCAAGAATTTAATTCGAATCTGATATAGATGTCAAGAATGATTCAAGCAAGTGGATGAGATCCTAAAAACTTATCCTATTCTTATTGCAGGCTTGCTCGGTCCCTAAGTTGAAACCGAACAATTTAGTCGTTGACCTGCATGGGCTACCACAAAAACCATGTCACGCCCCAGTCCCAAAATACCGAAGGACTGGACGTGTGATAATGGCCAGCAGCACACACCGATGGACAAACCCAATTTAATGGATCCATCGGGGCATACTTAAGCTGTAGTACAACAATAAGTAGGTCCAATGATACAAGTCACAGTCTATTCTAATCTCATCCACAACAGATAATCACAGATCAAATGCTAGAATAATGCAAATAAATATAAACTAGCATATCTCAATAAAAGTGTCTCGGAGAACAATCCGAGAACAAGTCTGATACATCAATGCAATAGACAGGAAATAAAGTAACTAGAAATAGAAATAAATGAGTATCTCAAGCCAATACTCAGGAGAAGTCCTCTGGTATGATCTCGTCCTCGGATCCTGGTTCTACTCCAATGTATTCACCTGTTCCTGCTTCTGCTAATGCTCCTGTACTGTATAACTCTGGGTGGATCTCCTCTAATAATCCTGGGGACATAATCCGGATCCAGGTCCTCAGGGGACATAGCAAGGTACAAGATAACTCAAGCTAAAATAATGCAGTGCAGCAAATAATGAAATAAATAGGGTAAGTATGTATCCATCTATGTAAAATGCAAGTGAGCATCACTAGAACTCAGGCTGAAACAACTACAAGCTCTGTGTCAGGGAGCCGGTAGCAATGATATCATGTGGTCGTCTAGCTCAGAGAGATACTGAGACGCCGACATAATATATATAATCAACCTGTAGCCTGTGTGACTCCCCAGCAATAAATGAAACAATAGGGGAACACTATATAACCAACTAAGTGATATGCAAGATGAGAGTAGCACTAGAACTCAGGCTGAAACAACTACAAGCTCTGTGTCGGGGAGCCGGTAGCAGTGATATCATGTGGTCGTCTAGCTCAGAGAAAGACTGAGACGCCGGCATAATATAGTCAATCTGTAGCCTGTGTGTCTCTCCCCACCCAATGTAATCATACGTCTCATGTCCACGACACGCACGATCATAGCTAATGCAACAAGTCATCTAATATCTATGAATATAATGTCTATGTCCATCCTGCATCCTATACAGAATCACCATAAATATCTCAGAAATATTCTGTCTCATGTATAGTGTCAAGTGTCCTGGGTTATAGTGTAATTGATAAGACAAGTACGAGAAATATAGGGTCTCGGTATCCATGTCTATATGACGATACACAACACCGCGTACGGTGTTGGCACCCGACTATTAATCGGACGCTTAGTAAAGTCACACGATCCTAGGTCAAGAATGCACAACAACATATCAATAAGTCAAGGAAATATATATAACAAGATCTGCAATGTTGGCAAGGTACACTTGCCTGGGGTTCTGGCTCCAACTATAGCTCTGGTCTCAGTGTGATTTGCAGGTACTACTACGGTTGCTGAAATAAACATCACCATTAGATTCAGAAAATATCAAATAGCTAGAAACGCCTGTCCTTGAGTCCAATTTGGACACAGGGGCAAAAATGACATTTTCGGGTCAAAGCGGGGTCCACACATGGGCCACTTTGCACCGGAAAACGTGTCAGGGTCAAAGGTCTCCAAATTCGTCCAACTTAGTGTCAACAAGTCAGGAACGATGATACGGACCCAACGGAACTTCCAAAATTGGATTCCGATAAGCCGATCACAAAATCGCCCGTCAAGTGGAGCCTGTGGGGCCCACGATACGCGATTTTGTCAACGTTCTCAGAATCGAACCAAACTTGGGTCACAGGACCAGCGTATTGCTACGAGTCCGATGACGCAAGTTTCGTCTCGATCCGACGTGTGTACACAAAGTTGCAACGTGTTCCAGAATGGGCGGATACGGGGCGTTGTCGGCGGATACACGTTGATATCGGTGTGCACGCACATCCAAATCTACTTCTGCGAAATCCCACACGTCCGTATCGACGGCGCGCACGTTTTGGTGAAGACCGCGCGCGACCAAGTCGTCCCGTTTGGCGGGGCGCACTCAGTTCCGGGGTGAAACATGGCGTTGGTTTTCTTGTTTTTGGATCGCGGTTTACAATCACCACAGGACGCGACGCACCGAGCGAGTTGCACGGGCATCGAGGGGGTCATGCGGTCTACGCGTCACAACTGACAGAATAGAAATCGGATCAGCGAGGAGAGAGGAAACCCTACATGAACAGAGCTCCGAAAACCAAGATTTTCGTGTCCGTGTCGACACGACGTGTCCGAGTTCTAGGGTTAGGGTTAGGGTTTCGCCGGAGTTGGGAGGCTGCTGGCTGCCGGAGGGATGCAAGGGACGGCGGAGGCGGCGAGGCTAGGGGGTTGCACGGTGGCTGCTCCGGTGATGGCGCCGGTGGGGAGAATCGGGGAAGGAGTTGAGCAGCGGGAGGAGGAGACGGTCGGCTGGGGGCTTCGGGTTGGAGGCGGAGCTCCTGGGGAGGAGGAGAAGGGAAGGCGTCGCTCGGAAAGGAGGCGGTGCTGGGCGGCCGGAGTCGGACGACTAGGTCTAGGGTTCCGGCAGCGGGGAATTGGGGAGAACGGAGGGAGGAGGAAGAGGGGTCGTCGGCTCGTCGGCGGAGCGGGGCGAGTTCGGGCCGGTAGTCGAGGGCTGGGACGGCGGCTCACTGGAGGCGGAGGAAGAAGTCGAAGAGGGCGGAGGGATTCTGGGTGGCCGACTGAACGGCGGAGGCTCGAGGCGGCTGTGGGGTTCTGGCCGGCGAGGTCGAGGAGGATCAAGGGCGGCCGGAGTCGGGCTTTGAGGGGGTTGACTCGTCGAGAGGAGGAAGACGACGGGTTAGGGCGGAGGATGACCGGAGCGGCGCCGCGAGTGGAGTAGAAGGAGGTGGCTAGGGTTTCGGCCGGCTAGGCATGAATTTCGAGGGTTTTTAAGGTGGCCAGAACAGTATTTCCGGATAGGATTGGGAATCCGACGTGGGGTTAACGGGTTTGGGTTCGGGTCGGGTTCGACTCGGATCCGACCCGATCCGCTTAGTATTTAAGTGCGGGTAAGGGTTGTCGAATTTCGGGTCGGGTTTAAATCCGACCCGACCCGATAAGGCTAGGTTCGGTTTAGTGAACCGGGTCTGGGTTGGTTTGGGTTGGTTTGGTTCAATTGAACCGGGTTTATTTAAGGGGTTTAATTAGGGTTTATTTACATTGGTTTTTAGGACTTTAAACGGGTTTCCGGAGTCCAATAAATTCCCGGAAAATTACCCTATGTCCAGTTTTCCATTTTACACCATAAAATATTATTTTCATAATATTTTAATATTATTTAACAGCAATTAAAAATCATTTAATTACCAAATGCCTAGGTTTTAATTACAGAAAAGTCCTGGAAAATTCCAGAAAATTGTGAAAAATCCGAATTAGAAATTCTGAAAAAATCAGGGGGCTTACACAAGGCTAAGGTAAATTAGATAACGAGCACATATTCAGAGTACGCAGATAATTAAAACACAATATTGAAACATGGAATTTTTTTTCTTTTTTAATAATTAACATCATTTACAAACTCTTGAACGAGTCGGATAATTGCCTTACGGGCTTACAAAAGTGGACTCAAAATGAGATAGTCGTCATATACATTACATTCTTTTATTAAAGCTTTAAAAGAAGAGACCTCCAGGTGGGACTATCGACTTTCCACAGAGCTGCATGAGTTAAGTGTGCTAGCTCTTGGGTCTTCAAAATGCTTTTACTAAGGCACGATCTGGGCATGCCGGTTGGTAGACTGAAATAGAAAGTAGCTTCAGCTCCTCGCAGGGTCTCCTTGGTGCGGGAAACCTATTTCAACGAGGGTCAGTACATCAAAATGCACTAGTGAAGGCGAGCTAACCCAACTATACCAATCAACACGTTGTTTATATGAAGCATGCAAGTTATTTGTGGTCTTTCTATCTTGCCTTAGTTTATTTTACAAGCAAGCAATAGATATGGAAATTTCTGAATAAACTTGCAATCGTTCGATGACTTTTACCTGTCCATCTGAACCATCTGCACAAAACTTACCATGACCTTCCCTGCCACGAAGACAAAAGTTAGCTTGCACAGGTTTAAATGTATGAGGGAATCACTGGCATGATGCCATAAAGGACGAGTTATAGTCTCAAGACAGAAGGGTGTGCAATGCACGTGGCGAGCCCCCACTACACGCCGTTTCCACCGATACGGACGACTATACGGATCATTCCGTCCGGATCGGATCGGTCCCAGTGTCCTGACGACCGTCCGCAGGAACCTGAAACCTTGTGCACAAGTTGTCCGTGACCAACGGTGTCTAATATTAAGTTATCAATCTGTGCAGTCAAGGCAACACGAGCACAAAACAAGTAGCAAGGCATGATTCATTTTGCATAGTCTCCCTGATCAGTTTATTGCATAGTAAGGTGTGTTCTATACATAGCATAATTTACAGAAGAAGTATACATTCTAACTAAAATTGAAGCATAATCAGAACATTATAAACGAACTAGCATGAAATAGGGTAACCATTCACAAGTTGATTGGCAAGCATAAAGTAGTCCAAGTTTATTCCTTTTTATCTTGACATCTTTTAGTTATTATGGTATCGTTTGATCAGAACAAGCAAGAATGCAAGATTTTTAGATGTGAAGACTTGGAAGAAGGGTCAACTGAATCGAATATAGCCACTCACAAGTTAGTTGGAGGGAGGAAAGAAAAGAGGTGCTTCAAGACTCCGTTCGTACGACGTCTACAGCACGATCACCTGCATTACCACGAACAGCTGATCAATACCTCTTCTACTCTTTCCAAGCTCGGAATGGAATGCAATTTAACAAACAAAAGCAATAAAATCTATCAAAACCGTTGAAGAAAACGTAAATCCAAAAATCAACTAAAAAGCACGAAAGCAACAAGGTGACAACGAAAAATTAGGCAAGAAAACTTGCAGCGGAGAGGTCCCTCTTGACTCTGCCGCTAAGTCCATCCTCGGGGCACGGTCCACTGAATATGGGAATCGATTCCGAAGAAAAAAATCCATAACGAGGATAAGATCTTGATTCAATCTATCCCGATCGAACGATACCGATTTGTATTTCTTAGCCGCGCTCCCGAATAGGGGGAACGGGACACCACGCATGACATAAGCTTCGTGTTACAATGTGATCTTGATTCATGTGACCCAATGTGTAAATTGTAATTAGACTCGAATATTGTATCCGTACTGATACAAATTATTGCCTAAGAGTGTATATGATCGGATGTACGCTGAGGTGCGACATATCGTCTTACGTGTTAAGTGATTATATTTGGGTTATGCATTGAGAATGCCTCCAATTTCCTGAACGCGTGATACTATAAATATATTTTTCCTCCAGCACGGGCTTGATATGCGACTCAAGTACCAAAGCATGGATAGGATATTGATTGAATGTTGCATACACGCTCGGGTGAATCCAGACCGAACTTTTATGGATTCGTATCTAGCGTGACCGTACTTTGTACGACATCTTAAGAAAAATTCTCATGCGACCACGCTTTGAGTTTTCGAACACAATATAGGGCTAATTAAGTAACTAAAAGTGGTAGTAACATTTGGAGGAAACGGTATCCCGAGATCATTGCCAACGAACCTTCCTACAAATATTCATTCTAAGTGGGCCATGGGCTGGCCACCACAGATACTGTATATCATCCGACTTAGTGGAATGCAGTATCTGACCTATTATAAATAACGCCTAGCCATTGTCTCTCTATAGAAGCACTGAAACCGCTAATACATAATTTAGCGCAGTGGTCCTACGAGAAACTAGTGCATCAGTGAAGTGCCTGTATATTCCTTTATTTTGGCTCGGTTAGCCCATGTTCGGCAATGGTGTGATATGAGAATACCTATTATAAGCCCCCTCATTTTTGAATAGGGTTAATTTAGTATTTTTCAATTTATTTAATTTAATGGATTAAATTATTAATTTCTAAATCCTTCTTTTATATATATGACACTTTGTCATGGCTTGAATATTTTAAGCAATGAACAACCCTTTTCCTTCCTTTTATATATATTTAATTCATTTAAATATGATTATCATTCTAGAGCACCAAGTAACTCTATAATTTATATTAGGTCTTTGTGACGCTAGTTCGGACGTCGATCCTCACTCTTTGCTCAGGACATTAGGCGGGTGTATCTCTCTGTTAGTTTTTATTTCATGATAGTGTATATATCACTTGTTCTAGAACTGCATACTTGATATTGACACTTGATTACACGGACTGGTACTATATGGATCCCGTCAAGAGATGTTATCCCTTATCGTGTTCAGCGGGTACTCCTTACGCATGTATTTTATCATGTGCATCGGGTATTGATTTTCATGTGCTTCATGTGCATCCACTATTTCGTGTGCTAGTGTGACTATACCGTATTCATGTGCGTAACGTGTCGTGATTGGATCCATGAGTATTGGTTGGGGAGGGGGAGTGGAAGTTGGTTATGTGATCAAGCCCCATTTATCTCATGTGTATGTCGATTATACACCTCACGTATAATCGAGTTACCCTATTTACCTCATGTGCAACCTAAGACGATCACATAACGAACTTGCGCTCTAACCACATAGTTAGTATTCATGTTCTTCTACTTGCAATTCATTTCCATATTACCAGTATTTACTTTTCAGTTCTTTATTGTGATTATTTGCCTTTTTTCACATGTATTTTCCATTCTTAATATGTGTGCATCTCGTATTTTTTTATTACTCGTCATATATGCTTTACCATGTATTTGGAGTTGCTTTCAGAGTTTTGTACTTCGCTCCTTTCCTGATTGTATATATTTTTCAGATGATTGGCTAGAGGAGATGTGTCCCACTTATTACGGGTCGCAGGATGGTGAGCCACTAGAGGATATTCCCATAGAGCAAGAGGACACAGTACCCGTGACCGAGGAGGCCTAGTTATATAGTTTTGGACTTATACTAGTCTTATTTTGGACTCATGTCATGTATATATTATTTTTGAGAGTTGTTGAGCCTAGACTTATAATATTAGACTTGTGGATGTATTGTGACTCCTATTTCTCTTTTTTTATATCGTGCTTTCATCCTCCTTAGTTTGATATTGTGATTGAGTATTGTTTACCAATATTACATTATTATATTGTTCCACCAGTTCGAGTTGAGATAGTATGACAGGTACCCTTATTATATTGCGTGAGATGTTTAGATAGTTATATTGCCTTAGACATCGTTCTACCGCCGATGCTGCGGCGTAGGCTGGACGTTGCTTACTACTCGTGCCCTCATTCCGGGTGCGGGTCGTGACAATCTTGCTCAAAAGTTTTATAGCCATGCTTTATTTTTTGTTTTTCCTAAAAATTATAGTTTTATTGGTCTATAATATGCTTCTCTAAATTGTTAGCATCTTTAGTATATGGCATATTTGGTTTTTGTCGTTGGTTTTGAGTTTCGGCTACTGAAAACCTATTTTTAAAGAGTATTTCATGGTTTACATCTTTCAAAACTTAGAATTTGTAAAAACTAATGCTCCCATGTTGTAGAAAATTTAATTTTATTCAATTTTGACCTTTAAAAATCAAATTTTCGATGTCGAAACTAGTTTCGGCAAAATCTAGACTTTCGGTGATGTTTTGGACCAATATACCGATGGTATTGTAAACCCCCTCACCAAAAATAGATATTTTGTGTGTATTTTATATTATTATATTTATTATAGATATTAAATTTCTTTAGAGTATTCTCTTAGTTAATTAGAAAATAAATTTTTTGATATATTTACTTATGTAAATATTTATTTAGAATTATTTTTAGGTTATTTTAGATTTTTGTAGATTTTTCTAGAATTTTTAGGTAATTAAAACATAGGGAACCTAAATTTCTAGGACTTCCATAATTTACTTTGAGACCATACTTGCATGTTGTTCCTACCAAATATTTATTTTAGTTTAAAATATTTAATTATATTTTTCTGTAATTTATTTAGAATTTTAATAAATTTATTTAGATTTTACCCTATGACTTGTGACATATATTTATACCACTTGTGGATTTGATATTCATATTACAGCGTACGTATGGATTTGGTTTCCATATATTGGAGTTGCCATATCCATGCGGTTGGCATGCTTACGTGTCCTAGTCCTACGTATTTTTGGGACTGGGGCGTGACATGTTTTTGTGGTGGCCCATGCAGGTCGAGAGCATATTGTCTCGGTTATGTTACTGTACCGAGCAAGCCTGCGCATAGGATTAGAATATAGGATCTCATCCACTTAATTATCACCTTCCTTGATTTTGTTTCGTATTCTCATTTGATTGCTTGCATTGCATCTTGCTTGAATCCTTCTCAACGTCAATCTTTCCTTCGTGCTTGATAGGTGTTAGGAAGGTGCCTTGTACTAGGTATATACACTCTAGTATTCAATAACACTATTAGTCAAATCCTTGTAAATTTGATAGTATGTCTCATAACCTAGTATCACATAATCTTTTTACCCATTAATGAAGCTAATGAATGACACCAACTATAGGCTTGCATAAGAAGATAGTATTTATCTAGACTATAGAACTTTAGTGTTTATCTAGACTGTAGATCTTAGAGGCCCATACACCCATTTGGTTGACTTTAGACTTAGACAAGAAATCAGTATGGCAACTGTAGAGGCACAACACCGATCTTCTTGGTGAACTTAGATTATTCTGTACCTTCCTCCATCATAATCAAGCGTACTTATATTTTTACTACCTCGACTTATGCTGCTATTATAGCCTTGTCACGCCCCAGTCCCAAAATACCGAGGGACTAGACACGTGGCAATGGCCAGCAGTACGCACCGATGGACAAACCCAATTTAATGGATCCATCAGGGCATACTTAAGCTGTAAAAGAAGTCTACGACAATCATGGCACAACTAATCTCATCCATACGAGGTATAAAATATGATCCACAGAATACTACAGAATGTAAATCATCAGATAGTCTCACAAAGTGCTTCGGGGAACAACCCGATAAAATATCTGTTACAAAGGTTCAACAGACCAGAAATAAAAGACTGAAATAAATAAATAAATACTGAGCATAAAACATGGATGCTCAGGCAAAGTCCTCAGCTAACACCTCGTCCTCAGATGGCGGTACAGCTCCTAGCTCAGCTCCTGCTCCAGTCCCGTATATCTCGGGATAGATCTCGTCCTCAAATCCTGGGAACATAATCCGAATCCAGGTCCTCAGGGGACATAGCAAGGTACAAGAAAGCTCATGCCAAAATAAATGCAGTGCAGCAGATAATGAAATAAATAGGGCAAATAAGTAACCATCTAAGTGAAAATGCAAGTGAGAGCAGCACGAGTACTCAGGCTGAGCCACTACAAGCTCTGTGTCGGGGAGCCGGTAGCGGTAATAACAAGTAATGTGCCTAGCTCTGCTACGAGAGTCTACGGCCTCACAATAGTAGTAGATATATATATGAAACAGCCTGTAGCCTGTGTGTCTCTCCCCACCCCATGTAACCACGCATATCATGTCCATAACGTCTCATGTCCATGTCAAGCGGGATCATCACTAATGCAACAAGTCATATGTATCTCTGAATATAGTATCTCTGTCAAGTCCTGTATCCTACACAGAATCACCACGAATATCTCGGGAATATCCTGTCTCATGAACAGTGTCAAGTGTCCTGGGTCATATGGTACTTGATCAGACAAGTACGAGAATAATAAGTGTCACGAATGTCCATCTCTAAATGACAGTACCCAACACTGCGTACAGTGTTGGCACCCGACTGATAATCGAACGCTAAGTACGTCATACGGTCCTAGGTTGAGCATGCACAGCAATATAAATAAAGCAAGGAAAATGAATAACAATACTGCAGAGTTTGGCAAGGTACACTTGCCTGGTGTTTGAATACCCACAACTGTCCCTGTATCTGTGGATCCGGTAGGTACTACTCCAAAAGCTGTAATAAACATCACCAACAGTCTCAGAAGATGTCAAACTGCTAAAAATGCATGTCCTTACATCCAATTTGGACACAGGGGCAAAAAGGTCATTTCCGGGCCAAAGCGGGGTCCACATATGGGCCACTTTGTACCGAAAAGCGTGTCAGGGTCAAAGGTCTCCAAATTCCTTAAACTCAGTGTCTACATATCAGGAACGATGATACGAACCCAACGGAACTTCCAGAATTGGATTCCGATGAGCCGATCACAAAATCGCCCGTCAAGTGGAGCTTGTGGGGCCCACGATACGCGATTTTGTCAACGTTCTCAGAATCGGACCAAACTTGGGTCACAGGACCAGCGTATTGCTACGAGTCCGATGGCGCAAGTTTCGTCTCGATCCGACGTGTGTACACAAAGTTACAGTGTATTCCAGAAAGGACGGATACGGGGTGTCGTCGGCGGATACGCGTTGGTTCCGGTGTGCACGCACATCCGAATCGACTTCTGCAAAATCCCACACGACCGTATCAACGACGCGCACGTTTTGGTAAAGACCGCGTGCGACCAAGTCGTCCCGTTTGGCGGGGCGTACTCAGTTCCGGGGTAAAACGGGGCATTGTTTTTCCTGTTTTTGGTTCGCGGTGTGCGATCACCACAGGACGCGATGCACCGAGCGAGTTGCACGGGCACTGAGAGGGTCATACAGTCTATGCGATACAACTGACGGAATTGAAAATGGAGTTACGATGAGGGAGAAAACGATACCTGAACAGGGCTCCGTGAAGACCGATTTCTCGTGTCCGAGAGTCCAATCTGTGTCCTGGTCGAGGATCTACCGTGTCCGAGCTAGGGCTGTGCCCGGAGACGGAGGGGTCGACTTCGCCGGCGGAGGGTGTCTCGGCCTAGGGCGGCTGCAGGCTGCGAGTCGGTGGCGTCGAGCGGCTGGACGGCGCGGCGGAGGTTGGTTCGAGCAAAAGGGGGTCGGGTCAGGCGCTGCTCGGTGTGGGGTCGGCGGGGTTGATCGACGGTGAGGGGGTCGATCCGGCAGCGGCGTCTCGAGGGGGGGTTGAGGGGATCGGACACAGGGACGGGGGCGGGTCGACGAGAGGGGCGGCAGCTGCTCGGGGTCGAGCGCGGCTGATCGACGCTGGACACGACGGATGGGTCGAACACAGGAGAGTCGGGGAGTCGGGTTCGGAGGCGACGGCGGCTAGGTTTCAGGAGCTGGGCACGGATGTCGAGGCAGCCCCTTTTATAGGCTGCTACAGGAACTCCGGCAGCTAGGGTTTCCTAATGGGTTCGGGTGTCGGGTTGGCTCAGATCCGACCCGATAGGCTGGTTTGGTTCAGGTAGGGTTGGTTCGATTTGGTTTAGCTTGGGTTTGGTTCGGTTTACCAATCCAAAAGTTTTTAGGTTCTAAAAACTCGTTTCCGGAGTCCAATAAATTCACCGAAAAATACCACATGTCCGGTTTTCCATTTTACACCACAAAATATTATTTCCATAATATTTTAACACCAATAAACTGCATTTAAAATTATGGAGATCACCTTCACCTTCGTTTTAAATTCCAAAAAATTCCGAAAAATTTGGGAAAATTTGTATTAACATTTATTCTGAAAATTTAGGGTGTTTACAATCTTCCCTCCTTAAAAGGATTGCGTCCTCGCAATCAAAGAATAAGCTACTAAAGAAAGAATTATGGAAATACTAGGTTGCTTAGTTTACAACTGCCTCCTCGAACAAGTGGGGGTATCGCTGGCGCATACTATCTTCTCGTTCCCAAGTCGATTCTCCCGGAGAATGATGTTTCCATGCTACACGAACTAGTCTGATTGTCTGTCCCCGCAATGTCTTCTCACTGACGTCGAGGATGCCGACCGGTTGTTCCTCATATCTCAAGCTTGGGCCTACTGCGATCTCTGAATGATCGACTACGTGACTTGGGTCGGTCACGTACCTTCTCAGCTGTGAAACGTGGAATACGTCGTGCACTCCCTCTAAGGATGGTGGTAATGCAAGACGATAAGCCACCTCACCAACGCGCTCTAGAATATCAAATGGCCCAATATACCTTGGGCTCAACTTGCCTCTGCTCCCGAATCTGATAGTACCTCGAGTGGGCGAAATCCTCAAGAATACGTGCTCTCCTTCTTTAAATCTAGGGGACGTCTGTACGTATCTGCCCAATGCTTCTGTCTGTCTTGAGCTGCTCGAAGATGATTCTGGATCTGTTTTATCTTCTCCACTGTCTGTGTTACCAATTCTGGACCCAGTATTTGACGTTCACCTACGTCACTCCAACATATAGGTGATCTGCACTTCCTTCCGTATAATGCCTCGAATGGTGCCATCTGAATGCTGGCCTGATAACTGTTGTTGTAGGAGAACTCCACCAAGTGCAAATGATCTTCCCAAGATCCTCCAAAGTCTAGCATACATGATCGCAACATATCCTCCAAGATCTGAATGGTGCGCTCCGATTGGCCATCTGTCTGTGGGTGGTAAGCTGTGCTGAATTTGAGTCTGGTGCCCAGACTCTCTTACATGCTTCTCCAGAAATGAGATATAAATCTCGAATCTCGATCTGATACAATGCTAACCGGTACTCCATGTAATTTGACGATTTGTCGCATATACATGTCGGCTAGTCCCTCTGTGGACTGTCCAACTCTAAATGGCAAGAAATGTGCCGATTTAGTGAGTCGATCCACTATAACCCATACTGCGTCTCTTCCGCTGGGGCTCCTCGGAAATCCTGTGACGAAATCCATCGTGATATGTTCCCACTTCCATTCTGGTATAGGAAGCGGCTGTAACATACCTGCAGTCCTCTGATGCTCGGCCTTTACTTGCTGGCAGACTAAGCATTTGGCCATAAACCTTGCAATCTCCCATTTCATTCCATGCCACCAGTAATACTGTCTCAAGTCTCGGTACATCTTGGTTCCTCCTGGGTGAACAGAGTACATAGAGCTATGTGCTTCCTTCATTAACTCCTGTCTCAATTCTCCATTTGGAACATACAGGCGATTTCCAAACCTCAATGTTCCGTCTTCGTGAATGCGAAGTCCTGTCTTCATGCCCGCTTCTGTCCTCTCTTTCAACCTCCTAAATCTAGCATCGGTGGGCAATGCCTCCTTAATCTTCTCCACTAGGGATGACTTAATTTCAAGATTAGCCATCAAGCCACTCTGTCCTGGTAAGATAACCTCTATCTGTAGCTCCTGTAGATCTCTTAATAACTCGGGCTGCATTGTCAAGAAATAAGCCGTAGGCTTCCTGCTCAGTGCGTCCGCTACAACATTCGCCTTTTCCGGATGATACTGCAGGTCTATGTCAAAATCTACCATCAATTCAAGCCAACGTCTCTGCCTCATGTTAAGCTCCTTCTGAGTATATACATACTTTAGACTTTTGTGATCTGTAAAGATGTCTACTTTCTCACCATAAAGGTAGTGCCTCCAAATCTTCAATACAAATATAACTGCTGCTAACTCCAGATCATGTGTTGGGTAGTTCTTCTCATGGGCCTTCAACTGTCTCGATGCATAAGCAATGACTTTGCCATGTTGCATCAAAACACATCCCAGTCCACTACCCGATGCATCACTGTACACAACAAAACCTCCTGACCCTGAAGGAAGAGTCAAGACAGGTGATGTTGTTAATCTTCTCTTCAACTCTTCGAAGGCCTTCTGGCAGTCTTCTGTCCATAAAAACTCCTGGTCTTTACGTGTCAGCTTCGTCATCGGTTCTGCAATCCTAGAGAAATTTTCTACAAACCTTCGGTAATATCCCGCGAGTCCGAGAAAACTTCTCACCTCTGCCACTGATGTGGGTGTAGGCCAAGTCTCTATTGCCGCAACTTTCTCTGGATCCACTGAAAGTCCCTCTCCTGAGATGATATGTCCTAAGAAAGGTACTTTGTCCATACAGAAGTCGCACTTACTAAATTTGGCGTATAACTTCTCCTGTCTCAAGGTCTCTAACACAATTCTGAGATGCTCCTCGTGCTCTTCGTGGCTCTTGGAATATACTAGAATGTCGTCAATGAACACCACCACGAATTTATCCAAGAACTGATGAAAGACTCTGTTCATTAAGCTCATAAACACTGCTGGCGCGTTGGTTAAACCAAACGGCATTACCAAGAACTCATAATGTCCATACTTGGTCCTGAAAGCTGTCTTCGGTATGTCTTCCTTCCTTACTTTGATCTGATGATAGCCGGATCGAAGGTCAATCTTCGAGAATACCCTTGCACCACTCAACTGATCGAATAGATCATCAATGCGTGGTAAGGGATACCTGTTCTTGATGGTCACAGCATTCAGTGCCCTGTAGTCAATGCATAACCGTACTGTTCCATCCTTCTTCGGCACAAATAATATGGGTGCTCCCCAAGGTGAAACACTGGGCCGAATGAAACTCTTCTCCAGAAGATCATCAACCTGTTCTTTCAACTCTACTAACTCCTTAGGTGCCAGCCGATAAACTGATGAAGTGATAGGCTCTGCTCCTGGAGTTAGGTCTATTGTGAATTCTATTTCCCGATCCGGTGGTAAACCTGGAAGATCATCAGGAAATACATCCACAAACTCTGATATAACTCTTGGGTAACATGTCTCCCTTTCTACAGATAGTACCCTAAGAGTAGGCTGAACTCCTTGCTCTACTGCTCCTCGAAGAAACTCGAATTCTGGATGTCCAGGCGATCTAAATATAACTCGCCCAAGTCGGCAATCAAGAGTCGCATGGTACTGACTTAACCAGTCCATACCAAGTACGACATCATAATCCGGCATGGAAAATATCAGAAATTGAGCTCGCATTTCTCTCCCACAAACTACTACAGAACATGATCTACATACGTCACTAACTGGGATAATTCTACCTCCCGTAAGAATCCTCTTCATCTTCGGAAGGGGTGCGGTAGCTACTCTATGGGTGGCTACAAAGCTAAGCTGCTATAAATGAATGCGATGCTCCAGAATCAAATAATGCTATAGCTGGTAATGAAGCTACTAAAATAGTACCTGCGATGACCTCGCCTGCTGTAGCCTCCTGCTCAACAGCTAAGGTGAATGCCTGGCCTCTTCCCTGAGCTGGACCTCTCTGCTGCTGTTGCTGCTGCTGAAATAGGGCTGCCAGTGGTGCCAGTGGTGGTCTCTGCTGATTTCCTCCTGGGGCTGGGGGCCTGACGCCTCCAACTCCTGCCTGCTGGGCTCCTACTGCTGGATAAGCTGGTCGTGGTGCAGGTAAAGCCAGTCTCGGTGCTCCCTCTTTTTGTTTAGTGCAATCTCTAGAAAAGTGCTGGTCTGATCCGCAAAGCAGGCATAGTCCCAACTTACGCCTGCACTCTCTCTCAATGTGTCCTACCTTGCCGCAGTGGTGACAAGTAGGAAGAGATATGGCCCTGTGTGCTGCTCTATCTGGCATACTCCTCTGGAATCATTTTGCAGAATCTCCTGGTGCTGTCTTGGATGGTGCGGATGTGTTTGGCCTCTTCAGATTCGACTCCCTTCTAGTGACGCGCTCCATGCGTCGTGCTGCTGCAAGGACATCGGTATAAGATGTAGGTGCGACCGAGCCAATCAGTCTCTGAAGCTCGAACTTCAGTCCATCAAAGAACTTTTCAGCTTTCTCTTTCTCTGTCGAGATCAATGTTGGGGCAAAGCGACTTAGGCGAATAAATTCCGCATTGTATTCTTCCACTGTCATACTGCCTTGGATGAGGCGGTTGAACTTGTCTCTGAGCTCTGATCGTGCAACTGCTCGAATGTACATCTCTTGGAAGAGTCTGAAGAACTCTTCCCAAGTGACTCGGTCCTGTCCGAGCCTCCTCTCTTCTGCTATCCACCAGTGATGTGCATTTTCAGTTAACTGCATCCTTACTGCAGTCATCCATTTCTCCCTTGGAAGTTCAGCTGCTTCCAACTGGTGCTGTATGTTCGTGAGCCACTCGTGAACTTCTGTTGGCCCCTCTTTACCAGAAAATGTACGAGGCTTGAGATGACGGAAGTCGGTGATAGATCCCGTCGCTGTTCGCCTCGCTGGTGGATTTGCCTGCTCCAATGCGGATACCAGGCTGGTCCTCAGATACTCGGCCTCCTGCCGATGGGCCTCTTGCTGAATCTGCTGCTGGGCTTGCATCATAGCATACATCATCTGGAACATCTGTTGCCCGTCCATGGCTTGCCCTGGCGGGAAAGCTGGCATCTGTGGAGTGAATTGTGGAGGAGGTGGGATGTCATCTCTCCGGAACCTTGGATTAGGCTGACCGGTTTGATCGCTCTGCGATGCTTGTCCTCCATTCCCTGGGGTCACTCCGTCTGTATAAGTAACCACAGCGTCGTGTGGCGTATCCAAAGGAATCTCGTCTCCGTTCCTGGGATCCATTACTCTGCAACCAAAAGATAAACTATAAGAACGCTCAGAGGAATCAATACAGGATGCAGTTCAAGTAACAATTTTGAGTTCGATATAGAGTTCAATAATAGTTTAGATCATGGATGAGATCCTATAACTTATCCTATCCTTAGGGCAGGCTGGTTCGGTCCCAAAGTTGTAACCGAACAATTTAGTCGTAGACCTGCATGGGCCACCACAAAAACCATGTCACGCCCCAGTCCCAAAATACCGAGGGACTAGACACGTGGCAATGGCCAGCAGTACGCACCGATGGACAAACCCAATTTAATGGATCCATCAGGGCATACTTAAGCTGTAAAATAAGTCTACGACAATCATGGCACAACTAATCTCATCCACACGAGGTATAAAATATGATCCACAGAATACTACAGAATGTAAATCATCAGATAGTCTCACAAAGTGCTTCGGGGAACAACCCGATAAAATATCTGTTATAAAGGTTCAACAGACCAGAAATAAAAGACTGAAATAAATAAATAAATACTGAGCATAAAACATGGATGCTCAGGCAAAGTCCTCAGCTAACACCTCGTCCTCAGATGGCGGTACAGCTCCTAGCTCAGCTCCTGCTCCAGTCCCGTATATCTCGGGATAGATCTCGTCCTCAAATCCTGGGGACATAATCCGAATCCAGGTCCTCAGGGGACATAGCAAGGTACAAGAAAGCTCATGCCAAAATAAATACAGTGCAGCAGATAATGAAATAAATAGGGCAAATAAGTAACCATCTAAGTGAAAATGCAAGTGAGAGCAGCACGAGTACTCAGGCTGAGCCACTACAAGCTCTGTGTCGGGGAGCCGGTAGCGGTAATAACAAGTAATGTGCATAGATCTGCTACGAGAGTCTACGGCCTCACAATAGTAGTAGATATATATATGAAACAGCCTGTAGCCTGTGTGTCTCTCCCCACCCCATGTAACCACGCATATTATGTCCATAACGTCTCATGTCCATGTCAAGCGGGATCATCACTAATGCAACAAGTCATATGTATCTCTGAATATAGTATCTCTGTCAAGTCCTGTATCCTACACAGAATCACCACGAATATCTCGGGAATATCCTGTCTCATGAACAGTGTCAAGTATCCTGGGTCATATGGTACTTGATCAGACAAGTACGAGAATAATAAGTGTCACGAATGTCCATCTCTAAATGACAGTACCCAACACTGCGTACAGTGTTGGCACCCGACTGATAATCGGACGCTAAGTACGTCATACGGTCCTAGGTTGAGCATGCACAGCAATATAAATAAAGCAAGGAAAATGAATAACAATACTGCAGAGTTTGGCAAGGTACACTTGCCTGGTGTTTGAATACCCACAACTGTCCCTGTATCTGTGGATCCGGTAGGTACTACTCCAAAAGCTGTAATAAACATCACCAACAGTCTCAGAAGATGTCAAACTGCTAAAAATGCCTGTCCTTACGTCCAATTTGGACACAGGGGCAAAAAGGTCATTTCCGGGCCAAAGCGGGGTCCACATGTGGGCCACTTTGTACCGAAAAGCGTGTCAGGGCCAAAGGTCTCCAAATTCCTCAAACTCAGTGTCTACATATCAGGAACGATGATACGAATCCAACAGAACTTCCAGAATTGGATTCCGATGAGCCGATCACAAAATCGCCCGTCAAGTGGAGCTTGTGGAGCCCACGATACGCGATTTTGTCAACGTTCTCAGAATCAGACCAAACTTGGGTCACATGACCAGCGTATTGCTACGAGTCCGATGGCGTAAGTTTCGTCTCGATCCGACGTGTGTACACAAAGTTACAGCGTGTTCCAGAAAGGACGGATACGGGGTGTCGGCGGCGGATACGCGTTGGTTCCGGTGTGCACGCACATCCGAATCGACTTCTGCGAAATCCCACACGACCGTATCAACGACGCGCACATTTTGGTAAAGACCGCGTGCGACCAAGTCGTCCCGTTTGGCGGGGCGTACTCAGTTCCGGGGTAAAATGGGGCATTATTTTTCCTGTTTTTGGATCGCGGTGTGCGATCACCACAGGACGCGATGCACCGAGCGAGTTGCACGGGCACTGAGAGGGTTATACAGTCTACGCGATACAACTGACGAAATTGAAAACGGAGTTACGATGAGGGAGGAAACGATACCTGAACAGGGCTCCGTGAAGACCGATTTCTCGTGTCCGAGAGTCCAATCTGTGTCCTGGTCGAGGATCTACCGTGTCCGAGCTAGGGCTGTGCCCGGAGACGGAGGGGTCGACTTCGCCGGCGGAGGGCGTGTCGGCCTAGGGCAGCTGCGGGCTGCGAGTCGGTGGCGTCGAGCGGCTGGACGGCGCGACGGAGGTTGGTTCGAGCAAAAGGGGGTCGGGTCAGGCGCTGCTCGGTGTGGGGTCGGCGGGGTTGATCGACGGTGAGGGGGTCGATCCGGCGGCGGCGTCTCGAGGCAGGGTTGAGGGGATCGGACACAGGGACGGGGGCGGGTCGACGAGAGGGGCGGCAGCTGCTCGGGGTCGAGCGCGGCTGATCGACGCTGGACACGGCGGATGGGTCGAACACAGGAGAGTCGGGGAGTCGGGTTCGGAGGCGACGGCGGCTAGGTTTCAGGAGCTGGGCACGGATGTCGAGGCAGCCCCTTTTATAGGCTGCTACAGGAACTCCGGCAGCTAGGGTTTCCTAATGGGTTCGGGTGTCGGGTTGGCTCAGATCCGACCCGATAGGCTGGTTTGGTTCAGGTAGGGTTGGTTCGATTTGGTTTAGCTTGGGTTTGGTTCGGTTTACCAATCCAAAAGTTTTTAGGTTCTAAAAACTCGTTTCCGGAGTCCAATAAATTCACCGAAAAATACCACATGTCCGGTTTTCCATTTTACACCACAAAATATTATTTTTATAATATTTTAACACCATTAAACTGCATTTAAAATTATGGAGATCACCTTCACCTTCGTTTTAAATTCCAGAAAATTCCGAAAAATTTGGGAAAATTTGTATTAACATTTATTCTGAAAATTTAGGGTGTTTACAAGCCTAGTTTTGCAAGCTTATTCTTTTATTGAGCTTGTTCATGACAAATGTATTATTGGGGGCCCACACTAATACATTGTCTAAATCAGAATCGGTATATTATGGTCTGATCAACCGTAGTGCACTTGGTTCGCTCTTTGTATCACTACTTTATGTGGATCGAGATATAGTTGAGTCAACTTGTTAGATGAATATACTTGCCCTCTAGACTGGTTAGAGCATATCATGTCAGGTACATAACTGTTCTGATGTGAACATGTGAATAGAAATTTACCCAAAATAAGATTTCAATCCATAATTGCCTTGGCAACTCCCTTTTAAATTCTCTAATCCCTTTGAATCCCGTACTTGCATTCTATCACCTCCTCCTTGAATTCTTTATTGTTGTTTTCCGTCTTCTCCTATTTCGGAAAGACGAACGTTCGTGCTTAGTATAAGTTTGATACACGGATAGTACTAGATATACCCCATAGGCCAAGCACTCATGATGACAAACAAGAGAGCGCATGCACAGGAAGTCGTAGATACAGCTACGACCTTAGTTATATGTGTCATTTCATACTCATGACCCCCTTTATGACATAGGATCTTAGGTGCATAATAGATGTAGAATTATATATATGGTAGTTTAGCAGTTATGAGGATATGTTGATATCCTAACTAGATGGCATATCCACGAAGCTAATGGATGACACGCGTAGCAGTAGTAGTATTCTCTTCCTATCACCATATCGCCCTTTTGGGTGGCTCATCTTCTCTCCTATATCCATTCCTTATCTCATGCTTAACTCTTCCTATCATAGTTGTATCTTTTCGTGCCATTATGAATTGTTTGATTTATATCAACCTCACCCTTATTTTGTTAGTTAAAATGTAAATGGTTTAGTAGATGATTAATAACTAAAGGATGAGTTCTTAATAATAACCCTTATGTATATGACCTATAGCAATATCTGTATCCTCTTATTATTTTAAAAACCATGTATAGCATCCCTTAGGCTAATAGGAATTTGTTAGACTATTTGAACTAGTTTATACTTTTAATAGTTTTATAAGTTAGTCAAGACTTTAACTATTGCCCAAAAACTTAGACTATGCCTAGGAAAGAATTGAAGGCACTTGTTACGAACTGACAACTATGACAAATCGCTGGCAAAGTAGCGACAGCTGCAGCTAGACCGTTGTAGTAAAGTAGTCGAAGTATTTGCAGACATATTGGTCAGGTGGCATGGCAGTATTAGACTACGATACTTGACGGTTACAAAGAAAAATCATGGTTGTGAGATTCAAGACAAGTACCCCAAGATTCTTGACCCAATAAATATATTCGTCTTACAACCTAGACAATAGCCTCAAGAGACTGTGACTACTAGTAGAACTTTTGTAAGTTGGGTAGTGTAGACGAGTTAGAGGATAATAGGATAGTCTATGGACAATAAATGAGAAGTGTTAGAATGACAGACCATGACTTTAGGAAGCACTGCTAGATAGCTATGTAGTGTAATAGCTATAGTGATTATTATGAATATGGGTTAGTGTCAATTTCGAGGACGAAATTTTTGTAAGTTGGGTAGATTGTAAACCCCCTCACCAAAATTAGATATTTTGTGTGTATTTTATATTATTATATTTATTATAGATATTAAATTTCTTTAGAGTATTCTCTTAGTTAATTAGAAAATAAATTTCTTGATATATTTACTTATGTAAATATTTATTTAGAATCATTTTTAGGTTATTTTAGATTTTTGTAGATTTTTCTAGAATTTTTAGGTAATTAAAACATAGGGAACCTAAATTTCTAGGACTTCCATAATTTACTTTGAGACCATACTTGCATGTTGTTCCTACCAAATATTTATTTTAGTTTAAAATATTTAATTATATTTTTCTGTAATTTATTTAGAATTTTAAGAAATTTATTTAGATTTTATCCTATGACTTGTGACATATATTTATACCACTTGTGGATTTGATATTCATATTACAGCGTACGTATGGTTTTGGTTTCCATATATTGGAGTTGCCATATCCATGCGGCTGGCATGCTTACGTGTCCTAGTCCTACGTATTTTTTGGACTGGGGCGTGACAGGTATACTACAATATACCGTCGGTATGCAGATTTTTATATATATGTACTCTGTTTTTCAGCCAGTATATCGACGACATGTCAGTTTTGGCTGTTTTAGGCTAAATTTGGCTATTTTTGTCCGTTTTAGCCTGTTTTTGTCCGGTTTTTTTCTTTCTTTCTTCGATTCTTTTGATTCTTTATCATATTATAGTGATTTAGTATAATATAGTAAGATTGTATTCTTCATATACTTGACACAAGTCCAAGTTTTTCTTGACATCGTGGAATATTTTTCGTGTGTTTAATCTATTGCATCTTGGCATTGGGCAATTGAGTGTGAGTATTGTCCAATGTATCGCATATTATGATTTACAAGAACATTCGCTAGTGATAACTCACAAATTACTCGTACCCATAGCTCGTCATTCTAGAACGATTCTCAAGTGTCCACGACTTGAGAATTGAAAATGAATTGATAAGATAATTGACTAGTAAACTCATATAGATCATTGGGAGAGTAGGATACTTTGCGCTACCAGTGACTCGTGTTGCTATGGACCCCCACAGTGGCAGGGATAACCCTGATTGGTGTGGGCCCCTGACCACTCTAGCTAGCCTTTGCTGATGCAGAGTGATGATATGTTCTTCAGTAGAGAGTGATGAGACAAGCTTTATGTTTTGAGATGTTCTTCAGTAGGGAGATATTTGTTTTTGTTCCTAGCTATTTGTGCCATGGGTTGTTCTTCTTGGTTGTTCGTGATATGTTATTTTGTCCTTCAAGTCGTCGACCCTATGGCCACACGCGTATCTGTAGCATAAGTGGTAGTGAAGTTTCTCAAATTGCATATGTTAGTAATTATAATTTGTGATAACCCTAGTTAGTTAATGATAGCAAGCCGTAGAAAATGCTTGGTCGTTCTCTTTTGGTTGTGCGTTACTTTATATGCTCGTGTATTGCCATATGTGTCGGTAAGTGGTTAGGGGCTAAGTTTCGCTCAAAAAAAGATCTGCAATCCCGATCCTTTTTTGGTTTAAAGGTTGTGGCTCTGATTTAGAGTATTTCCTAAGCTTCTATGTCGCTTGTCGGCCTATCTTCCTCTATAACTATTTGTTCAACTTTTATTGGGCCTTCTTTATTTTTGAAATGAGTACATTGGTACCGCACGAGTCTCGATACGCTTATATTTATTTTCATTATTATTTTTTATGGGTTTGTTGTTCACCTTGGGCTTTCTTGTTGTCACGTCCCGATCTCCCGCAGGCTAAATCGGCCATTCCCGCTATGCGAGAATCACTGCGCCAGCGCTCCCGCGGAATGATCGCTTTGACCCATCCGGGTGTGATGCCGCACGAGCGTGAGCCACGCCCGTGCAAGGCTGTGGTTCATTGGCTGGCGGTAAGAGTTCTAAGCCACAGGGTCGCACAGATTGTCCGAGTGCAGCGGAATCATAAACGCATAGGCGATTGATAACAGGTTCACTGAGTCGACAATATAGCGGAAGCATTGAATAACACAAGTTGAAGTAAAGCAACTCTTTTATTGATATAAACAAGTGTTACAAGCGACGTATAGCCGAGATTACAAGTCGCTCAAGCCTCTCTCTCTGAAACAGTAAAAGCGTGCCAAGTGACTACAATTGTGGAATGATTGTACATACGATGTTCATATGATGTTCCAACATTATGTCTTGTATATGTGCTTCAATTCCGGACGCAACGCTGCTTCGGAGTGATCTTCACGCCTTAGCACGCACGAAGGAGGCATCCGCACCGAACGAGGTTCTCCCGCACCCTGCAAACGATCTGGTGGGTTATCAGTACATTGAATGCACTGGTGGGGAGGCTACTCGCCCGCTCAACAAATCCAAACACATAATATAGGTTCAGTGCACCAACTATTATGTTGTCTTTCTAGTTGCCTTAGGATCAGTTTCATGCAAAGATTGAATAGCCTAATCGTGTGGCAGTGCGCCGTGCGACATGAGAGAAAATACGGCGAGACTTACCCTTTGGCCTTCCCTGTCCAAGGCAAATATTGTTAATTCAAGCACGAGCAGGTATAAACATTCAGGGGCATTCATAATAAAAACCAAGGCACTAGCATATGCAAACACGAGAGTTGCTATATGATCGTTCAGGTGTTCAGTTGTTCTTTGATGCGATGCAATGACTCGCACGCGGATAGCCGCTAAGCGAGGATGACTTAGCTATATGACATGAGTCGCTGGCATAGCCATAAAGGACACTAGTCAATGACGAGGATGGAATGCAACGAAAGAACGTGAGGCGCTACAAACCATCCCGTCCAAGAACGTGAGACTAAACGTGAGTTACATCCGGATCGGAACGGTCCCAGTGCCCCGGTGACCGCCCGTGGAACGATACCTCGTTTTCGAGTTGTCCGCGACATGCAGGTCAGGGTCTTTCCAAATCCATAACTTGATATGATAATCCATGATTCTTTTTCTGAACCGAGCGTTCGCTCCATGAGCTACGTGACGTGATTCTCGTTCAGATGTAAACTTGATGTGATTAGCATTCAGTTGCAACGTGACAGGATTCTCGTTCAGTATTTACTTGCCCTGATGCGTGCCCCTGGTTCGGGGATTGCCTTGGCGACCCAACGGTCCCGGATACTTGTAGGTTCAATTGCACAGAAGGACTATTTGATAGTCTCCTGGCTAACTCAATGCATGCACAATACGAATAACGTTAGACATTTGTAAGCAAGCAAGCATTCGTTTCTAAGGAACTTACACAAACACGTTGGCTCGGACCCGAAGGTAAGCCGAGAGGTGAAACCGTAAGGGAACTTTTCCGAGCAACAATATATAGGGTATCATGCGAGGGTCTGAATATAATCAATATTTCATTTCCATGTTCTGGCATAAGCAATACAAGTCGGGATTATTCCCTTAGCTAGGTGTGTTGTATTCTTATTAGCATGCAGGGGGTGATTCACCTAGCGACTAGCATGTATCATTCCATATTTTATGTGTGCTGGCTAAGCAAAGACAAGTTCACCATAGCCACCCACCTTAGCGATGATTCGCCTCGGTTGAGCGATACGTCAAGCGAGCCTCTAAAAGCCTAAGCCGAATTCCTGTAGGGACAAGTCTGGATATCCTTTGCCTCAAACGAGTATTCTCGCCTGAGCAAAGCGGGTCGGGACATTGCACTTTTGCCGTTTGATTCGACAGTCCGCTTGAACGGAACGAGGTGTTACATCCTACCCAACTCAGAAAAAGTTTCGTCCTCGAGACTTACTGAGGACAAGCAATATGTTTCAATCAATTTTAATTTAACGATACAAGACTGAGGCAAACATATACAAGTCGTTGTACTTGTTCATTTGGATATTCACTTGCACAAGCGTTCGAGATCAGCATATCGCTAGTCTGGATCGTGCACATATTCGAAGTGCACCTCTAGCATGAGCATGCCAACCAACTTAGCGATAGCGAAGTCTTAGCACTCGAGTTTCACATTTTCTTGAGTCTTGGATCGTGCACAAGTTCAAGGCGTCACTCAAACATATGCATTCAATCAAACTTAGAGATAGTGAAATCGGACAAGCTACTTGCGATAATCTCAAGGGTCTGCACAGGTCGGCACAAAGGCCCTAGCATCACAATTTCATACAAGCAATCACATTATTCTAATGCGCTTTTTGAAAGTATTTAGACTCATTGTTGGAATATTCCGTTTGGGACATTGGGAGAGAGCGTGCACATAACCCACGAACGAGCTTTCAAAACTGAGATAATCGAAATGAAGTCCAAAGGCGTATAAGCCAGGTTCTGATACCAACATGTCACGCCCCGATCTCCCGCAGGCTAAATCGGCCGTTCCCGCTAGGCGAGAATTACCGCACAAGCGCTCCCGCGAAACGATCGCTTTGACCCATCCGGGCGTGATGCCGCACGAGAGTGAGCCACGCCCGTGCAAGGCCGTTGTTCATTGGCTGGCGGTAAGAGTTCTAAGCCACAGGGTCGCACAGATTGTCCGAGTGCAGCAAAATCATAAACGCATAGGCGATTGATAACAGGTTCACTGAGTCGACAATATAGCAGAAGCATTGAATAACACAAATTGAAGTAAAGCAACTCTTTTATTGATATAAACAAGTGTTACAGGCGGCGTATAGCCGAGATTACAAGTCGCTCAAGCCTCTCTCTCTGAAACAGTAAAAGCGTGCCAAGTGGCTACAATTGTGGAATGATTGTACAGCGATGTTCATATGATGTTCCAACATTATGTCTTGTATATGTGCTTCAGTTCCGGACGCAACGCTGCTTCGGAGTGATCTCCACGCCTTAGCACGCACGAAGGAGGCATCCGCACCGAACGAGGTTCTCCCACACCCTGCAAACGATCTGGTGGGTTATCAGTACATTGAATGCACTGGTGGGGAGGCTACTCGCCCGCTCGACAAATCCAAACACGTAATATAGGTTCCGTGCACCAACTATTATGTTGTCTTTCTAGTTTCCTTAGGATCAGTTTCATGCAAAGATTGAATAGCCTAATCGTGTGGCAGTGCGCCGTGCGACATGAGAGGAAACACGGCGAGACTTACCCTTTGGCCTTCCCTGTCCAAGGCAAACATTGTTAATTCAAGCACGAGCAGGTATAAACATTCAGGGGCATTTATAATAAAAACCAAGGCACTAGAATATGCAAACACGAGAGTTGCTATATGATCATTCAGGTGTTCAGTTGTTCTTTGATGCGATGCAATGACTCGCACGCGGATAGCCGCTAAGCGAGGATGACTTAGCTATATGACATGAGTCACTGGCATAGCCATAAAGGACACTAGTCAATGACGAGGATGGAATGCAACGAAAGAACGTGAGGCGCTACAAACCATCCCGTCCAAGAACGTGAGACTAAACGTGAGTTCCATCCGGATCGGAACGGTCCCAGTGCCCCGGTGACCGCCCGTGGAACGATACCTCGTTTCCGAGTTGTCCGTGACATGCAGGTCAGGATCTTTCCAAATCCACAACTTGATATGATAATCCATGATTCTTGTTCTGAACCGAGCGTTCGCTCCATGAGCTACGTGACGTGATTCTCGTTCAGATGTAAACTTGATGTGATTAGCATTCAGTTACAACGTGACAGGATTCTCGTTCAGTATTTACTTGCCCTGATGCGTGCCCCTGGTTCGGGGATTGCCTTGGGGACCCAACGGTCCCGGATACTTGCAGGTTCAATTGCACAGAAGGACTATTTGATAGTCTTCTGCAGGCTAACTCAATGCATGCACAATACGAATAACGTTAGACATTTGTAAGCAAGCAAGCATTCGTTTCTAAGGAACTTACGCAAACACATTGGCTCGGACCCGAAGGTAAGCCAAGAGGTGAAACCGTAAGGGAACTTTTTCGAGCAACAATATATAGGGTAACATGCGAGGGTCTGAATGTAAGCAATATTTTATTTCCATGTTCTAGCATAAGCAATACAAGTCGGGATTATTCCCTTAGCTAGGTGCGTTGTATTCTTATTAGCATGCAGGGGGTGATTCACCTAGCGACTAGCATGTATCATTCCACATTTTATGTGTGCTGGCTAAGCAAAGACAAGTTCACCGTAGCCACCCACCTTAGCGATGATTCGCCTCGGTTGAGTGATACGTCAAGCTAGCCTCTGAAAGCCTAAGCCAAATTCCTGTAGGGACAAGTCTGGATATCCTTTGCCTCAAACGAGTATTCTCGCCTGAGCAAAGCGGGTCGGGACATTGCACTTTTGCCGTTTGGTTCGGCAGTCCGCTTGAATGGAACGGGGTGTTACACTTGTGGTACTTGTTATTTGGGGTCTGACCCTACTGATTTTGTTTGGTCAGATTTATCGGTGGAGCCTAAGGATACACCCTATCTTTCGCTGGATGGCCCGCACCCATAGTTCAGCGGTCCCGGCACGTGAGTGGATTTTCTTTCCTTATCACTCGTTGTCTATTTCATTTTGGGTGGTGTTTAACTAGGGCCAGTGTTAGCCCTTTTATTTTGAGACTTTTTCTCTGACTTTGGTCAACATGATGTATATATTAGACCATGACTGGTATATTGATCATATATATTTGTACTTTGCTAATGCAATATTTTGTATTCACTTGCTTCATGATCATATATGATATGTATTCTGAGACGTCTCTTCACTTTCATGTATGATATATTCTTGTTACTTATTGCTGCTGGATTGAGATACTAGGATTTGTCACCTTTAGGACTGACGTCATAGCATGTTAGAGTCCTCTCACTCGTCTTTTAGACAGCCGTGATCGTATCTCGGGGTACCTTTGTACTCTGATATACATAGCTTACTTTGTCTGTCCACGCTCTCCACTGGTTTTGGGGCGTGACATATAACTACCTCTCCGTCTATAAGGTCGTGATACAAACAAGATCAATATATAACTAGAAAAGTCTTTATTACAATTTCACTATGAAATATACAGTAAATATAGAACAATATGCAAGTAAAATTTTTTTCCTGTCAATCGCAACTGAACAAACAAGAATTCGAGATCAAGGGTCTACCACAAACTATCCACATACATACATGTTCACAAGCAAGAGCAACGGCCCCATACAATTCCTGCATTATCACGTCCAAAGACCGCTTGCAAAATAACAAATTCAATATTTCCTCTTGACAGAGTAAACTAGATTTCGTAATTAGGATTTCTTGTTGAATAAGTAATATAGAATTAATTTAAGGATTACTTGTCAACTAAGTAATCTAGGTTACTTATCGACGAACTAATCTAGGTCACTTATCGACGAAGTAATCTAATTATTTACCAATTAAGTAATCTAAATAATTACATTGGGGTTTGGCTTAGTCTTATCAATTAGAGTCATACAATTCAATTTAAACTATTCTAATGCTAAAAATTACAAATTCCTATAGTTTATGATCATTGGCGACGATAAGCAAAATAAGGTGACGATGTCGGCCCAAAATTATCGTCGCAAAACTAAAATCAAACAAACTAGAAATTTTTCAGTGCTGCGAGTCCAAAAGAATTGACCTTTCGCGAAACACAAGTAGATTGTAAGTTACCGCTCTAGTACGATACATGCATATGAAGAAAATCCACGTAAAACATCGATGGCGTCACGTGAAACTTTCAGCAGTGGAAGAGATTCTTGCCACGAATCCAATACCAATGACGGATCGGAATTTCGTTGACCAAGTTGGCCTCAACGTTGACGACAACTTGGTGGACAAGTGGGTGTCGCATCAAGAAAATTTGTCCACGTGAGTCGTGAATACTACTATATTGAGACGTAGCTACCCATGGGCACGACCGGGCTATAGCCCGTCCCGAATTTTTGGATTTTTTTTTCCAGTTTTTTATATTGTTTTCTTATTATGGTTTATTCTTTTGTTTGGATTTGAAGTATGCGACAATTAATCGATAAATAAATTCTCAACAATTAATATTTTAGTCAGTGTGATGCTAGTGTTCTTGTGTCGCTTAAGCTATATCTAAAGTTCAGCCCTTCCTAATTTTAGAGCCTAACTCCGCCACTGCTACTAGATGAAAGAAAAAAGTCGCCACAAGTCCAACATAGTAGACATGTCATGATTTCGTCGACTGTAGTGATCAGGACGACGATCACAAGGTGCAACATCAGTGGGTGTCGAGATCGTATTTGTGCTATTTCGGAGAGTCGACGACAATCCAGAGTGGTACCGGGTGGAAAAGGATCTCATAGGAAATCTTGTGGTTATGGTGGTCTGGATTAGGAGGTCATTGTAAGAAGTTTCAAGTTAGGGTTAACTATATATTAGTATCTTATTTAACTAATATAATTACAATAACATTTAGTTATTGGTTTAGTTGATATAATATTAGAATCTAATTAAATCGACATGGGAAGATGAGTGGCTGTCATTAGTGATTAAGCTCAGGTCAAAAAGAATTATGAATAAATATCAAGTTTCAAAGGATTTTATGTTACAGATTTTGAAAAGTAATTCCAAAAGATTAGAATGTTTATTGTTTAATTAACGTTTTTTATGTTTTAATTATCAGAAAATTCATAAAAGTATACAAAAATCCAGATTTTTTTTAGTGTGCTTTAAAGCTTAATTGAGGAGTTCTAAGCTTTAAAGTATTAGTTATAAGATTAATATACTTAGAAAGTGATTCCAAAAATATTGAAAATTCCTGAGATAAGACCACCCCAAGCAATCCCTCACCCTCTATAAATGTTTTGTACCCTATTGTCATTTAAGTAAGAAAATTATAAAAATCTTAGAAATTCGGAAAGGAAACAACGAGTTTGAACTTTGAATGCTACTTCCCATTTTTCCTCTACGAAATGTTGTAATTCTTTATGATACTTTGCATCAAGATTCAAACTGGAGCTCAGCAATCAGATAACTGGAGGAAGTTTACTCAATTCCTTGTGCGAGCTGGAAGGACTTTGCATTCAATATTGTTCTCAAGCCCTCAAACACCTGGAAGGAAAAAGAGTCGAATTCTTGAGAAAACTATATATATGACAATTCCGCTAGATTTCTATTAGGATGCATTTGATTGCGAAATGAAAAATAAATTAATTTTATGGAATTATTTTTTTAAGAAAAAAATTCCATAAATTTTTAAAAAATTTCTCATGTAAAACTTAATTTGCTTTTTGATTGCCATTATTTGTCACGGAAAATATCATTTTTCATAGAAAATAATATTTTCCCATAGGTTGACAAGTTTCATTTTCTACCATTTTGAAGAAAATATGAAAAAAATAGATTTTTAAAAAATAATTCCATAGAAAATATAAGCTATCAAACACTACAATTGTTAAAAATTTTGTAAATAAAATATTTTTTCATGAAAAAAAATACCAATCAAACACAGCCTTAGTGAAATTCAGTGCCTGGTGATGCTTCTCCAAATTGTACAAACACGAGGAGTCCCTTGATTGGGTTGGACCGGTCCTAAGAAAAACCAATGTCCTTGAGGGTTGTCCTATGAAGAGGGTTGTCCGAATGTGACCTGGCCATGTTCAAACATTCCGTGATGAGCTCGAGCAAATACCTTCCTATATAGAATCGAACAAACCATGTCGCATGTTTTCTATCGCTACTTCTAATGCATATCTCAATTTTGTACATGCAAATAGAGGCGGAACTATGATTAAAATTATGAAAGGACAGTGTTACTACATATAGCAATTCTTAAAGTTGTCATGTTAATTGAACTTCGATGTCAAAAAATATACTAAAACACAATAAGAATGAGCAAAAAAGTAAAATCAATATTTCTAAATTGTTACAAAAGATGAAACAAAAAAGTATACATAATTTTTTTTTAAAAATATGTAAAACATCTAACAAAGATGATATTTGAACTCATGTCTCTTAGTAGAAACTTCAAAGCAATACCACTAGAGCTAACTTATTCTTTCTACATTAGAGAGCCAAACTAATATAAATTAAAATTTTGAGGATTTTTTTATATAATAATCAACATTTTTTTTTTTAAATATTGGGGGTCGTGGCCTCCCTTCAACCCTTAATAGATCCGTCCATCGAATCATGTGGTGGATGTTATGTTGCTGTTGAGAGAGAGTATCGGACATTAAAAGCATTTTTTCGAGTATGAGATCGGGTATGCAATTTTTTTGAATGATTGCATCCTGCTCATCAAAGGTTCATAATGAGTTTTGCAATATATGTGATTTTTGTTGTTGCATTGCAACAACACAAATCACATAATTGCAAAACTCATTATCGAACCCTTCTGATGAGCAGGATGCAATCATTCAAAAAAATTGCATACCCGATCTCATACTCGAAAAAATGCTTTTAATGTCCGATACTCTCTCTCAACAGCAAATAACATCCACCACATGATTCGATGACGGATCTATTAAAGGGTTGAAGGGAGGCCACGACCCCAATATTTAAAAAAAAAATGTTGATTATTCTATAAAAAAATCCTCAAAATTTTAATTTATACTTAGTTTGGCTCTCTAATGTAGAAAGAATAAGTTAGCTCTAGTGGTATTGCTTTGAAGTTTCTACTAAGAGACATGAGTTCAAATATCATCTTTGTTAGATGTTTTACAATTTTTAAAAAAAAATTATGTATACTTTTTTGTTTCATCTTTTGTAACAATTTAGAAATTGGTTTTGTAAACCAAAAAAGTGTTTGGACTTGTAAAAAAATAATAGTGGTTTGTATGTTGAAATTATCAAACAATCTTATGTACATAAAATAATAAATTATTAATAAACTATTACATCTCCAAACCTTATATTTAAAGTTTCATTCAAATATTATTTACAAGACTTAAAATACATATAATTAAATTTAGGATAATTCTTTTGAATCCGTTCAAATCTACAATTTAAAATATAACCAAATTCAAATTTTATTGTAAACTAATTAAATCTATAACTTTTAATTCCATCTCTAATTTAAAAGCTAAAATTTAATATTAATTTAATCTATTGTAATCTAATATAAGCTTATCTTAAGATAACATTAAGTACAGATATGTGTATGAAAAAAAGGATATCTTTATCCAAATTTAATAGTTTACTGTTCAGTTTTGGTGAACCTAGTTTTTCTTCTTTCCAAAACGAGAAAAAAATGTTGGTTTAGTTTTTGCCAAAACCGAAGCAAAACAAAATCCCAAAACAATACTTGCACAAAATAAAACCAAATTTTGTCATTTTTTTAGATATCCGACGTAACACTCGAAATTTTGTGCATGCTTCATTGTATGTCTTTTGGGCCCATTGCTACCAATTCCTACCATTTTTTTTATAAATGGAAGGAATAATACGTCTCCGTGACTCGATCCACCGATATTCTATCATCCAGTCAGGACTCTTATGTCTCTTTCCGGTAACCACAAGATCACTTGAGTTCGGCAAAACCAAATTTTGTCAAATTTTGGTTTTGGGACATCAAAACTGAATTCCATATGGGCCTTAATCTCATTGACATAAATCATCCAATATTCGCAAGAAATCTCAGGTCTCTCATTGACCCTTCAGACCCTAACTTAATAACCAACCTTTACACCTTAACTTTAGACCCTAACTTGACTCATGTAGGAATATGAGCACGATAACTCATATTCCGTTTACCCATCCTCAAGAGATAAGGAATTTTTCTACCATAAAACTTTGTCAATATTTGACCTTCACCTCATATCGATGTGACTTGAGTGGCGAAGTGACACCCTGGGATTACCCCGCCTCTCCCATGTGTCCAAGAATTATCCTACCCCTCTCACGTGTGTACATCTAGGAATTTATCGTTCTAGTTCGAAATACCTGGCGGTGATAAAACATCATCAGGTTCAAACCCAAGATCCCATAATATATTGATGCCCCTCTCACATCTAGGAATTCTTCATTCCAGTTCTGAAATTTCTGGTGTTGATAAAACATCATCAGGTTCAAACCCAAGATCCCCTAATACTCGTGTAGCAAAAACTGCTAATAAATTGAAAGGATACTTGGGCAATGAGACTCCAATAACCTAATGTGCAGGAGAAAAATGGACCTCTGAATCCAAATGCTAAGTATCTTTCTTTGCATATATCTATATGGAATCGAGCACAATGAATTCTATTGAGTCCAACACTCTGTAAATATTTTGCAACATGAAACTATTATATTTCATCCTCTACGGAGACCATAATAAACACAAAATGTCACTAGAACACTGAATTGGCAGGTAATATTCCCTCGATACTGGCACTCATTGATGATAAAAAATGAGAAGACAACACAAACAAGGGAAACACTTCTACTTGGCCTTTAGCACTATTGTCGGCGAAGATCCATTTTCTCAGAATCAAGCTTTTTGACATTCCCTAATCCTTCCAGAGAACAAAAATACACACTATATTCAGAATCCATCATGATACAACTTGGAAACAGCTGAAGAAGTTCTCCAGCAGTTGTTGCCTGCCCATGAAACTGATAATACTTTGGCACCTTTCCCTTTATATAGACAAAAATGAACTATCCAAGGTATCTAGGCATGTATTCTTATTGAGCAGTCTCTATAAGCTAGGCAATGTGTGGTATTCTTCCTCGATGTCCTGACAAGAGAGGGTCCTTCTATCTCAGTGGTGTATACCAGCTGTAACTGATTCTATATCTGTTATAATTTGATTTAACAGTGTCGTCCTCTTTCAAAATGGCCTTCATGATGCTCCAGCTTTAAGCACACATCAAACTCCTAGTTGGTTCATAACCTAGCTTCTTTCTTACAACTGTGTATTAATACTTGGCTTGATACAGGAGCCAAAAAAATTGATTGTGGAACCAAACTTAGTCCACTAACTCTCATATACCGTGGTCAAAGTTTTGCCAAGTTGGCCTCCCTGACTCGATTCCAAATCTTCCAGTTATTTTGAAACAACATAATTGGATTTACCATAACTAGTTAAGCTAAAATATGATTTTTTGCAGGATTAACACAATATCCTTGCATCTCAGCGCTCACATTCTTGAATGCTAATTGACTTAAAGAAATCCGTATACAATTAGGGCTGCAAATGATTAGAGCAGCCAACAAGCTCAACTCAGATCAATAAAAGCTCGATCCTGTTCCATTAATGAGCGGAGCCGAGCTTGAACATGAAAATGGACTGGGTTACCTCAATAACCGGGCTTGAACATAAGAAGATAGGGTTCTGAGCTAGCGAACAAGCTCCACGAGCACTTCAGTTTGATTTTTTTGAAACTGGATATGGATGTGAAACTGTAAAGAAACTTATGGCAAGCTACATATCATCTAGTCCCTAACAGTTAGAACTGAAAATACAAATGAAACCACTATTATAAATCTAAGATGGCAAAAACCTTTCATACTTCTCGTGGCTGGACTTTAGATTACCATAGCTCATAGAGCCCAAGACTCAAGTTTGAACACCTTGCCAGCAAAGCAAGTTCGAACTTGAAATGTTCTTCCAGCTTGAGCTCGGTTTATTAGAACCCAATTGCTAACAAAAGCTCGGACATGCAAAGTTTGGCTCGGATCGATCGCAGCCCTATATATAACACAATTCCCCTTTCAAAAACCATTTTCCCACGCGATGATCTATAATCACACCCTGCCACCCACTTCATAATATTTCTAACTAGAAGTGCTAGATCACTAACAGCTCAATAATGACAAAAAATTCAGTTTAACATTCATTAACAACTACCATTTACCTGACCCGTGAGGAGCCAAGAAAAGATTAAAACACATGACAACGAAAGTGACAACTTATACAGAAAATCCTCCCAAATTCCAGTTGATCTCATGTGCAGTCATGGGAACCAAAGCCTTTTAATCTGCTAGTACCAAGCACATAAACTTAAAAACCCTCAACCGATCCCGACGTACGACCCAGAGGTACCAACTAAAATCACACATCGAAGCTCAACACCTAGAATCTGCAATTCATTAGGATTCCAAAATAATCGGTGGCATTTAAGAACCCAAAGCCAACAATAGTATGAGTATGGTGGACAATATTAATCTCGATTATCCAGTGTTATAAAAATCGGGCAAGGAGGCCGCCCGCCGCACCGAAAACCCCCAATTCGGCCCTCCTAGGCGCCTGTTCGGGCCTAGGCGGGCCAATTTGGCCCTGTTCGGCCATGTTCAGTGAAGGTGAAAAATTTTAAAAATTAAAATTGTCAAATTTCAGATTTGAAATTGCAAATAAATATTTTTAAAAAAATTCAAATTTCAAAAAAAATTCAAATTTCAAATTTTTTTAAAAGAAATGCAATACAAATTCAAAAAATAAGAAAAAAAAAATCCAATTTTAAAAAAATATTCAAAATTTTTTAAAAAATTGAAAACTGAAAATTCAAATTTCAAAAAAAAAAAAAAAAAATCTGTGCGGCCGCCTAGGCGGCCCTTTGGCGCACCGAATCCGCTTAGCACAATTTATAACATTGCGATTATCCATCATTTGATTTAAACTAACCAAGATCAAGTAATAAGCATAGCAGGACCAGAATCTATGTTTATAAACCCTGACAAATATAAAACCAGAGTCCGCACTTTGATTAGGATTCATAAATGATATGTTAAAATTGATGTTAATGTTCTCAAAGATCCTGGTAACAAAATAGGGGATCCAAAGCAGCATAATAGGATTCAGGTATCCTTAAGAGTATAGAAGATTTAATTGGAACATTTGAATATTCAAATAGTTTTTTACTTGGAGCATTGAATCAGAGCCTTAGTTACATGCATTTATAAGGTTAAGCAGGCATGGTACCTGTCAAAACTCATGGACTAATGATTATCCCCTGACCAGATGGACCTTAACATAACCCTATCACATGTACCAACTTGAGCACAACCAATTTGACCTTGCCAGTGTTTATCAATTTGTATCTTAAACCGACGAAATCTAATTCCAAGGCAACAGCCGAACAGGAAAAATTTAGGATTTATAAGTACTAAAGCATGGTTTGGAGAAGGAACTGGCAAATCAAGGAATCCAGGGAGAAGGAATTAGCCTGATCCCTAAAATCTTCAACCAAACTCCAATTTGTCTTATAGGAATTGTTGTTTTAGGAATTCGGTCATTAACCAAAAGACAATGCTAGAAGATTTGACTAAATAAAGGGATTATATTTCCTTGGGGGGAGCAAAACGGAGGAGCTTTGACAGTAACTAACAGGAAATACATGCTGACTCCTCTATTAAACAGTTAAGCGCTTATGAGCTTCTGATGTCCGACCATCTTATTTGTATCGAGTCTTGTTGGATATTGAGTTGGGTTGAACTTAGATTGGTAGAAACAAGAAACCAACCCGTCATGAAATGTAGATATAGCACAACCAACGTCCTTAGGAACTTGTATGGGTTGAAAAGGTCTCAACTAACTAATTGACTACTTTCAAACAAGATAAAGTATACCTAAACCGAGGGCTCATAAAATTAGATCGAGTTCAATGGATGAAAACCATAAAGTAGCAATATGCATCTAATCACAAGCTTATTAATAAGCAATACCTATAAGGATCCAGATTTTCAACACCAGAGAAACTTCAAAATTGTAATGTGAATTGTACTACAAAGTAATAACGTACAAGGATTTGTAGACCATATAATCATCTATAGTCAACTATCAGAAGATATGAAAGGAATCTCCAAAGAAGGACGAGATAATGATTTGCTACCACAATTAGTATTCCAAAGCAGACAAATACTTCAAATAACCAATACAATTAACCTAAATTATTCATCGTTTCACCCAAAGAAAAAAAAAATCTACCTTACTTATGACACTATTCAACAGATCACCCAGAATTACCAACAAGATTCTATCCATAATCAAGCCAAATCCCTAGACTACCAATGCTTGCACAGGATAAAGAAACCAAATTAGGGTTCCAAAGCAGAGAGCTCAAATTACCAAATTTAACAAAATCACAGCTACAAGCATTACTCTTAGCAAATGCTATAATATCAAACAAAGACGAGCAAATTTAACTAGATTAGAACTCAATCCGGACAACTTCCATCCATAATCAATCGAAACAAACCGAAATTGTGAAGATAAACAAACTAAATTATGGTTCAAATCATCGAAACAGTTCAAATGACCAGATTTAACAAAATCATTCTCCAATATTACTCTTTGCCCTCAAAGAGTGGACCAAAGCTAGAAATACTTCGTATAAGCAATTAAGCATTATACTCGCTCTCAATAATCTAAAAATTCAACCAAAGACAGCACATTTGATAAAAAATTCAACCAAAGACGCCAACTTTAACAAAATTATGACAACTTCAAGGAGCTAGCATAGAGTACCAAAACTTCCACACAATAAAGAAACTAAATTGGGGTTCCACAGCACAGAAAGAGTTCAACTAAACCAAAGCTTCACAAACATCCCAGTTGTACTAACAAAAAAAAGTAACGAGAACGATGACCTCAGTTCCTCCTCCCTCCGGCGAACCCGCCCCTGGCGCCGCCGAACCCGGGCACGCCCACCGGTGGCGCCGCCGCCTCCACCTTCTCCACGCCGGGCAGGTCCCCCATCCCGATCGCCGCGAGCATGTCGAGCGTCTCTCCGTCCACCTCGATGCGGTCGACCTTGATCGCCGACTCGTCGGGGACGAAGTCCATCCTCCGCTCCCTCTCCTCCTCCTGCAGCTTCAGCGAGATCCCCCGCACGGGCCCACGCTGGATCCGGCGCATCAGGTGAGTGGAGAACCCGGCGATCTTGTTCCGGAGGCGCTTGGAGGGGATGATGGCGACCTCCTCTAGAACCTTCTTGTTGGTGTGGAAGTCCAGCGTCATGCGCGAGTAGTAGCGCTCAATGACCTGGCGGGAGGACTTCTTCACGGTCTTGGTGCGGACTCTGCCCATGGCTATTGAGCTACTGCTGATTTCTAGGGTTTGGGAAAAAGGAGGAAGAGTTTCCCTCTCTTTTTATAGGGGTTTGGGTTTGTGGAGAAGAGAATATTGGTTTGACTTGATTTACACGGAGAATGAGGTCTAGCTGTATAGAATTTGGTTTTTGATAAGGGCACTGCCCATTTTACTTGGAGCTAGCCCAGGATTGGGGCTAGCCCACAATAGAGGAACCCTTACTCATACTAGCCCAAGTTTATACTTGGGGCTAGTCCAGGTTTTTGAAAAAAAACATTGTTCTGAAACCTAGCTTCCCCCCTCAGCCCGACCGGAGCTTTCCCCCCTCAGCCGACCCCCTCCCGCCGGCCGATCTCCGCTGTCCTCCTCCTCCTTGTCGATGGCTCCCAAAGTCTCGAAAGAAGCAAGGTAGAAATCATCATTCTCCTTGTGCTATTGTATTTGAAAAATTGTCCAAAAATTATAAGAAATCATATTGCATGTTGAAAATTTTGAGTTATTTTCTTTCAAATGAGGGCATACTAGTCCTTGGCGGAGTCTAGGATGTAGTTTAGACATAGAAGTCGTTTGGAACATGATTTTAGGGCGTACAATGTCGAGACTGCTCGACATTGTCGAGCAGTATCGAGCGGGACTGTAGAATTTCCTACAGTCCCATATAGATTTAGGACTGTAGGAAATTCGACAGTCCTATATATATATAGGACTGTCGAATTTCCTACAGTCCTAAATCTATATGGGACTGTAGGAAATTCTACAGTCCTAAAAGATTAGGACTGTTGAGAAAACTGCAGTCCTGTATACTTACAGGACTGTAGAAATGGCTACAGTCCTGGAAAAAAATTCACTTATTATGTTAAAATAGAAATTAATTTTTGTCTGTATCTTATAGTCATGCCCTTGGAAAGGACACTGTGGATGAAGAAATGAGAAGACGCCCTACTGCGTCGATGCGTAAGGAACGCACAGTTTCGCAAGGCGTGACTATCCGCGAGGGCGAGGCACGCCCTCAAGTGAGGAAACGTCCATTGACGAAGAAGATTGCCACAAAGAGACGTGCTCCTCCTAGTTCTTCCGGTTCATCTTCCTCCTCCGATGAGGACATGCCAAATGTTCCAAATCGGCCTACTGATGGTTCAGGACCTTCTCAGCCTGCAGATAGTCCTGTCGAGAGTCTTCCACAAACTCTCGGAAACCGACCTACTGATGGTTCGGGACCTTATGAGCAGGCAGAGAGACGAGTCGACACTCGTCCAAACGGTTGCTCTATGTTACCGTCGATCGAAAACCATATTGCATACCAAATATGGAACAATCCGGTAAGTACATTACGTTATGATAAATTTATATATAGTTGTAAGTTCAAAGTTCATTTTACATGGAGGTTTAATTTCATCCAATTGTTGACTTTTCAGGAGAGTGGTCGTTTGTTGACGGTGATCAACCATGGCAAAAAATGCAATACATGGAGGTATGCATTATTGGGAGATGATGTGAAGGCAAAAATCAGTCCCACCGGTCTACAATATTTGGCTAGCTACTCATATACGACGGTGGACAATGCACTGATTTCAGCATTTGTAGAAAGGTGGCATCCAGAGACCAACACTTTCCATCTACCAAATGGGGAGTTGACGATTACCCTCGATGACGTCCATCATATATTGGGACTTAGGGTTGATGGTCGTCCCATGCAGAATCATACTTTTGATGACTCCAGCATCGACTATTACGACAATATTGTGGATCATGTATCAGGGTGTCTGGGAGTTGATTCCACTAGTTTTACTAGTCTTCGAGAATTCAAGAAGTCCTATGGACTTCCTCTAAAATATTTGGAGGAGATATTCGCTGAGACGGCCCCCGAAATTGATAATAGCGATAATGTGGCCCGCGGATATATGCAGTTCATCTTAGGGGCTGTAGGCATTGCCGATAAGTCTGGAACGGCCATAAATGCGAAATATCTCATCGATATGGACAACATTGAAACGGTGGACGAAATTTCTTGGGGAAGCGGTATACTGGCATACCTTTACCGCGAGCTTGGTGCGGCATCCCGTGTGGGTTCGAAGACAATTTCCGGATGCCAGACTCTACTCCATGTATACATATATCTTTGTCAACTTTTTAAACTATAAATTAAAATTATGTTGTTTATTTTTGGACTAATATATTTCCGGTAACGTGAAGGCATGGATATACGAGCACTTTCCAACCCTGCAGCGGGCGAAGCTGAGCCAAGGGTATGACGAGAACCTTCCTAGAATGTGCCGCTGGAAGCCGACTAAAGAAGATGCCAAACGTTCTCACACATTGGCCGCTCTACGGCATGCCCTCGAAGATATGACGACAGAAGAGGTGAATATAGACCTAATTTTGTACTTAATTGGTATTAATTTACTACGTTATGCTAAATGACATTATGTTAAATTTTATGTGGTGCAGATTGTATGGGATCCATACCGTGATTTGCGACAGACTACCCGTCCGTTGCAACCAGTCGCCTTATATCACGGTGTTATCAGTTGTCATGAAATCAATGAGGCTTATATGCCGGATAGAGTGCTACGTCAGTTTGGCTACGTCCAAACTGTCCCAAGGCGAACTTTGCAAATGATAACTCCTCCGCGCGGTACAAAACCGCTCAACTATATACCTGCACATTTCAACTGGGTATCGCACTTCTTCACCGAGTGGCAACGCCACGTCATTAGAGATACCGGCCGGCTAGCAGCAGTCAATATGGCGGAGTGCAGCGACGACTACCACCCCTACTACGCCGGTGTCGGACTACCGACCTTGTTCCAACGCGGAGGAGATATTGTGCGTGTACCGTCAGATCTTTCTCCCAAATCGGTCTTATATACTGCACTGGTCAAGATGGTGAGCCTACTTGTAGAGTTTAAGTTTGATATTTGTCACTGTGGCTAACAATTATTTTCATTTTTCATGAATAGGCAAGAAAAGTTAAGAAGTTGGGAAGAAGCCTCGTCAGTTGCCAGGGTTCCAATTATATGACAATCAATGACGAACTCCAAAATATCGACAACGCTGAAGAATATCCTTTCTTGGATACTAGAGAGCAACGCACGAAGAGGCGCCATGACGTTTGAACAATCATTTTGATTTGTATAATTGTGAACGTTGTAAAACTTTAAACTATAATTTGAGTTGTAAACGTTGTAAAAGTTTGATTGAATATGACTTGTGACAATTTGAGTTAATTTTGCTATGTTGTGACACTATGAGTTTATTTTGCCTTGTTATAACTATTTTGATCTGTATACTGTGCATATTGGTCAGTGGGTTAATTGTATATTTTGATCTGTATACTGTCCAAATTTGAGAGTGGACTGTGACAATTTTGACAGTTATATATTTCCTCAAAAATTGACAGTGAGAAAACTTTAGGACTGTCACAATTTTGACAGTCCTAAAGTTTTCTCACTGTCAATTTTGAGGAAATATATAACTTTAGGACTGTCACTATTTTGACAGTCCGACAGTCCTAGTTTACACTAGGACTGTCAAAATTGTGACAGTCCTAAAGTTATATATTTCCTCAAAATTGACAGTGAGAAAACTTTAGGACTGTCACAATTTTGACAGTCCTAGTTTACACTAGGACTGTCAAAATTGTGACAGTCCTAAAGTTATATATTTCCTCAAAATTGACAGTGAGAAAACTTTAGGACTGTCACAATTTTGACAGTCCTAGTTTACACTAAGACTGTCAAAATTGTGACAGTCCTAAAGTTATATAAATGTACATATTGACAGTGAGTAAACTTTAGGACTGTCACAATTTTGACAGTCCTAGTTTACACCAGGACTGTAAAAAATGTGACAGTCCTAAAGTCCTGGCAGTTTTCCATAATGACAGTCCTAAGTTATTGGTAGCAATGCGCATTATACAATCAAAATCTTCATAACTCTTTTCATTACAATAGGTACAACATATAGTTCAATATACACTTAAATATACATGGATCAACACAATATACATCTTCACATGGGGCAGTATCAATCGATTAAAATATCAAAGTAGTCGTCCGACATAATTTTTGGATCCTCCATCTTCATCATCTTCTTATAGGCCGCCATTGCATCCATGTAGGGTGTCGTCCATGCGATCGCTTCCTCAGGTGCGTGTTTATACCAAAGCGTAGAAGGTGGCGGAATAGGAGAATGAGCGATCAACCTTGGGATGACGAAGTGTTGTCCGACAAGCCCAATGCAACATAGAGTGGATACTCGGTGTTCGGCCGGGGGGGCACACATTGGAAAGAAAGTATTGTTAATACCCTGTGAGATAATTACAATAGGTAACTTATACCTATTAGAGAAGACGTAAGCAGCAGGCGGGACATCCATGTAATGCTCTGGTCCGGTAACTGTTTCCGTACAAGGTATGCCTGCCAACAAATCTCCAACAATTTCTTCGCCAAGTATCTGGCTATAGAAGGCTAGTCGCGACTCCAACTCCTCGTACAGCTCTGCCCTAACCTGTCGCCATCCTGCTTGCACTGAATAGCCTAGTTGTCTTGCTAGTGCATGGTATCCACAGTGGCCATCCGCAGGAACATCATCAATAGTCCAAATGAAGTTCCGTATCTCAGGTAGGAATTTTTTAATGTATAGACTATAAGAAACATAAAAGTTTTGAACACCCTCCGCCGTGACTGCATCTATCGTTTTCTGTTTCTTCCCCCTTCGAATAGTTAGCTTAGGAGTTCGAACAAGGGACTTCGCCTCCAAACTGCGTTCGACAAGTTCAAATAAGGATGGATCTCTTTTAGTTGACTCCTCCTCCTTCTTTTTGGCTCTACTCTTTCTTGAGTGTGGTCTTCCCTTAGGAGTTCGAACAACGGATGGCTCTTGCAATCGAGTAGTTGCCGGGACTGCAATCTCTTGGATTTTAAACTCAATAGATCTTCTCTCCGGTTCCGTTGCGCCATACCACCTTGCGTGAAGTAGTTTAACTTGGGGCAACGCAAAGAAATTATCTTGCACTTCCACCGCCGGCATTATCGACAGCTGTCGCCAACGTTGATCAACACCGTCTATTGGAATAGGTATAGATTCACGACGGTATTCGTTGATTTCATGTGCACACGGAAGTCCCAGTGAATGTCGATATGAACAACCGCAAACCTCGGGATCATAACCCACCGACTTCGACCTATGAATCTCCTCAAACAATAACCCCAAGGCCTTGTGAGATACCACATGGGTTAAACCATCCAAGAGGTTTTTTTGCTTGTATTCATGCTTTGCAATATTGAGGCTCATCTCAAATGATGCTACAATATCGTTCACCGTGGCAATAGTCATCAAATGAATCGATTGCCAAACAGAGACAAAATTACCGACCGATGAGCGTAGATATCTTTTTAAACATGAGTGTGCCCCTTCGACCCGGTTCGTAGTGATCGTGCCATAATGCTTCACCATGTTGGTCCATGCTAACACGAATTGCTCTTTATGTGGTCCTAGCCAAGTATCTTTGATATAAGATATGCATGTCGGGTTGCTTGGCTCCCACTTTTGTTGGAACATGTACCATGCTGTCTCGTAACTGTCTGTAGTACTTGCTCGCCATACAAGACTCCAATCACTGTAGAATTCTTCGAAGCGAAGCATGTCTATTTTACCGTCCACAGTTTCAAATTTTTTCTTGCATTGAGCATGGATATTTCTATTTATATGCCAAGTGCATAGTAGTCTATGCGCATGAGGAAATACAATATCTATAGCATTTATCAACGCATATTCTCTGTCAGTAACAAAAACAGACGGCTCTTTGTAACCTGTGTAAAGGGATTGTAGTTTCCTCAACGCCCATGTGTAATCCTCTACTGTCTCACTCTTCATAAAACAAAAAGCGACTGCAAATGTTTTTCCCGTACACGTAAACCCGACAACATGCAAAAGAGGCATCTTGAACTTGTTGGTCTTATATGTACAATCAAGGACCAACACGTCTGCGAAGGACCGAGCCATATGTGTGCAATCAGGATGAGCCCAAAACAATGAAAGGAGTTCATCAGTTTGTGGATGTCTTCTATGGTACTCCACGTAGTGATGCTCCCCAAGCAACTTCAATACTTGCTGCATCGCCATTCTTCCTTTCATACTATTGCATTTCGCTCTGGCCAAACTATTATAGATCGTCCTCATGGTAGACTTGTTCCCATCTTGTTTTTGTCGCACAGCAGAAAAAATTTGTTTCGGTGCAACTCCTGAAAGGAACAAGTCTTCAACCAACTTTTTTTCATCCTCCTTCAGACGTGCCACGTAGGCATGACCCGTAACCGTCCCTGGAATAGGATGATTGTGTCTTCCATTCTTAACTTCGATTATCCACTTCACATCTTCAACTTTTATAATCAACACCTTCAATGGACAACCACATTTTCTCGTCCCAACATTTTTCTTAGGGATTTCCTTTTCAACAACACCCTTTTTTTTATGATCCCTAAACACACCTCCTCTTTCGCATCCAAGCTCAAGATATTTTCGGCCCGGCCGAGATCGGATGGATCTTGCAATGACAATAACTACGTTATGTCGTCTCCCAACTTCTCTGCACCACTCTATTGCTTCTTCATGGCTTGCAAATTCAATATCCGTTGTGAAAATATCATCCACATCAACACCAACGCCAGGATGTACCACAATCTCTGAACAAGGTTCCTATAACCAATATAAAAAAATATATAAATTAATAACTTCATCTAAATATCAAGGACTGTCACTATTTTGACAGTCCAATTTTTATATAGGACTGTCATAATTATGACAGTTCTACTTTTAATTAGGACTGTCGAATTTATGACAGTCCTATATTTATATAGGACTGTGTAATATTTGACAGTCCTATATTTATATAGGACTGTCTAATGTTTACAGTCCTAACTCGTGACTGTCAAATTAGGGTTGTCGTTTTACGTACCGAACGTGCTTCGGAACAACCAACTTGTTCTTCGGAACGTCCGGAGTGCATAATTAATGAATTGGACGATCCGACTTCGTCATCGAACATTTTTTCATGCATTGTTCCTACATTAATCAAAAGAAACTAAATCTTTTTCGCACAATTGCAAAACTTATTCAACGTAGCTTGTCGAAGACATACCGTTATAAGTATTTTCCTTGGAGTATCACCAAAGTTAAATACTCCTCCAACCACAACTACCTATTTCCAAATTTAGGTTTGGCCTTGGTGGAATGAGGGTTTCTTAAGTCTAGGTGGAATGCCAAAAATAGAAACCCATTCCACTTTTATACTTTGGTGTGGGGCAGCCCCAAGTGTGGCAAACTTGTAATTTTGGGAAATGGACTGTCAAAATTTTGACAGTCCTAACAATTTTTAGGACTGTCATATTTTTGACAGTCCTAACTAGGTTAGGACTGTCAAAATTGTGACAGTCCTTCCTACTTTTAGGACTGTCGATATTTTGACAGTCATTCCATGTGGTAGGACTGTCAAAATTTCGACAGTCCTGATTATAACAGTGGGCTAGCCCCGAGTAACTTTCATGATGGCAAACTTGTAATTTTTTCTAATTTTTCAATGGGCTAGCCCCGAGTAAATTGTGTAGTGCCCTTATAAATTGCCTAGAATTTTAGATCGGAAAATTTCATACAAAACAACAAAAATCAAATAAATTTCATTGAGAGTATAGAATTTTTAAATTTTTTACAGAAAGTATCATAACGCCTATCGACTTATGACTTTTTAAATTTTTTTTATATTTTCGTCTAATTTTCGTTGCTGCCGTTTTATATATATATATATATATATATATATATATATATATATATAAACTCTCTCTCACTCACTAGCTCACTCACTCTTTACTCTCTGTGCTCTCTCTCTCTCTCTGCTCTTTCTCTCTCCCTCTCTCTCTCTCTCTCTCTCTCTCTCACCCTCTCTCTCTCTCTCTCTCTACTCTCTGTGCTCTCTCTCTCTCTGCTCTTTCTCTCTTCCCCTCTCTCTATCTCTCTGCGCTCTCTCTCTTACTCACTCTCTACTTTCTGTGATACAGAGAGTAGAGAGTGAGAGAGAGTGTGTGTGTTAGGGGTATTAGGGAGTGAGAACGTGAACGTGAGAGAGAGAGAGAGAGAATGTTAGGGAGTGAGAAAGAGTGTGAGAGTAAAAAAAATGCAACTGTGACGCAATAGGTCCCACTTTTTGGCGCGATAGTTGCGGGAAGAGAGAGCAAGGGTGAGAGGAAGAGAGAGAGCAAAGGTGAGAGCGGAATGTGAGAGAGAGAGAGAGAGTGTGTGTTAGGGAGTGAGAGAGAGAGAGAGCGAACGTGAGAGAGAGAGTGTGTGTTAGGGAGTGAGAGAGAGAGACCGCCAAAAAAAAATGTGAGAGAGAGAGAGACTGTCACAAAAAAAAATGTGTGAGAGAGAGAGACCGCCACTTTTTGGTGAGAGAGAGAGAGAGAGAGAGTTAAAAAAAATATTAAATATAAAACGTCCTTTGGAAGGACATTTTTCCTAGAAAAAATGTCATTCCAAAGGACGTTTTATATTATATATATATATATATATATATATATATATATATATATATATAACGGCAGCAACGGAAACCAGACGGAAAAAAAATGGGAAGTCTTAAAACGCCCTTCAGATAGGCGTTATGATGCTTTATGTAAAAAATTTAAAAATTCTATACTCTCAGTGGAATTTATTTGATTTTTGTTGCTCTGTATGAAAATTTCCGATTTTAGTTTAGGTTATTTCTAGTGTTAGGATCTCCACGCACCTTGTCCAGAATAAAATTTGAATTTTCACTTAAGTGTATCAATAATAAGTTTCATTCCGATTTCTAGATTCTAGATTTATAATGTTGGAGTTCATTTTGTAGAATAATAAGATTCCATTAATGATTAAGCTTATCATATGGAATGCGAGTTGGATCTCGAGATTCTGACTCTCGGAATTATCTCAAATCTTCCACTCGGATATATTCTCCTAATATGATATGCATCATTGAACCTAAAATTACTAGTGATGACAATCTCTCTGATCTAGCTAGAGAACTTAATATGCCCCCACTTTCACCATCGGGTGACAATAATAAATACATCTGGCTCATGTTGGAATGACATGTTTGATATTGATATTCATGAGATCCAAAATCAATACATTACCTGCAAATTTGATGGCCGAAACCCTGATTATAAAATTATGTTGACTGTGCTATGCGAAATGTCAGATTCATAGAAGACGAGAACTTTGGGAGGCTCTTTCTAACTTTGCTGTGGTGAATCCCCTTCCTTGGTTGCTAGCGGGTGACTTTAATGTCTTTACTTTAGATACAAAGAAAAAAGGGCCTCGTGGTGTTAATGTTGTGGGAGTGGAGGACTTCAATAACTTCATTCGGGAGGCATGCCTAATATATGTTGGTTTTGTCATACAGATCACTGTCCCCTTCTCATCTCGTCCATCATTAATAAGGATGCTCCTGCTCCCTTCTGATTTCAGCGCATGTGGGTCTCTCATAATTTTTTTTAAAGACTTCGTTACTGATAATTGGAATGTTCCATGTGAGGGACAGCCTATGAATATTCTGTACTGCAAGCTTAAACGACTCCGGGGCGCTCTTCGAAAATGGAACTGGGAAGTCTCTGGAGATTTTCGCAACAAGATGGAAGTAATCCAGCAAAATATTGAGGACCTGGAGGTTTCCCTCCAGGCTAACTGGGAGGAAAGAGCTTGTAGAGACCTTGAATTGGCAAAGAGACAACTAACTGTGCTAGTCAACCATGAAGAGAAACTTCTACAAGATCAGGCACGTATAAACTGGATCAAAGATGAGGATCGCAATTCTGCCTTTTATCATGCTATTATTAAGGAGAAAACGACCAGTCAAAGGGCTCGAATGTATCGAGTGGATGGTTCGGTCGTAGAAGATGAGACTGTTCTTGACATGGCTAAGGAACATTTCTCAAACTTCTTCACGGCAACGTCGATCAAGGATCCCGAGGAATTCCTAGATTGTGTGCCCGAATTGGTTACTGAAGATCAGAACGCGAAATTATGTGCGATGCCTACCGAGTCAGAAATTGAAAGCACTGCGAACTTTATGAATCCTCATAGCTCGTCGGGTCCAGATGGATTTACTGGATGTTTTTACTCTAGTTGTTGGTCGATTATTAAAGAAGACGCCATCGCCTCGGTGATGGACTTCTTTAAGGGCATGCAAATTCCGCAATGTATCTCTTCAGCAAACATCGTGCCGGGATCCTATCAGCTTATGTAATTTCTCTCACAAAATTATTTCGGAAGTCTTATATGGTCGTCTGGCAAAAGTGTTGCCTACGATCATATCTAGAGAACAATCTAGCTTTGTTAAAAGGTGGAGTATTCATGAGAACATCAGTCTTGCTCATGAGATGATTGAGACAATTGACAAGGATATTGTTGGACACAACGCGGTGATGAAACAAGATATGTCGAAGGGGTATGATAGAGTAGGGTGGCGGTTCCTTCTCGCAGTCCTTCGCAAGTTTGGCTTCAGCTCTACCTGGCGAGATCTCATATATAGAGTGATTTCTAATTGTTGGTACTCGATATCACTCAATCGGAAAACATATGGCTTCTTCAAATCGACAAGGGGGCTTCGTCAAGGGGACCCTATATCTCCTGTTCTGTTTATTATCGCCCAGGATGCCCTTAGTCGAATTTTTTTATACCTCAACCTACATCGACATATTAAGGCTTACAGTGGCAAGAAGGATGGCCTTCGCCTGTCTCATTTGTTTTATGTTGATAATAGCCTCATTTTTCTCAATGGAGGGAATGAAAGTGATAATTGTCTTATGGACACACTATCAAAATTCTCTGATGTATCGGGTCAGGTCATTAACCACGCGAAAAGCTCCTTCATTGTTTCATGCAAATATCATGCTTGGCGGCGAGCGGAATGGATTTCTCAACGCACCGGTTTCTGCCAAGTCTCCTTGCCAACAACTATCTTGGCGTACTGTTATTCAGGGGAAGAGCTAAGCCTAGTTACTTTGCGGGTTTGGAAGAAAAGTTTCCGAAAAATATCGCTGGGTGGCGTGGTCGCTTGCTTTCTTTTGGGGGAAAAAATCACTCTCATCAAGAGTGCTCTTACTGCCTTACCAATACATGCATTATCCGTTATCAAAATTCCCAAAATCTATATTCAATCTTTGGAACATATCATGGCGGACTTCCTATGGAACTCAATCGAGGAGTCTCGTCACAAATGGATATCATGGAGCAATGTCTGTCGTCCGATGTCAGAGGGTGATCTGGGGATTCGTCCTCTTACCCAAGTGATGCAGTCTCTTCATGCTAAAAGATGTTGGGCTTTCATAAAGGGTGAATCGGTCTGGGCTCATTATATGTATAAGAAGTATGGAGACCCACTTCTGCCTGGGTATATTAAGCCGCGATCGACGTCTGCACTATGGAGATCAATGTTAGCGATCTTCCCTACTATTTCTAGCCACTGCCGATGGATTGTTGGTAGGGGGAACATTCCTTTATGGCGATCAAATTGGTGTGGACGTTATTTACGAAGACCAAATGGCATGTACTTTATCCCTTCGATCCGACATGTGTTGGGCTCCCCTTTTATTAGAGATCGTGCTGGTACTACTGTTGATGTTCGCTTGCTGCTTCCAATAAAGGTCCTTGATGTTCTCAATGGGTTGGTACTGAGTAACGAGCTGGATCGTATCATTTGGGACCTGTGCCAAACCGGAGAATTCTCTACTTTTTCATATTGGGAGCATTATCGTACTCACCAAGAGGAATATAAATGGAACAAATTTTATTGGAATAAATACATTCCACCTAATGTGGGTGCATTTCTTTGGAGGCTCAGCCTATATGCGATCCCCGTTGACTCGAGACTTACTCGTATGGAAATGCATTAGTCTCTAAATGCAGATGTTGTAAACTGCATGACGTTGAATCAGTTGACCACTTTTTTGTCTTCAGTGAACTTGCCAAAGCTGTTTGTGATCATTTTGCTGGATTGATGAATATTAATATAAATTGTCTTTCTTTCAATCAAATGACGGATGCATGGCTTCAAGGAACGTCAACTAGCTCGGTAGAAGGAATCAACAGAAATATCATCTTTGCTATGGGTCTCTGGAAGATTTGGAAGCAACGGAATCAGAACATATGAGAATGGGATCATTAATCCTCATGAGATAATCTGTCGCATTACATCCAGCCTGCAATTCACTCTGAGAGCCTTTAGTTCTCCAGATGAAACATCTGACTTAGATGACAGAACTCTAAGTGCACTTCAAATCTGTCTGCCTCATAGTAGGATCCGAGAAGTCACTTGGGTCAAATGGCATCCGGCGGCATCGGGTCAAGCTTAATATAATCGATTTGAGCTCTAGCGACAACGAAAATTCAGGTGGAGGAGTCATCAGGGACTCAGATGGTCATTTGGTGATGGTGTTCAATAAATTCCATGGGAAAGATACTAATAGGCAGGCCGATTTTGATGCACTCCTAACAGGCTTATGCATTTGTAATGATAACAATATAGCCATCTCAGTTATTGAAACCAGCTCCAAAAGTCTTTTCGACGTCTTCAAAGGATAGGTCGCCTACCCCGTGGAAGAGTACTTATCAAGTCAGGAAGATCCGAAAACTAATCAAAGAAGACATTCAGTACTCACTCATCTTCAAATAGGCTAATCGTACTGCAATGGCTCTAGCTACCCACGCCTTGTCACACCGGGGAGAGAGTATTTATTCTTCAACCTCGGATCTTCTAGGGAGTGTTGGTCAGATGCTTAATAATGAACAAATTGGTAATCCAGTGTTAAGGAAGTAATTGTGTTTTTTTTCTCTTATAGCCTTTTGGCAACCGTGGAAATGACCATCTCCCTCCCACGTTCCTTTTCATTTTTGGTCTTTTTTTTATTGTAGCCGTTACGGCATCTTTGGAAATGGCTATCTTCCTCCCAGTTGTAGGCAGTAAGGGCTATCTCCCTGCGCCAAGTATTTTTCTATGATTATCAATAAAGGCTACGACCCCCACGTGTATGCGGTTTACCTAAAAAATAAATAAATTAGAACTTCACAATGGCCTCATTTCAACCGCATGAGCTATAGTTTGGGCCTCAGAATTTCTACATTCGGAATATATGAACTGATTTTGTAGAATAGTAAGGCTCTATTTGGAGTTTCAATTTCTATATTCTATATTTTATTTTATTTTATTGAAAAAGAAAGAAGGATGTCACATGGGTCTATATCCATTCCATCTCATTGAGCTTCATCTACAATTGATTTGGATAACCGTCCAAAATGGAGACCTGGACGTAAAATTTAAATATTTGACGAAACCCTAAAACTAAATGGGAATATGTGAGGGTTGTAGATTATTTATTTTTGCATAATGGGGGTCGTGTGACTTGGGTTATATAGTTTTGTTATGATCAATCGAGAATAAAATTTGTGGTACTGTTGTTTGTTTATATCCTAATCTCAGTAGCCAAACAACACTCATGACCCCAGTTTCGATGGGTACGACTTCATGGTATAGTGTATCGTTATTGTTCATAAAGTGCTTTATTTTCCAGCAAAAGTTTTGCCACATGACCTTTCGGACTTGTCCATGGTTCTCCTCTCGGTCTGTCTAGTATTTTTCTTTATTTTCAAGCACAAATTTCTACTTTAAATTGGAATCGTTATTGTTTGTTAGGTAAGCCGCACCAAAGTTATTGCTAAAACCCTGCTGCCACACCAAGATTTGGAGTTGTAGCGACAAGGGTTAAATATTTAGGTTGTTCCAACATGTATGCAAATAGGATGCTCATTTTGGGTACTGAAAAAAATATAACATTTGTGTCGATATACTGAACTGCCCTTAACATTTGCACATTAGTCCTACAAATAGGCCAAGTTTTGTAAAGATCCAGAACTACAGAGTATTACTTAAGATATACTGACCCTTCAAATAATGGATGAAACTAACACAAAAACATTTCATTCATGATGAAGATGTCTACAAATTTAATACTTGGGTCATTACAAACATTTACGAGTTCCCGATGCAATACATGTTGCATCTAAATATGTTTGGTAGTTGATGGTCAAGGAAACGAGAACTTTCACAGCTCATTCCGTCAGATCTAAAATTCCAGATATTTTCGCTTATGTTCGTTGATGAAATGACGGGCAAAATAGATAACTAAGATCATGCAAACTTAAAATTTCAGAGTCCAACTAAATACCACGAGAACTGCCCTCCATAGGTCCGATATAATCAGAAACCCCCATTGATCTAAAAGAGGGTCCCTTCTGGAGGCTGAACGAGCTTACGATTGTGTGATGTGGCCATTTCCTTCTTCAACTGTGTCAATATGGTCTCCATTGTGTAATCACGTTGCCAGTTTGCCAGCATGCTAAATTTCTTCGGGTCTACCTGCAAATTCCGCAACAGCAAAATATCAGTCTACATTGACAAAAATCTCAAACCAAGGGGCCAAAAACTACACAACAATAAGAAGCGTTGCTCGTAATGGTCCCACATCACTAGCTCTAACTTTATTTACTTCATTTAACTCGAAACCCAAATAGAGAGCATTACCACTCCGGTCTCGTGATTGACACAGGTCATGTTTACCCGTGAGTGGAAACGCACGGTAGGAGGTTTCTCAGGGTAGTCTTTATCACAGAATAACTTCAGCTGATAGATCCGCCCCTCATGAACTGACTGCAGAAAAGAAGTGAAACTTGAGGAGATCATATTAGAAAAATATATCAGAGATTATTGGCAGTTTGAATGCCTAGGAAACATGAACTCCAACTATAAGAAATTACATTGTGAGGGCCAATTATCGTGCCAGTCCAGGATCGCATGTAGATGTCATCTCCATCATCCATACCATAGCTCACAGTCCCATCGCCAATGCCCTTCTCTCCTCTCTCAAGTTCTTCCAGCAATCTGAAGTTCCGAGGAACTGCACATATAATTAAACAAAATGTTGATTCTTAATGCTTCTCAAGTATATAATATATATAGGATCAAAGCAGATAGAATAGATTGAAGTGATGCAGTAGGTTTTGGTCCAATTTGGCACCTTTTACACACACACACACACACACACACACATATATATATATATATATATATATAGAGAGAGAGAGAGAGAGAGAGAGTCTATCCAATAAGCACAAAACCAAGGTTGTGAAAAGCGCGAGGCACTAGCCGGACGGGCACCTGCAACCTAGATTTAGGCGGTGCAAAAATAAATAAATAAAATCGAAAAAAAACTATTGAAAATTGTAGAAAAAGTCCATAAAACTACAAAACATGTATAGTTGGACGTCGGGGGGGGGGGGGGGGGGGGGCTAGACGGACGTCTTGGCGGGCGTCGGCCGCCTAGGCACAGCCTAGACGGCCGCCTAGACCGTCTTTTAGAACAGTGGCACAAACACTAATTGAGCAAGAGCACATTTTTTTGTCCATAGGATCTTAGCTCAAGTTAAATATAATGGTTGAAAATTATAATATCTTATTTACGAAAGATTTTGATTTATTGACAAATCAAAAGATCCTAATTTATGAAGATTGAAGTATTAGCCATTCTCTGTGTGTGTGTGTGTGTGTGTGTGTGTGTGTGTGTGATTCCTTCTCCCTTGTTAAGATTGAAGCAACGTCGCCGTCCTCCATGGAGGATTACATATCCTCCATGGAGGATTACACAAGGAACGGAAAAGTCAAGGAGTATGTTCCTGATCTCGAGAACAGGTGAATCAACTGTTGATTACCTTTCTCAGCAAAGAACCTTCTTGTGCCACCAACTAGCCAAAGATGAAGCACTACGCTCACCAGCATCTGCAGACTAATAAAGTTTAGTCCCCGGGGGACCTAGATTGTCCGCCAGTTAAAGTTTAATGAAGTGTTAAAAGTCAGCAACACTTTACTGTATTATGCTTTCTAAGATCTGGGAGCTAGTTGTGATTTTTGAAAATTACAGATGATCGAATAGTTAGCTGTGTTAATTCTAGTTTTAGTCGTGTGTTTCTTCCAGTTAAACACTTAGCATGGCATTAGATTACTACTGGCTCATCAATATATACCCGTTGTTTCCTTCAATTAGACAAGCCTTTACTTACATGTATTCATCTGCCAGACATGAAAAGGATTTTTGGAGCTTACTTCCTTGTATACCAGTCACACCCATATGAATTCAGTTTTTGCTTGAGTAGCCGTGGACAGATTACATAGACAAGTCTAAATATGTCCTCCCCTTATAATAAAAGGGCATTTCTGTCACAAGGTTCCGACAGTGCAATGTCCGGGGAGGACAATATATACGCAACTGTAACCCCATTTTTATTTATTTCTGATGATTTTCAATAAAAATTCGCTACCCAATAGATGCATTTGTAAACCCAACTAATACAGTTGAGAATTCAGACAAGATAGCATAAAATTGGAGCATCTTACTTAAAATTATTCTAAATGTTTAAACTTCAAAAACATTGACTGACAAGAACAAATTTCAAACCTCGACAGAACTGATTATTCATCTATCAATGCCTGTATAGTCCTTTCTTCTGTCCTGTTAAGCTAATCCGAATTGATAGTAAACAATTATCTTATTATGCCCAAACAATTAACTTATTATGCCCACCTTGACGTCTAGAAGCCATTTTGGGGTTCAAGAATCGCTAGCTCATAGAGGAAAAGGCACGACAATGGACAGAGTTAAATAATTACATATAAATTTTTGAACATATTAGATTGAAAGATTGGTGCTTCTAAAAGGATGAGGAACCACTAAGAGATGTTGCTTCAATCTTCACAAGAGAGAGAGAGAGAATCGCCGAGGGCCCGGAAGAGAGAGAATAAGGGAAAGAGAGAGAGAGAGAGAGAGAGAGAGAGAACGGCTAATGCTTCAATCTTCATAAATTAGGATCTTTTGATTTGTCAACAAATCAAAACCTTCCTTAAATAAGAAATTATAATTTTCAACCATTAGATTTAACTTGAGCCAAGTTACTACGAAAAAATAATAATAAAAAAAAAATTGCTCATTTGCTCAATTAGTGTTTGTGCTCATTGTATAGTCTCTCTCTCTCTCTCTCTCTCTCTCTCTATATATATATATATATATATATATATATATGAAGAAGGTAAATTTTATTCTGGCCCGAAGGCCTACAAACACAGCCCGAAGGTCTACACACTCGCCCCGAAGGCCCCACACATCCGGACCGATGCCCATTAGATTCAACTCCCACTAGAATTGGAAAGGATAATCCGCTTCTCCCTAGGATCTAACCCACCCAGCCAGGATGCGCTATGTCTCTACTTGCTGACGACTAAAGTCAGGAGGCTTTGACACACACACACACACACACACACACACACATATATATATATATATATATATATATATATAAGGAGGGATTAGGATCCCCGTATTTTTGCATCCCCTAATATTCCCGCCATTGGATCTTGTTTATGTCATCTAATCTTAACCGTTGATTTGAACCATTCAAATCAATGGTTAAGATTAAATGATATAAACAAGATCCAACGATTGTGATCATATATATATATATATATATATATATATATATATATATATATATATATATATATAATGTCCATCCTTGGTCTCCTCGGATCCGTGGCAGAGTCACCCAGCCAAGTAAGCTTGGCACGCCCGTGGCACAAAGCCACCCACCCAGCGTCTGGGGGGGGGGGGGGGGTGTGGCTCGAACCGTGCTTTTCCCCACAGGAGCACCCCGTTGTAACCACTAGGCCACAACCCTTGGACAGGGGGAAGATCTCAAAGTAGTAGAGGTTAATGCCAAAACATGCTTATATCTGACAAGAATCTGCAACTTAAAACTTTGGCAATACATGAAGTAAACAATTCCAAGTTAACAATCTAAAAAGGAGGGACATTCGTGAAGGCACCATCAGCTAACTTCCACTCTAAGTTATCATCATGCAAGCATACACAATAAAAATGCCACCAGTTACACTCGATGAAGTTAATTCAATTAGAAATCTCTATTTATTTTTGTTTATCGGGCCATAACCAGATGCTTAAATTCAGCAGAGGCGTTCTGGTATAGAATAGCCTCATAAAATTCTCTACTGAGAGACGATCATCCATATATTCCTGTTTCCACTGGAATTGCAGTCTCCTAACTGCCTAAGGTAAATAGTGTTCTTCTTAGATACCTATCAAATGGGAAATTGACATGTAAAATTTCCATCTTTCTATCACCCTGCTTATCTGGTGATTGACAGTATTCCTTGTCATCCTACTAACATCCCACCTACTCCAGCATGCTTTGTGACATTCATTATTCAAAAACATTAGCCTTCAGCAGGGTAAAACTCTTAATTGTTGCAAATGCAAGTACCATGGCATTCTTAGCATTAATCGGTCCTAATATCAAGAAATTATGAACTCATAACCAATGAATATGTGAGCAACATAAAAGACAACAAAGGTTAGAATAACTGGTTTCAAACCCTTCCTACGAGTATCTGTTTCAGCAAATTCGGTGTGTAGGGGGCTAACGACACGTATAGGTTTTGCCCGATACTTAAACTGTGCATACAACACATTCAACCATAACATGTAAATTACATGTATTATCATCTAAAGGATTCATAATCTCAAGCGCGAGAAGAAAAATATTGCATACATGAAGCAATGCTCTAGAAATTGTAAGAGGGAGAACAATGGGAACATCAATCTCAGATGCAAATGATGCTTGAAGTCGATATCAAAAAGTGCTCAACTTCTATCTTCAATAAATGCAGGACATAGGATCAATCAAAAGTTCAAGATCAAAGACAGCAACATCTGTACTAGAAGCTAGTTTCACTATTGATCATACACTATAAATATGCCGAATAATCTTAAGTTATTCCCTTGTTCTCTAGAAATCAGCAAGGGAAGCACTGCAGATAGATATTTACAACACATTGCAACATGTATTTAATTTCATACTACAACCTTTGGATTTAAGTAACAAACTCCAGTACAAAATTCTCAAGGAACATGAACTGTGCCTAACACATAAATAAATGATACAAATACAATACAGAAACTAAATGAATAATCAAGCTGGCATGTCCCCAAACATATTCATATGGAAGGAGCAGCTAATATCAATACATGTCTATGCATGCAGAGGAACCTATATCATCAGGTAGAGAACTCAACCATGGTTCTCAAATGAGCCTCACTAACTGCAATATTAAATCAGTTTTATCTCATATTAAGATAATGGTGAGGCAAGTAGGGATGCAAATGGAGTTGATATGGAGCAGATATAGGTATTACCATATTACCTAGATATTACCATAGAATATACATAAATTACGGGGGAAAGGAACTAAGTCCAAACTTCAAACTAAAACCTAGAAGACTATTAAGAAACTATTCGGATGATAACATGAAGTACAACCTCTATTTGTTTACATAAATCAAATAGAGGGTGGAAACAGATATTCAGGATATAGTCGGATTTGACATTGATTAATTGTTTTTGTATACACCCCTAGAAGCCAAGACCTGCTCAAGTGTATACTGACGTGAGAAAATAATTGCATGAATTTTTCATTTTCCGCAAAGAAATTTATATTCCCCCTGAACATATGTTCTTTGACCATAAGAACACCCCTAGAAGCCAAGACCAGCTCAAGCATATAATGACGTGAGAAAATAATTGCATGAATTTTTCATTTTCCGCAAAGAAATTTATATTTCGACTGAACATATGCTCTGTGACCATAAGACAAGTGAAAGTTGCACACAAAGAAAATAATAAAAGTAAAACTACATAAATGTAAAAAGGAATACTGGAAATTTCACAAGGGCATAAATACGTTTAAGCTGACAATTAATGTGAAATATGTAAAATGGATTCAGGCCATTTGAGAGAGCTCAGTAGTTAGTACTGAGGATATGAACTTTACATTAAACATTGTAAAGGAAAGACTAGCAAATCCAACATGGCTAGGAGCAGAAACTATCCAATAAATCTACATCCACTCTAGTAGCTACAATGTGACACAGATTATTGATATGGAATTAGCTTTTTTAAAAAAATGTGAAACTAGTATAATGTTACATACAAATAGCTATGTAACTGTATAAATCAACACTACTTTATACTTATATAGAAATTATTTGTAGGGTATAGCAACAATTTATATATAGGAATTATTTGTAGGCTATAGCTAAACAAATTAGTTTTGCATGATCTCAAGTTTATCCAAATCTAAATTTTGAATCTAAAATTTTAAAAATCCAAAAATTTTAACTTGAGTATTTTAATCTAAGTATAACATTAATATAGTAAGTAAATAATTGCGTGTTGATAAAATTTAAATACATGTCTAGTTGTGCAGTACACAGGTAGTGCACGATTACCAAAATATAAATATTTAATGTCACAATCGAGTTAAAAATTTTGATTTTTAAATTTTAATTCAAAGTTATAGGTTAGGATAACTTAAAATAATGCAGAAATAATTTGCTTAGTTATAGCTAAGTTCTATGCATATATGATTTTTTTTTTTTAGATTTTGGATAAGCTTAATACTTTAAAATCTAAAATTTAAACTTTGATAAAATTAAAGTTCTGCAAAAACATATTAAAATTTTATTAAATTTTGAAAGTTAGATATGGATAGATTTAATTTGAATAAATATGAAAAATATTGTTGATGTGTAATTTAAAATTTCCATATCTTTAAATAAATATTGTTGATTTGCAATTTAAAATTCATGTAACTTAAATGACATGACAGCTCCATGATTACTTTCCCTTATATATATATGCAAAAAGACACATGTATAATTGTGACGTAAGGCTCAAGGTATACACGAAGAAGAGCCTGAGGTAGTGCCCAAGGCGAGAGGCACACGGCACGTCACGAACCACATTAAAACGAGGTGCAGCTTTCGGAAAAAATTAATAACACTATAAAATGTAGGAACAAACATCTAATCAATAATTTATTGTTTAAAAATACACCAATAACCATTTCAACTCTATGGTCTTGAAGTTACCATATGTCAAAGCTTCAAAACATATCATAATGACAAAATACTAAAAAGTCATACAATGAGAGACATATTTACTGGGATCCCCTATCACACTAGGAACCTGGTTTCAAATCCCCCGACACCAAATGGGGCGGGTTCTCGATCCAGATAGCCAAAAGTGGCAAGCTGAACGAACTAGATCTTACAAGATGAAGTTCAATATTGATATCAATCAAGTGACAATATAAGAGATGATTAAACAAATCAATTGTCAAAATGAAGCATACAAGAGGAGACTGTTGTAGGATTCAACACGAATCCCAAGAAGACACACAGACATACATATAAAGAAACCGCACATATTGGTTAAGCCTACCCCCTTGTACTGCATACCAGAAAAAGTAGTGTACCCCAAATCCACACCGCATATAGAAGCAAACAGTGACCCAGGTTACTATGATCAAAGATACGTACCTTAAAGGTTTGAGTTGCCATGTGATAACGAGGAAAACAAGATTATTGAAAATGTAGAATGTACCAATAAGAAATATAAGTAAAGGGAAGAATTGGTTCCAAATCCTACAACCACCTACTTTTGCATGGTCATTTTGACAATTATTTGATTTTATTGTCTTTTATATTACCATTTGACCAATATCTTTTGCTTACAAGGTTCTAAACAGCGGTAGGCGGGTGCGCGGCGGGGAGTGTCCGCCTACCGCCTAGGCCGTCTAATACATCTTGCCTATGTGTGTATGACATTCTACTAATGTATGTAAACACTAAATAAAATTCTTAAGAAGCTGAAGTTAGTTCTTTGTAATTTCGAAAATTTCAAGTTGATTGAGAATGACAATGTCTTTGGCACATAATATGAAGTTGGATTTCTCCAACTGATATTAGATATAAATTATAATAAAGGACATCCAGAGTCCAAAAACTGTGACGTTCCCTCTTCTTTCAGTTTTTTTATTTATATAAAATATGTATATTTTTTCCAAGATATGTGTCCTCCTACGCCGCTTCACCTATGCCTACGTTGTCAAACCGCCGTTAGTCCCCTACTCCACCACCTACGACGAAAATGGTACAGAGAGAGACAACCTCGTGCCTAGGCGGCCGCCTCGACCGCCATTTAGAACACTGTTTGTTTAACTTCATCTTGTTAGATCCGGATCGTTCTAACACTTTTGGCTATCCAAGCCAAGAACCTGCCAAATCTGGGGTCGCGAGATCCACAACCTGGCTCATGGCGGTAGGGATATCCTAATAACTATGCTCCCTACTGACCTCCACAAAGTATGAGCAGACTCAGAAAGGAACGCCAATGTTCATGCTAAAAAAATGCTAGCAAAGAAGACGGATAATGAAGTAAACTCGATCTGTTGTAGGCTGCACTCTGCCTCTGACATACACCAGCGATAAAAAACTTTCACAATCGGAAATGTCACACGATACACCTGTACATAAGCATAGAAATGTGTGTGTTTATATATACATATATATAAGCTTTAAGTAAAAAAAAAAAGCTTTAAGTAAATATAAGTTATTACACAAATTAAGGAAAAAAATTGACTACATCATATCGACCGCCATGTAATGACTAATGAATCATAAACCATTACAATCCATGACATTTAAGCAGTGATCAATACATCTTAAAACATGTATTAATGAAAAACCCAGCAGTTTCAATAATTCGGACTCAATCAGTCTAGTGTTGGCAGAATAAACAGTTTCTCAATTAATCTAAAAACCATTGATTTTGGCATTAATTAATGGAACAACTAGAAATGTTCAAACCACGATACTTTCATTGATAGGTTCTTTACGATATACACCTAAATTGGCATGGATTATGCATTATCATGGCTTAAGGATCATTATAGGAGCTCCATTATAGGACCATAGGTCCAATCAATTATCCCAAATTTTGCAAAATGAAATTCTACATCAGCTACAACTAAGAAGCCTAAAGATACAATCTTTCCTATTCTACTACAATTTATTTCGTACTAAAATCCAATTTCCCCTAAAATTGACCCAAACCCTCATGGGCCTCAGCAATAAGATCGAAATAGAGTAATAGATATCAAATTAGCAAACTTAAGCCAACCACATCACTTTCATTTATGGATTACGCATCAACATGGCTCAAGGATCGTTTCAGGAGCTTCAGTCTAGGACCGTAGGTCTAATCAAAGCCACCAACAAAGGCTTTATCCCAAATTTTGCTACATGAAGAATAAAAAAAATACAATATTTCCTATTCTAATACCTTCTATTTCGTTCCAAGATTATAATATCGAAATCAACCAATAAATATCAAAATTGGTAAATTTAAGAGAACCAATCGATCATCCCTAGATCCAATCGACACGGCACACGACAGATCCATCAATAATACTGCGATTGGCGACCAAATCCGAAAAATGAAAAATTAGAACCATTAAACCTAGGTTAGAAAAAGTTGGGGCTTTTTCTCACCGACGACGCTGGATCCACCGGAGCTTCCGAGCGTCATGGATGATGAATTGTTCGCTTCCTCTTTCCTCCCTCTTCTTCTTCTTCTTTCGGAAATTCGAAGCTTTCTCTCTCTTCCTTTCGGCTGCCAGAATCGATCGCAGCCGAATAAAGAAAAATGAATTCAATGAATACCACCACTTTGGTTTTGTGTGGGGACGATGGATATATTCGCCTCTATTTTAAGGACAATTTTACATAATAGTCCCTTCTATAATTTCTCTCTTTATTGGTCTACTATAGAGTTAGAGTGTTAGAGTGTACAAATGGAAGGTTCTAAAAGAGAAGAAGAAGAAGAAGAAGAGGAAGAAGAAGAAGGCTCTTTACCACATACTTAATAAATTCAACCCACGTAAAAGAATTTTATTTCTGATATTGTTGAAAACAGTTTAATATTTAAATATATTTAAATTAAAATTTATTATATATATATATTTTATTTAAAAATTAGACACATTTTTGTTGTTGATATTATTGAAAAATAGATTAAAAATTTATCATTTATAACTCCACTTCCGATCTGACATTAATGTCATAGAAACACTACCATGAACAATTATGAGAGTTCCATGCGATTTTATGGAAGTACAGTGGTATATTATACAACACTATGATGAATACTAAAGAGAAGTGCAGCTCTGAGAAATAGCATTATTTCTTGGAAGGTATGTATCAAATTGTAAAACAAAAATTATCGTATCTTATTGCCACATGTCCCTAATAGTAGAGACTAACGCTAGGACCACTGAGTGCTAACCATTAAATCGGTCCCTACTATTTCTTAGGATCGGTCATGAGTTCATGATGATTGAAGACTAACTTTTAAAATGAGATCCAAAATTTTTCCATCAAGATAATATAAAAAAGAATAAAACAAAGGCAAAATAAAAAATAATGTTTTCACCAAGATTTGAACTAGAAATCTCTTATGTGCAAATATAACATAATAATCACTACACTATATTTTTTTTATAATAAGGACTCATGATACACACTAATTCTATTTTCGGTGCAAATTATTTATATATTTAAACTAAATTTTATTTTGGGCCCTCCTGGCCCATGGGGTCCTGAGCGGTCGTCCTGGCTGCCATGGGCCAGGGTCGGCCCTGTATTTCTGCCATACCATCTGACAGAGACAGACTAGCAGAACTTTTTTTTCTTTCAAATTTCTTTAAAAAAATTTGCTACATCAAATTTCGTATAAATTTTTATCGCTATGCTAATTTTTTTGAATTATTATTTGTTTCAGCCATACATAATGGTCAATGTACAAAACACTTATTAGAACATCTACAGTGGGAACACTCCAAACACATACTTCAAATGATTGAAAATCGTATAAATTATTATATTTGGAGTGTCTATTTGATATTGGTATACAATGATACACTCCAAATAAATACTGTAAATTAACTTCCTCTTTTTTCTTCCCATTTTTTCTTTTTATTTTGCTTTCCTGTTATGTAAGATTTTATCTCCCCCTTCATCCTTTTTATATTTTTGTTCCCTATTAGAAAAGAATGATTATTTTTTGTGGATCCGTAGATTAATCCAAATCTGAAATGTCTCTTAACTTCTAGTAATTTTTAAGTATGAACAAGTGCTCGTCAGCTATCAAAGGCAAAAAAAAATTTGACCATTGAAAACTCTAGTCTATTGCAGGCAGCGTGAGAATGTACGTAGATGGACATATGCTGGACTGGAAGCATCAGGCAACCAACCCTGTTTGAACAAGAACACTGATTAAACTACTCGGCCATAAATATTTACTTGAGGTTTGATTCTATGGGCCTAGTTCTTTGATTGTCATCGATCTACTTTCTAATAATATGCAAAATGAAACTTTCAAGGCAAGAAATCCTTTCCCTACTCCTTGGAAATTAGAATATATTTTCTTAATTGAGTCCTTTATTCTTTACACAAGGCACAAGCAATCCATCAATATTTCCCAAAGCATTGCTATAAGTACTGCTATCATCAGTACTACTACTTCCGCACTAGATTAATTAGCTAGCACACCTTCAGGCTTCAAGAGAGAGAGAGAGAGAGAGAGAGAGTTACAGCCAAAATGTCTTTCAAAGGCGATTTTGGCGAAGAGCTGCAGAGCGGCCACGGATCCAACCGTGTCCAGCTCCGCGACACCATCTCCACCCTCACCAGCCACCTGGCCAATCTCGACAAGCCAACAGAAGCAGCTGGGGATCGCGCTTCGAGTTACATTACGCTCGCGGGGGGCAACAAGGGAGCGGTGATGAAGGCCGACTCTCTCGAGGAGATGCTGCTGCAGCAGAAGGCCGGCGGGGGGGACGAGAGGCTGAGCTGCGCGTGGACCAACAGCAACTACCAGTCCGTCAACAACTCGATCATGATCGACGGGGAATGCCACGCGGAGGACCCAGGAGTCCACATTGAGATCATGGACTTCTTGGAAGACATTGACGAGGAGGAGGATATTCGCCACGAGAAGAAAGGAAAGAAGGACAAAAAGAAGAAGAAGAAAGGAAAGGAGGACACCGAAGACGACGAAGAAGACGACGACGACGACGACGATCATGAGAAGGAAGGGAAGAAGGTGAAAGACAAGAAGAAGGAGAAGAAAGAAACTGATGAAGATGAGGAGCATGATCATGAGAAGGAAGGAAAGAAGGTGAAAGACAAGAAGGAGAAGAAAGAAAAGAAATGAGTGTAATACATACATACATACGTACGTACGTACATACGTTGAGGGTCAGGTATATATAGTCTACATTTGTTTGCTTTGGATGGTGTGGACATAAATTTGCAAGTAATAATTTTTCTATAAAATCTTTTGATTAAGAAATTGAAGTATGTATGACATTTCCATATTAAAAAGGTAATAACATGTAATAATTATTTCTTTTGCAAAAGAACATATTTTGTATTTTTGTATTTTTTTTTTTTTTGAAATGGTAAGTTTACATATCGAACTATTCATTCTTTGCATTTCTTTGCATGTCTTATTTCGAACTTTGTGTCTGTTGTATCCTTTCTCGATCGATTTGCTCTCAGCCAGCCACTGCCTATAGTTTCCTGGGTCTTATATCTTGAAGAGCAGACCACTTGGACTAGTGTATATATATATATATATATATATATATATATATATTAGCAAGGATTTTGTTTGGAACTCAAGACATTGATGATGCACTGGAGGAATGGACTACTGAGGGGCAAGGGCGTCTTTCTGCCTAAGGAGGCTAGGGTTTCGAATTGGTGTGGCAAATTTGAACACGATCCTCTTCTTCTTTTGTATTTTTCGTATATATTTAAGAGGAGACACGAAGAGAATATTTATAAAGATTGGTAGAAATCCTAATCCTAATCATGCCACCATCCAAATATGGAAGGATAACAATCAATAAAAAAAATGAAATTCCAAAATATTAGATCGATTTAAACTAATTTATTTTTCATAACCGTCCAAATCTCGCAATCAGTGAAATATTTGCGTCCGTGCATGCACACAATAGCACATGACGCACATATGTGCACCATCAGCGACTCGCGCACGTGCGAAGTGCATCATCAAAGTGACACTTTGCGCCAGAGTCCGACTATGCCCCCTATGGGGTTAACTCCTATGAGAATTTTTCAAAGAGTGACAAAAAACATAAATGTTTCCTTGAGGAATATAAACGTAGCCTCTCTAAGAAAATAACCCACATGACATCCACATAGGCCACCACACCATAATTAGTATAACTCAATACTAAGCATAGCTAGATATTGAGATACTCACTTAAAGTGTTTTCCAATATGAGACTATCTTTCTAGTGATGCTAAGAAAAACTACAACAAATTGTATACAAAGTTGTCATATTGGTAGCTACCAAATATTATATATTTTTGTTGATAACATTGGTAAGATTCAAATAAGAGTCATCCATGAGCTATGATATTAAATTTGTCAATATACATATTTCAATAATGCCAAGCGGTTGTTAATTGGTCCCCCTCTCCCCTCTACCCTACATGGGTAAGAAACTTTGGAGGGATTAGAGACGCTTGGGACCGATCTTCTCTAATGGGATCGAAGTCTAGGAACATGAAGGATATCCTGTGGAGGAGTTCTTTAAGTGGTCGAGGACGCCTATGATCGACGTGTAGATGAGCATCACTTGGGTGCTTAGGAATGGTCGGGGGTGCTTAGGACCAATATGTAGATGAGCATCATCACTTGGGTGCTTAGAACAGTCGGGGGCGCTTGGGATCGACGTTCTCCAAAGAAATCCAGTGAGGGCTAAGAAGTCATGGGAGGATCGAAGTCGCTATAATAGCCTAGCCTGCAAGTATAAACTGTTAGAAAATTATTGTCTTTACTTACTGAAAATTTCAGAATACAAAAATAAAATTTAAACAGATGTTACCGGCCTCTGGGGAAGTCGTGCACGAAGCACTGCCCTAAGAGTTTATTCGGGATCTGTGTGCAGACGTACCCGAAGCTCCTAGTGGTAAAACCCCCGCACTACCGGTATCTCGTTGCCGCACACGACTTGGAGAGAATGACTAGGACTTAGCTCTGCCCGGAGCTTGGAGATGAAGAGGAATGAACAGAATGTTGAGAGAGGTCCTGAGTAGAAGATTTTCTAATCCGATTTACAAAGAACACAACTGAATATATAAAACATTTGTGTAACGGTCAGAATTAATTTACGATTAATTCAGCCATTACACGAATGAACCTGGACATGAATAATTGTAACGGTCCAAAACGTTCAGAATTAATTTTGTAACGTTTAGAATAAATTCCAACGGTTAAGAAAAAATTAAATGAAAGAAAGAAGAGAAGCAAAAAGATTTTTAGGGTCCCAGCCCGAACCCGAAGAGAAAATCGGATCGGCATTCGGCGCCCGCAGATGTGGGCACGTACCCGCACCCGTTACGCGCGCTGAACCGAACCGAGCCGGGCGGCGGCGGCGGCGCGCGCGTGTGGCCCAAGGGATTCCCCACACAACAACTTAATAGAGCAAAGGAGAGAAAGTAATATATGTACATAGGAAGGTTTTGGTGCATCCGATGTGGGACTAAAGAAAGGGAGAGGAATTGAGCTTTTGCAAGAAACAAACAAAAACAAAACCAACAATCCCCCCCCCAAAAGGTCAAGTTCCGAAACAGAGATAAGAGAGTGAAATAAATAGAGAGAGAGCATCTGGGCAGTAAAATACTATGCATAGATGAGATGGACTACAGTCTTGAATCTCACGTAGTGACTATTGCCTTAATCTGAAGAAGTGCTTGATGGACTATGCCTTGAATCAGACTTCTTGAACCAGATTTAGAAAATAGCACACATAGTACGCTAGAGGTCCTTGGTCTATCGGGTGGCGCTTTTAAATGGCCATGCGCATTTTCTACATTCATGAGAGTTGTCTGGGATCGCCCTGTCCCATAGTCGCGGCCTTCACGACCTCTCATGTAGGTAAGTCCTTAATGGTTGGTGATATGAATCAACCCAGCATTACAGCTTGGACCTATTAAGAGTTTAATCTCATCCTAACCATATCACACAGGAACACTGTCACCATAGGGATGGGGAATCATTGTACACATGTACAGCCGCTTGGGCTTATTTTAATGAGACTTTTAATCTCGAGTCAGTGTTCCATAAAGTCACCTAAGTTCAGCTTGTTTTTACCCATTGAACCGGCTTCTTGGGATCTCCAGTCAGACTCGGTTGGGTTGCCACTGCTGGTGACTAACTTATGGGCTTAACCCCATCCCCCTCGATGATTCTAGGATCAAAGTCCTAGACAGACCCTTCGTCAAGTGATCTGCAAGGTTCTTTTCTGACTTTATATAGTCAAGAACCACATATTTGCCTAGTAGGCCTTTTATTGACTTGAAGCGCAGCTGCAGGTGCCTGTTCATCTTAGCATTCACAGAATCATGCTTTAGTAGTTCAATAACAGATTTATTATCATAATTTATTGAAATTGCAGGAACAGGACTAAGAGAAACAGGTATATGCATAATAAGATTTTTAAGCCATTCAGCTTCTGTGCAAGTTGTATCTAAAGCTATCATTTCAGAGTCCATTGTACTCCTAGCTATGATAGTTTGCTTACAAGAGCTCCAGGAGATCGCAGCTCCTCCTAGAGTAAATACATATCCAGTAGTAGATTTTATATCATGTGAGTCGGTTACCCAGTTTGCATCTGAATAGCCTTCTATGATATCAGGGTGCCTAGTAAAATGAAGTTTGTAATCTAGGGTGCCCTTGAGATATCTAAATACCCTATCCAAGGCAGTCCAATGTGACTGATTTGGGTTACTGGTATATCTACTTAGTCTCCCAATAGCAAATGCAATATCAGGTCTTGTCCTGTTTGTTATATACATAAGGGAGCCTATCATCTGTGAATATTTATGTTGTTCCAAAGGTGATCCTTCATTCTTTTTCAGTACAATGCTGCTGTCATAAGGAGTAAGGACAGGTTTCTTATCAAATAACTCAAATCTTTTTAGCATTTTTTTTTTCAATTGAAAGTGCTAAAGATAGAGTATAACCCTCTTTGCCTTTGGTCACTTGCATTCCTAAAATTATGTTGGCTTCTCCTAGGTCTTTCATATCAAACTGGCTAGATAAATAGTTCTTTGTAATATTTATCAATTCCAGTGATGATCCTAGGATAAGGATGTCATCTACATACAAGCATAAAATGACACAACTTTTACATGTACTTTTAGAGTATATGCATTTGTCATACTCATTTGACAAGAAACCATATTCACAAATAACTTTGTCAAATTTATTGTGCCATTGTTTGGGAGCTTGTTTCAAACCATAGAGGGATTTAACTAGTCTGCAGACTTTCTTTTCTTGACCTTCTACAAGGTAATAGTTTAGGTGGTCTTTGCTAAACAATCTTAAAATCTTTAGTTTTTCAAGTGTTGATCAACTCAGGTTAGCTGTAGGGGCCGGTTCCCAGCTAGCGGTGGTCCGAAGACTCTTAAATATCGTGTCGCTTAGGGTTATTTACACCCGGTTGACAGAAGGACCCTTTCGGCTTGTGCCCGAGTTTGTCTCTACTTTGAAACTTTAGATTTGAAGATTTTATTTGCAATTTTCTTTTACTAAACTATTTTCCTTTTGGTCCAAAAATGCTTTCAAAATACTAAGTGATTAAAAATTGCAATTGACAAAATTATCAAATGTACTAACAATATTTAAAATACTTTAAGCAAATTTACAATTTGACAATATAGTAAGCAATTTGACAAGTAAACGAATAAATGAATTGAGGAATTGAAACAAATTGCTACAGTGACAGAAAATTGTTAGAAGTCAACTTGTATTTGCTACGAAATCAACTTGTTGAATTTGTAGAAAATTAATTTGCTACAGTAATTATCAATTATTTAGAATAAATCAATTATAACAAATAGTGAGAATCAAATTTTTATTAGCTATCAATTAGAAGCAAATAGTGAGAAGCTAATAGTGAAAATCAATTCTAAGAAATCAATTATAATTGACAATTGTAAGCAAACAGTCACTATTAGTAAATCAAGTTGTAACTGTCAATTTTATTAGCTATCAATTCTATCAAATTGTAACTCAATTTTATTAGCTATCAATTCTATCAAATTGTAACTGTCAATTTTATTAGCTATCAATTCTATCAAATTGTATTTTAGACAGTTTTCAAAGTGGCTTTATAACTATTGAAGCAGTAGTAAATTGTAACAGTAACAATTTTCTACTGTCAAATATTGTAACAATAATGAATTTAATTCCAACAAAGTAACTATTAGAACAATACTGTGATCAAAAGTTTTCTAACAGTATAGTAAGCAACTTGGATTTCTAAAGAATGAATTGTTTTGAAGAATTGGTGAATAACGAAAGTTTATCTAGAATATGCACATGCTTGCTGACAGTAATATTGAGTAGGAACTAGAAAATTAAATCCTGGCAAGAACCATTGACTATAATATTTTTATGACATATATCTACTGCTTGACCAAGTAGTATATATATGTAAGAACTGGGAAAATTTTGTCTAGGTAAGAAGGATACTGATGCATACTCTGCAACAATAAATTTTAGGAAACATCAGCATGGTTCAGATCTGAAATATATATATGCTTTGTGTTCGATACCATTTGATGAAAATCAACTCTAACATTCGGTTAACAGTAAGTATTTAAAAACAGTAACAAATCAAATTAATTCTAACGGTAGCTATATCAAATGACTTGTAACAGTAGCAAACCGTGGCACAACAGTAACTAATTTTTTTTTTTCTTTTTTCTTTGTAGAACAAATCAACAGTAAGTATTTAAATTCTAACAAATAGTAAACTATTTGAACAAATCAATTCTTTAGATATGAAGTAACTATTTAGTTAACAGTAAGTAAGTAAGTATCAATTGTTCAGAATAAATAAATTTTATAACAAACAGTGAGTAAGTAACTATTGAATTTTCTAAACAGTAAGTATTGAATAGTTTCTCACAGTGACTAAGAATAGTTTCTCACAATGACTAAGAATAGTTTTTCAAAGTAACAATGGCAAGGTTTTCAAAGTAACAATTTCCACAGTATACTAAGAATAGTTTTTCACAGTGACTAAGAATTTTTATTTTTTATTTTCTTACACAGTAAGAATGGTTTTCAGAATACAAAATTCTTCTAACAGTTCTAACAAAATATAACAGTAAGTATTGAAACAATTGTATCCCGAGTAGACTCTTAGATTGTTAGAAAATTATTGTCTTTACTTACTGAAAATTTCAGAATACAAAAATAAAATTTAAACAGATGTTACCGGCCTCTGGGAAAGTCGTGCACGAAGCACTGCCCTAAGAGTTTATTCGGGATCTGTGTGCAGACGTACCCGAAGCTCCTAGTGGTAAAACCCCCGCACTACCGGTATCTCGTTGCCGCACACGACTTGGAGAGAATGACTAGGACTTAGCTCTGCCCAGAGCTTGGAGATGAAGAGGAATGAACAGAATGTTGAGAGAGGTCCTGAGTAGAAGATTTTCTAATCCGATTTATAAAGAACACAACTGAATATATAAAATATTTGTGTAACGGTCAGAATTAATTTACGATTAATTCAGCCATTACACGAATGAACCTGGACATGAATAATTGTAACGGTCCAAAACGTTCAGAATTAATTTTGTAACGTTTAGAATAAATTCCAACGGTTAAGAAAAAATTAAATGAAAGAAAGAAGAGAAGCAAAAAGATTTTTAGGGTCCCAGCCCGAACCCGAAGAGGAAATCGGATCGGCATTCGGCGCCCGCAGATGTGGGCACGTACCCGCACCCGTTAAGCGCGCTGAACCGAACCGAGCCGGGCGGCGGCGGCGGCGCGCGCGTGTGGCCCAAGGGATTCCCCACACAACAACTTAATAGAGCAAAGGAGAGAAAGTAATATATGTACATAGGAAGGTTTTGGTGCATCCGATGTGGGACTAAAGAAAGGGAGAGGAATTGAGCTTTTGCAAGAAACAAACAAAAACAAAACCAACATAAACCAAGGCTAATGATAACTAGTGATAGGCTATTATAGCTTTTTAGCGGTCATCCTTCCCTTCACAAGGGGAATGCCACATCCATAAGGCCCTATTAATTAGTGATTAGGTCACACGGTTGTCTGCACAACGAGACTAGCTGTTCATCGAGGCTAGATCACTATACAAAAACATCTGAATTGTAACGGTCTAGACATGTTACAAAAATTAATTTTAACGGATAAGTTCTGTGAGTATTCAAGCGTGGGTAATGTTACTAACTGCCTCCTAACGACTCATGTCTGTTAGTATTTTACTTATTCTGTCGGCTATAGTCGTTAGTAATTTTTTTTCTAACAGACTATAAATATATGTAAGATTGAATTCTAACGGGTTCTGGCCGTTAGTATAATTAAAAAAATATAATTTTTTTTAGAATTAAATAGTAACGAAAATGGACCGTTAGTATATTTAAATAAATATGAAAATTTAATTAATTTATAAGATGAAAAATATGGCCGGTAGTAGCTTTACCTACTGCTAGGATGTCCACAATACAAAATCTAATAGGCAAACAATTTGGGAAATTTCTGAACAATATCTACACCCACTGTGGTCCATTAGTGTAGTAGTATCTTCATGCATTCACAAGTAACATGACAGTTTAAATTCAGAAAATAAAGTTCTTGTTTATCTCTACATGCAAAAGAAAAAGAAGAAGAAGAAAAACTATGTTGAAATGGTAGGCACTCAATTACCCACTTTAAATACAATTATTAACCACATAAGTTAATATTTGTCCACAAACATGTTATCACCTCTACACAAAGTACATTAAGTAAATGGTAATGTCTGTACAAATACATCAAACAGGGAAAATTTGGTAAAACTTGTTCAGCTACTTGGAAACAACATTGCTCTCTCTACCAAATTAAAATCAAGATATTTCCCTTGGAATATTTAATAAAATAAAAACAACTTTTATCACAGGACACAGATGGTAGTAGATTAGTGTGCAGTTCTAGAGTGCTTGATGAGCCAGTCAATGACAACATCAAAGTTAACATAATCCGTGCATGAAATCTTGAAGCATCAAACTTCTCTATCATTTATGTGCTCAAGACCCCTGGTGATTCCACAACGGCATCAAGTGATGAGAGCTTTGTAGAATACAAAACAAGAAATATAAATGAAATATTTCATAAGTATTTTTCTTTACAAATATACTAGTAATAACGAAATATATAGCAAGCATCGGACTCTCAGTTGATCAACTAATGCCTGCCTGCTTTGAAAGAGCTTCAGATTTGTCAATGTTATGGCAAGAACAAGTAGGGGAATCCCATTGATTGATGGTTTCATCAAAATTTTCAATGTAGATATCGTATGGAAGTTTCAGTCTGTGTAAAGAAGATAACAGGAGCAAAAAGTAGAGATGCTGAGAAACAGACTAGTTAAACACAAGTACATGTCCAAGTTTTCTACTCTTGCCAAGTTCTATGAAATGAAAAATCAAGCCATGGTACGCATGTTATTAAGCACATATAGTTTGAGCCTGGACTCAATAGAAGACCACAAGGAAAAGCATGTTGATCTATGGAGTGCATGTGTAGAAATATGGTGAAATATTTTGTTTACGAAAGCACTATCGTATTTTACAAGATTCTGCTAAAAACCATGACTTTGAAGACGATGCTTGTATCAAGCTATAACTGGTGCTGCAACTCAATTATGTGCAGTAGATTATTTGTTTAAAAAACCTTTCCTATTATGCAATTGATGCTCAGGTCTGTCAAGTAAAACATATATAATAAGCATATATGTAGCCCAGCAGTTAAGAAGCAAACCCCAGATCAAAAGTAAATATTTGTTTTGTCTAGCAGATGGTAGGGTTTGAAAAGACAGTTCATTTCTAACTCCTATGGGACATTTTGTGATAAACATTCCCTGAGAACATCTTACCTGCTTTTTACTCTAGTGTTAAGAAATGGATTGTACTAGTTTCAAGCTTCATAATAAATTGAAGGTATCATTTCTTTGAAAAATGCATTATAAATGATCAAGAAGCATCTAAACTAGTATAGCCAAGCATATTGAAATAACAAACTACTAAAGTATCAACTTTAACTACATACATACTTTTTGGATTGCTCTCCAAGATGAATTCCCCTTCTTGTGAGGCTTTGGAAGAACCCGTTTTGAATGATTGGCCCATAAATCCTCAGGTTTTTGCGTACAACTAAACATCCTTCAAAGTTTAAACTTGACATAAGATTCTAAGAACCTTATATAAAGTGTGTGAAGAAAATAATGTATCATAGTATTTGTACTATGATACATTATCTCGTGACATTTCCTTTCTGCACATTAGTTGTTATGATTACCTCTATGTGCTCTTATATCTGGTGCCTGTGGATGAAATTTAGATTCACTATTTATGTGTTATGTGTTGGGTTATTCATTGTACTTTACAGCTTAGGTGCACTCCGACGGGCCCATTAGATTGTGATGTCCGCCGAAATGTGCTGCTGGCCATTGCCACGTGACTCGGTTCCTTATCTTTGGAACCGGGACGTGACACACCGCTATCAAACAAACCCATGCCATGCTAAAAAGATAAGTAAAGGAATTGCTTGAACAAGTCCCTTTGTAATATACTAAGAAAGATATAGATATTGCATGCTAGTTATGAAATCGAAATCGTGCTTGCTATTATATTTTTTCGCTTGCCTGTTTTGCTATATCGAACTGCTATAAGTCATTGATTCGTATAAGCAGAGACTAATAGTGCACCCTGAGGTACGGTCCTTGCGATCTAGTGGGGTGTGATATTAGTTATGTAAAAGATGAAAGATGTGCTTTGCTTGACAAGATATGTTTTGCTTGACCATATATGTTTTGCTTGATCATTTGTTTGCTTGCATTATAGATGATCCATGTCATTGCATTGGTCTCGGACAACTTGTGCACAAGGGTCATCTCTTAAAAGGTTCCTAGGGCACTGGGAATCGGTCGGTCCGGAAGATATTTTGTTGCATCCTGAGGATACGGTCCTATGGGATCTAGTGGGGGTATTTTGTGTCACGCCCCAGTCCCAAAATACCGAGGGACTGGATGCGTGATTATGGCCAGCAGCATGCACCGATGGACAAACCCAATTTAATGGATCCATCGGGCATACTTAAGCTGTATTACATCAGTCAAGGTTTTACTATTCTCATCCACATATATAAGATAGCAATAACATCAAAAAAAATATCAAACAACAACAGTCAAAGTAAATAAAATCGGAGAACAATCCGATATTAGTCTGGTTACACAAGTTCTCAAAGACAGGAAATAAAGAGTTTAAATTAACAGGAATTAAAGTCTATTTGCCATAATACTGAGCAGGGCGAAGCAATTGTTCAGGAGAAGTCCTCAGCGATCACCTCGTCCTCAGGTTCAGGTACTGCTCCGAGTAGTGCCCCTGTTCCGTACACCTCAGGGTAGATCTCGTCTGCTATAACTGGAGAACAAAACCAGGTCCTCAGAGGGACGTAACAAGGTACAGAAGAATACGAGCCAAAATACAGTAAAATAGAAAATGAAATAAACAGGGTAACTACATAACCATCTATGTGAAAATGCAACTGAGAGCAACACTAGTACTCATGCTGAGACTGCTACAAGCTCTGTGTCGGGGAGCCGGGTAGCAGCAATATCTAGTAGTGGTCTAGCTCTGCTCGAGAGTCTACAACCTCACAATAGTAGTATATATATAGAACAGCCTGTAGCCTGTGTGTCTCTCCCCACCCAATGTAACCACACGTCTCATGTCCATGTCACGTGAGATCAGAGCTAATGCAACAGTCATAATCTAAGAGTATAATAACTATGTCCATCCTGTATCCTATACAGAATCAACTTGAATATCTCAGGAAGATTCTGTCAATGTATGGTGTCAAGTGTCCTAGGTTTATAGTGTACATGATAAACAAGCACGAGAATATAAAGGGTCTCGAATGTCCAACACTAACTGACGTACACAACTTCGCGTACAGAGTTGGCACCCGACTGTGATCAGACGCTAAGTATGTCATACGGTCCCAGGTTATATCTTGTACACTAGTCACAGAAAATTTAGCAAGAGAACAAAATAAACTAATGAACTGCAATTTATGGCAAGGTACACTTGCCTGGTATTGAAATATCAGTGGCGGTCCTTGTAACAGTGGGTTCAGCAATAACTCCTCCAAAAGCTGAAATAAATATTACCAACAGTCTCAGAACATAAGAAATAGTTAGAAACGCCTGTCCTTAAGTCCAGTTTGGACACAAGGTCAAAAACGACATTTCTGGGCCCAAGCGGGTCCATATGTGGGCCGCTTTGCACCAAAAACTGAGTCAGGGTCAAAGGTCTCCAAATAGTCAAACTTAGTGTCAATAGGTCAGGAACGATGATACGAACCCAACGGAACTTCCAGAATTGGATTCCGATGAGCCGTTCTCAAAATCGCCCGTCGGGTGGAGCCTGTGGGGCCCACGACACACGATTTTGTCAACGTTCTCAGAATCGAACCAAACTTGGCTCACAGGACCAGCGTATTGCTACGAGTCCAATGGCGCAAGTTTCGTCTCGATCTGACTTGTGTACACTAAGCTACAGCGAGAAACAGAAAGTACGGATACGGGGCGGTGTCCGCGGATACGCACTGATCCCGGTGTGCACGCACATCCGAATCAGCTTCTGCGAAAGCCCGCACGTCCGTATCAACGACGCGCACGTATCTGTGAAGACCACACGCGACCAAGTCGTCCCGTTTGGCGGGGCGTACTCGATACCGGGGTGAAACAGGGCTAAGTTTTTCCTGTTTTTGGATCGCGGTGTGCGATCACCACAGGACGCGATGCCCCGAGCGGTTTGTCCGGGCACCGAGAGGGTCAAACAGGCTACGCGATAAAATTTACGGAATCAAAATCCGAGCTACGAGCACAAAGTTATGAATACCTAAACAGGGCTCCAGGAAACAGGAGATATCTCGTGTCCTCGTGTTCTGGACACTGTGTCCGGCCGTGTCTCAGTTAGGGTTTAGGGTTTTCCCTGTGTCCGGGTCTTCCTGTGTTCGTGTCCAGCCCGTGTCCGTGTCCTCTGAAACTCACCGGAGGGAGGCAGTGGAGCACTTGGCCGGAGGCGGCGAGGTCGGCTAGGGCTGCGGCGGCTCAGGCAGCGCTCGGGGACGGCCGGCGGCTGCTGTGAGTGCTGCTGCTGTCGAGTCGGAGCTTCGACGAAGTCAGGCGGAGCTCGAGAAGGGCGGCGGCGGAGGGGATTCATGCGGCGTCAAGGTCATCGAAGGGCGGAGGACGGAGAGAGGAGTTCGTCGGCTCCGGGTGGCTGGGGACGAGTGCAGTGAGGGCAGCGAGGGGATGAGCAGCCGGTGGTTGGGGGATTTATAGAGAGGTGGAGGAGGCGGAGGGTTTTTCGGTGAGGGGGAGAGGAAGAGGGAGCGGCGACGGTTGCTAGAACGGCCGGAGGCGAGCGGGCAGGCGAGGCGGCGCTGGGAAGCCAAGCGGCGGCGGTTGGCCGGCCGGAGAGGAAGGGTTAGGGTCGGGGGAAGAGGGAGAACTGTAGCAGTCGGATTTCGGGTCCAACGGGTCGGTTCAGCGGATCCGACCCGATCCGAAAATCAATAGGCGGGTCGGGTTCGGGTTAACGGGTCGGGTCTGGGTTGGACCCGGATCCGACCCGATAAGGAATTTGGTTTAAATAAAAACCCGGTCCGGTTCAATTTGGTTTGGTTCGGTTTATTTTAAAATAAATCCGGTTTATTTGGGTTTAATAATTAAATTAGTATTTAGGGCTTTTAAAATTCATCCGGGGTCCAATAAATTTTCGGAAAATTACCATATGTCTGATTTTCTATTTTACACCATAAATTATTATTTTTATAATAATTTAATAATATTTATTATCATTTAAAAATTCTTTAATAATTAAAATATACGAATTTAATTACAGAAAAATTCAAGATAATTCCAGAAAATTCCAGATAAATTAAAAAAATCTAAATTAAAATTCTGTTTGAAAATCAGGGGGATTACAATATACCCCCCTTAAGAGGATTGCGTCCTCGCAATCAAAGATTAATCGGTCAACAGAGATGACACGGTTACAACCATTGTTCGAACCACATCAAAATCAAAAAGCACCTAGGAAAAATTATTTTCCTAAGCATTAAAAGTTATGCAATTTTCCAAATGTGGAAAATCTAGAAAATTACAGTTTTAGAAAACCAGGTTTATCTTTCAAAAATTATCAGGTTAACATTTCTAGGTTATTATCAAGTTCAAAATTACTAGGTTAACACTTAGGTTATCAATTATTAACAGGTTTAAAGTTATTAGGTTAAGTTTATCAGGTCAAGTCTGGGATCACGAACCAGCAGGCACAACTAAAGCAAAGCTAGAAATGGAACAACTATAAAGACTTACTCGCATTAGCAACTCCATGGTTCTGCGCTTCTCCCACAGTCATCGCGAAAACTTGGCCGCGTCCTTGAGGTGGTGCTCTCTGATGTTGCTGGGCTTGCTGGTAGGGTGCTGCTTGATGTGCCAAGGGTGGCCTTGGTTGATGTCCTCCTGGTGCTGGTAGAGCTTGTGGGTTCGCTCTTGGTGCTTCTCTACGCTCAGGGCAATCCTTCACTGCATGCTGTCTGGATCCGCAACCTAAGCACAGTCCGTGTTTACGTCTACACTCCTTCTCAACATGGCCTATCTTGCCGCAGTAATAACAAGTAGGAAGAGTCAGGGTTTTGGATGCAGATCCCTGTGGTGCTTGATGCAGATGAGGTTTCTTGGCAGCTTCTCCATTGTTTGCTCTGGCTGGTACTGATGTGGAAGGCCTCTTCAGACTGGTTTCTCTCCTGGTGACGCGCTCCATGTGTCTAGCTGCAGCAAGGACGTTCGTGTACGAAGTTGGTGCGACAGATCCAATCAGTTTCTGTAGTTCGATGTTGAGTCCGTCGAAAAACTTCTCGGCCTTCTCTACTTCTGTCGGGATCAAGGTAGGAGCGAAGCGACTCAAACGAATAAACTCGGCGTTGTACTCTTCCACCGTCATAGCTTCCTGAGTGAGGCGATTGAACTTGTCCCAAAGTTCAGATCGATCGATAGCAGGTATGTACATCTCCTGGAAGAGTCTGGAGAACTCTTCCCAAGTAACTCGGTCTGGTCCGAGCCTGGTCTCTTCGGATAGCCACCAGTGATGAGCATTGTCCGTCAATTGCATTCTGACGGCGGTCATCCAACGTTCTCTTGGTAGTTCAGCTGCTTCTAATTGATGCCGAATATTGGTGAGCCATTCATGCACTTCTGTTGGTCCCTCCTTGCCAGAGAAAGTACGGGACTTTAGTTGGTGGAAGTCTGTGATAGAGCCCGTCGGTTGCCTTCTAGCTGGTAGGTTGGCCTGCTCCAGTGCATTTACTAGGCTGTTCCTCAAGTACTCAGTCTCACGACGTTGGGCTTCGGTTTGAACTTGTTGCTGAGCTTGCATCATTGCGTAGAACATCTGGAACATCTGCTGTCCGTCCATTGCTTGGCCTGGTGGAAAGGCAGGCATCTGTGGAGGAAACTGGGGTGGAGGTGGAATATCATCACGCCGAAATCTAAAAGATTGCGGATCTGCTTGTCTGCTTCGGTGAGTAGAGGGATCTCCACTCAACAGCGTTACTTCATCTTCTCCGTAGGTGGTTTCAGCACCTATTGGTGTTCTTGCTAGAGTTCCGTCGTTTTCTCGTGAATCCATTACTCTGCATCAACAATAAACTATAAGAGGCGCACAGGAGTCAAGGCAAGATGCAATTCAAAATGAATACGATACAGATATCAAAAACGATTCAAGCAAGTGGATGAGATCTTAAAACTGATCCTATTCTTATTGCAGGCCTGTTCGGTCCCTAAGTTGAAATCGAACAATTTATTCGTTGACCTGCATGGGCCACCACAAAAATTATGTCACGCCCCAGTCCCAAAATACCGAGGGACTGGATGCGTGATTATGGCCAGCAGCATGCACCGATGGACAAACCCAATTTAATGGATCCATCGGGCATACTTAAGCTGTATTACATCAGTCAAGGTTTTACTATTCTTATCCACAGATATAAGATAGCAATAACATCAAAAAAAATATCAAACAACAACAGTCAAAGTAAATAAAATCGGAGAACAATCCGATATTAGTCTGGTTACACGAGTTCTCAAAGACAGGAAATAAAGAGTTTAAATTAACAGAAATTAAAGTCTATTTGCCATAATACTGAGCAGGGCGAAGCAATTGTTCAGGAGAAGTCCTCAGCGATCACCTCGTCCTCAGGTTCAGGTACTGCTCCGAGTAGTACCCCTGTTCCGTACACCTCAGGGTAGATCTCGTCTGCTATAACTGGAGAACAAAACCAGGTCCTCAGAGGGACGTAACAAGGTACAGAAGAATACGAGCCAAAATACAGTAAAATAAAAAATGAAATAAACAGGGTAACTACATAACCATCTATGTGAAAATACAACTGAGAGCAACACTAGTACTCAGGCTGAGACTGCTACAAGCTCTGTGTCGGGGAGCCGGTAGCAACAATATCTAGTAGTGGTCTAGCTCTGCTCGAGAGTCTACAACCTCACAATAGTAGTATATATATAGAACAGCCTGTAGCCTGTGTGTCTCTCCCCACCCAATGTAACCACACGTCTCATGTCCATGTCACGTGAGATCAGAGCTAATGCAACAGTCATAATCTAAGAGTATAATAACTATGTCCATCATGTATCCTATACAGAATCACCTTGAATATCTCAGGAAGATTCTATCAATGTATGGTGTCAAGTGTCCTAGGTTTATAGTGTACTTGATAAACAAGCACGAGAATATAAATGGTCTCGAATGTCCAACACTAACTGACGTACACAACTCCGCGTACAGAGTTGGCACCCGACTGTGATCAGACGCTAAGTATGTCATACGGTCCTAGGTTATATCTTGTACACTAGTCACAGAAAATTTAGCAAGAGAACAAAATAAACTAATAAACTGTAATTTATGGCAAGGTACACTTGCCTGGTATTGAAATATCAGTGGCGGTCCTTGTAACAGTGGGTTCAGCAATAACTCCTCCAAAAGCTGAAATAAACATTACCAACAGTCTCAGAACATAAGAAATAGTTAAAAACGCCTGTCCTTAAGTCCAGTTTGGACACAAGGTCAAAAACGATATTTCTGGGCCCAAGCGGGTCCATATGTGGGCCGCTTTGCACCGAAAACTGAGTCAGGGTCAAAGGTCTCCAAATAGTCAAACTTAGTGTCAACAGGTCAGGAACGATGATACGAACCCAACGGAACTTCCAGAATTGGATTCCGATGAGCCGTTCTCAAAATCGCCCGTCGGGTGGAGCCTGTGGGGCCCACGACACACGATTTTGTCAACGTTCTCAGAATCGAACCAAACTTGGCTCACAGGACCAGCGTATTGCTACGAGTCCAATGGCGTAAGTTTCGTCTCGATCTAACTTGTGTACACTAAGCTACAGTGAGAAACAGAAAGTACGGATACGGGGCGGTGTCCGCGGATACGCACTGATCCCGGTGTGCACGCACATCCGAATCAGCTTCTGCGAAAGCCCGCACGTCCGTATCAACGACGCGCACGTATCTGTGAAGACCGCACGTGACCAAGTCGTCCCGTTTGGCGGAGCGTACTCGATACCGGGGTGAAACAGGGCTAAGTTTTTCCTGTTTTTGGATCGCGGTGTGCGATCACCACAGGACGCGATGCCCCGAGCGGTTTGTCCGGGCACCGAGAGGGTCAAACAGGCTACGCGATAAAATTTACGGAATCAAAATCCGAGCTACGAGCACAAAGTTATGAATACCTAAACAGGGCTCCTGGAAACAGGAGATGTCTCGTGTCCTCGTGTTCTGGACACTGTGTCCGGCCGTGTCTCAGTTAGGGTTTAGGGTTTTTCCTGTGTCCGGGTCTTCCTGTGTTCGTGTCCAGCCCGTGTCCGTGTCCTCTGAAACTCACCGGAGGGAGGCAGTGGAGCACTTGGCCGGAGGCGGCGAGGTCGGCTAGGGCTGCGGCGGCTCAGGCAACGCTCGGGGACGGCCGACGGCTGCTGTGAGTGCTGCTGCTGTCGAGTCGGAGCTTCGACGAAGTCAGGCGGAGCTCGAGAAGGGCGGCGGCGGAGGGGATTCAAGCGGCGTCAAGGTCATCGAAGGGCGGAGGACGGAGAGAGGAGTTCGTCGGCTCCGGGTGGCTGGGGACGAGTGCAGTGAGGGCGGCGAGGGGTTGAGCAGCCGGTGGTTGGGGGATTTATAGAGAGGTGGAGGAGGCAGAGGGTTTTCCGGTGAGGGGGAGAGGAAGAGGGAGCGGCGGCGGTTGCTGGAACGGCCGGAGGCGAGCGGGCAGGCGAGGCGGCGCTGGGAAGCCAAGCGGCGGCGGTTGGCCGGCCGGAGAGGAAGGGTTAGGGTCGGGGGAAGAGGGAGAACTGTAGCAGTCGGGTTTCGGGTCCAACGGGTCGGTTCAGCGGATCCGACCCGATCCAAAAATTAATAGGCGGGTCGGGTTCGGGTTAACGGGTCGGGTCTGGGTTGGACCCGGATCCGACCCGATAAGGAATTTGGTTTAAATAAAAACCCGGTCCGGTTCAATTTGGTTTGGTTCGGTTTATTTTAAAATAAACCCGGTTTATTTGGGTTTAATAATTAAATTAGTATTTAGGGCTTTTAAAATTCATCCGGGGTCCAATAAATTCTCGAAAAATTACCATATGTCTGATTTTCTATTTTACACTATAAATTATTATTTTTATAATAATTTAATAATATTTATTATCATTTAAAAATCCTTTAATAATTAAAATACACGAATTTAATTACAGAAAAATTCAAGATAATTCCAGATAAATTGAAAAAATCCAAATCCAAATTCTGTTTGAAAATCAGGGGGATTATATTTTGTCTATTAGTGTTGTGCGGAACCCATGATGTCATAACTGCTAGTATGCGTGTGTTGGTGAAGAGCTGAACCTTGAGTCACATCTGCTAATCATGGGACTACCCACGGACCATCATATAGTTAGGGCGCATGCTAGGCTAGCCTTCTTGCATACCTAACTGTTGATGCAGAGACGGACATGAAAGGAGAACCTTATACATATATGTTTGTGCAAATTATTGCTAACTTCTATGTCTGCTGTAGGGATAACCGTTCGTCAAGGGGTAAAAAAATACAAAGAGTTTATATATAGCTTGCTTGTTCATTTCGTTTGCATCATAGAGTTTATCTGATAGTGCTTCATGCATTCGCATCGGTTGAAAAATGGCTATTAGTGCAGAGCTGAACCTTGGTCTCAGCTGCTATTATGTTAGTGAAAAGCAACAATGACTCACAACTGCTAATAACATCAGATAAAAAAGTCATTATTTAGCTGGATTACCACTACTGATCCTGAGTTTCTCGGGGACCAAAATCATATAGATAGTTCTTGTTTTTTGCTTGATAGAATGATAGTCCAGTTGATGCACTTGTTTTGATTCGAGATGAACAGTCCACTAGAGATAACTTTTGTTTCTAAGAGAACGAATATGGTGCACGATACATGCTGCACACTGCACGATAGAACACTGTCCCGATTGTATGCTTACATGTTTGAATATGCAAAACTGTTTCTAAAGCTATATTTTTGAAAGAATTAAACTGACTCTAATTCTGTGCTGCATGAAATGAACTTAGGTAAAAGTAACAAGATCACTAGTAATGTAATATTTGGCCACATGCTTACTTAGTGTTGGTTTCAGAAAATGTTGCTTCTGTTTGTTGATTTATACTCACGAGTACTTTCTTGAAAGTGCTGACCCACCAACAGTTTGCTTGTTCGCAGGTGCTTGATCGTCCGTGGGAGCGATAGCCGTGCCTCATCCCCATGACCCAAAAATCTGAAGTCGATGCCTTGAGCCGCATCGAGATTGCTTTTAGCTGCTTTTGTATAAAGGGATGTAATGTATGGAACGATGTTATTATATTTGAGAGAGTGCTTGAGAGAATTGTAACCTCGGTCAAGCGCCGCTTGTAATACTTTTGAATATCAATAAAGATGCTTGTTTCCGTATGCCATTGTGTTATTTATTTTTCTGTAATATATGCCGCTGCTTCCATCTCGAATAGCTTACTTGCCCTTGTTCGAGCTTTGGCCTTGTGCAAGCGCAACTTAGGCTTGCACGACATCGCCCCCAAGCGAGGACGATCGGTTTCGTAGGGACCATGCGAGGATGAACGGGGCCCTGCGGGACCGGTGCGTGACATGATTGAATGAATTAAATTTAAATCACATAAATATCAGATTTAAATTAATGACAAAGTCTTTCTATAACTGATTAAATCTATCTGATATCAGCGGACCCGCATGCAACCACTCATGCGGCCCCGCAAGCAACCGCTTATGTGGCCTCTCATGCCTTAGCGCATGCAGCGCGCATGCGGCCGCCCTTGCTATCGGTCATGCAGTCCGCTCATGCGTCCAGCTCATGCGGCCGACTTATGCGTGCGTCCCGCTCTTGCGTCCCGCTCATGCAACGGCGCATGCAACTCGCGCATAACCGAGCGCATCAAATGCGCACAAGCACCATGCGCCGATGCTGACGTGCTAAGTGCGCCAACAAAGTGCCACTTTGCGCCCTTGAGTCCGAGTCTGAGTCGCTAAGCCCCAATGGGACTTAGCTCCTATGGAAATAATTCCAAGAGCATAACAAAAAATATAAATGCTTTCACGAGGAGTTAATCATTTTTTCCCCTAAGAATATACTCCCATATGGCACCCATGTGCCCCACCACACCCCATGTGCACACCTCAACTCATACAAAGTATTATATTGAGATACCCACTTTTGTGGTGTAGCCAATGTGAGAATATTTTTCTTAGTCCAAAGACAAAAACACCAACAATTAACTACTTAATTTATCCTACAATTATAATCGGGGCCCAAGGCGTGGACACCTGGTAATCCATCCTAAATATCTATAATTAAGGGTAAAGGTACATCGTAAGCAATCTAGGTTAGCTTCCAAACACTACTGAATATACTAATGAGGGGATCACCAATGCATATATACTCTAATGTAAATGCAATAGTATACAGAGTACAATCACAACCAAAACCCTAATTTTCTAGTCCACGATTACAGGGGATCCGTACAAGTGATGTGCTGATAACAGTACATGCAAATGTATATGTTAATTTGGAACTGGTAACTACGAAGAAGGTTAGCTCTCAACTACTCGAATATTCTTTAATTTTGATAAGGGCATAAGGGGATACATGTACGGACTAGATAATAGTATTACTAGATAGATTTTTTTTTTGAGAGAGAGAACTATAACAGATAGAGAATTGAAATAATTTTGTCAATTATATATTATGCTGATAATAATACATGCAAAGTTTACATGTTTGGAACTTGTAACTAAGAAGAAGGTTAGCTCTCAATTAATATCATCCTTAGTTTGGATATCTTCAGTGCTTAGGACATATATCAGATTTGGTTTCGAGGAATATCAATATTCAATAACCTCTATAATGTCCAACAAGTCATCTTTTTAGGGATACTCTGATCATGGGAAGCATCTTGAGACTGCATAACTGGTTGATCAGTATCCGAACTTATGTCACCAACCCTTACTTTCTGTGGTGGTAGTTCCTTCCCTTTGCCCCTCAGAAAACCATAGAGCCCTCCAATGATCATCAGCATGCCTAATAAACTGCAACATTAATTCATATCAAATTTGTCACTACTTCTAAACATATAGTTAAATATACAGTTATAACTCAATATATAGTTAAATAGGAACCTGCCCAATGTGATATCTTGGCCCATGAGTAGAGATTCCAGCACAGTAGTGAATATCACTGATAGAGGATTGAACATTGTAGGGTAGGTAGGACCTCTTTGTGCAATCACCCATGAGATTAAGCAAAATGTTGCACCCGTATTAAAAACACCCTACGAGAACCAATGTCAATTATTGATTAACACGTAACCGAAAACTATATGGGATCAATTTCAATACTGTAACAAAAAATTTATGGTAGCAATATAAACTTATAAGAAATAGGGGCGGGAATAAGAAATTTGGAAAATTTGAAAAAAAAAAAAAATTGCCAGACACTCTAGGTGCATGCACAGATTCTGCCAGACACTATGGTGGAAATTGTGTGTGTTTGATTTTTTCCTACTTTGTTTTATGGCTTCTTTTTGTTCGTGTTTTATTTGGATAAAGAAAAAAGAAAAAGAAAAATGCATCAAATAAGATTAACTGATAATTCATTATGGTTGCATAGTAGGAATGCTAGCTATGGCTTTGCAGGAATTTGTTAGTGTTGATTGTATAAATTTGAATTTGAAAGCATGAAATAGAAGGAAGCTGTGTGTGTATGGAATAAAATAGGGGTGTTATTATGGTAATATTCTAAACTAGTCTTTAATATGTGTCCAAGAATGAGCCGTGGGGAAGAACTGAACTAAATTTGAAATGTTTGAGCTGGAATGGAATATACGGTAAGTGGATGGATTAGCTATTTAAGTGTAGTAATTAGGTGATACAACACTTATTTTGTTAAAGTTTCTTTAGCCAGTCAAATTTTTCTGATCCTAAAACTGCGTGATCGAGCGAACTAATAGTCTATCAATCTCGACAAACAGAAGAACGGAAAAGATATTATACCTACCGTATAGACGATCGTCAATAGTTGAAAGTCCCATTGTAAGCTCCAGGCATGCTTCTCTCTGTCGATTATGATCCCCACCAAAGCTGTTTGTAAACTTCCTGCCATGCATGTCAGCATTGTTGTGCAATACTTTGAGGGATATACCGCGAATAACTTAGCCTGTTGGATGAATTAAGATTTTTATTTTTATTTTTTTTAATCAGGCATCACCATAAAGAGACTATTTTCTTAGAAGAATTATATCTCTAGATTGTTCTACTAGCTAAAGATGTAATGAATGCATAATTACCTGTACAATGAACCAAGTAGAATAGCTGAAGCAGCTACATAACAAGAACAAAGTTCCACGCAGCCAATCATGCACTCCTTCCTCAATCACAAAGTTAAGGTGGATGACCATTCGGTCAGTAGGCCATATGTGCAACGCTTTGCCTCGATAGAGGCTGACAGTCATTGCTCCTCCTACGCAAAGAAGACCACCTACAATCTTTATTTTCCCTAGCCTGCTACTTAAGCCCAACATTTCCATTCTGAGGAAAAAGAGAGAGAGAGAGAAAGAATGCGTAATTAGGCTACTAATCTTGAAATTGTGGGCGTCGTAAACGTAAGGGTGTTGGACCTTGTGAGGAACCGTTAGGAAATACCCAGCAATGACGGCAAAAGTAAACGTGACGATCGGTATAAGGTTGAGGAAATTTGAGGAGAATGCTGCTGTTGTGTCCCGGAGTCCATAGTAGTACAGTGACAAAGCAATCAAGATTCTGCATCAAATAATGATAACATAATCGTTTGGTACGTGTAAGCAAGATATACTTCTAATCGAAACCATCTTTTTTTTAATTTCTTCTTCTTCGTATATATAATGGGCATATAATCTGAAAGTCCGACGAAACCAGTGAGCTCTAGAGCAAAGATTTTAAGTTCAGGTGAGCATATATGAACTGAGAACCAAATACTTTCAATGAGTTCATTTTTGTTTACCCACAAATACTAAGATATTTGTTCATCCTCCAATAGAAAATACATACATGATATTTTCTATGTTTATAATAGTAACTGACCCGAACAATGCATTGATAAAAATCCACATAGCTGCTTTCCAACTAAGCTTCCTAAGCATCTCCCTGCAATAAATTCAACAACAATATCAAGATATGTAACTTATACGAAAAAGAATGATTGGTTTAAGTTAATTACTCCCATATCATATATATCAATAATATATATATGAATGAATGATTGGATTGTTTGGGAACTATACTGATCTCTCAAGAAATGACATACATAACAATCCATTTTTGTGGGACTCACTGTATATGATGATCACATGTGTACATTAATAATTCCGTACTGAATAAGCAATAATAATAATAATAATAATAATAATAATAATCATCATCATCTAGTAAGTACTCATCATCATCTCTAACCTCTCGAAAAGAAGAGCAAAAGGCGCGACGAAGAGAGCCCCAACGGCGAGGCGATACGCAAGGAAGGCGAAGACGAAGGTCCCCCGGCCGAGCACGATCTTCGACAGCAGTAGCATGCCCGTCGTGAACATCTGCACCAGTACCATGCTCAGAGGAGCTCCCAGAGTCGTCGACCAAGAGCGGCACCTATCATCTTCTTCTATGTCCATCTTCAACAACAATTAATTAATATCAAGGTTAATTTGCAAGTTCAAGAGAGAGTTTGCAAGTTGAGGCAAGTTTTATAGCAGGTGGTTGTTGGTACAACAAATATGTAGATCCTTTTGTCCAGTAAGTATCATAAAGAGGAATATGACACTTTTAAGTGACCCAATTCAACACCCATTCATCAACGTTAGTGGGTTTAATTAACATGTTTCCCACGTAACTAATCCTTAATGCTATTCATCCCTACAACATGCAAACTATTCCTTCTTACGTGACAGCTGACGTAGCGGTCAGGGACGGATCCAAGAATATAAATTGAAATGGGATTGGGATGGACCAGGGGTAGGCTAACTCCTAGGAAAAAAGAATCAAAAATAAGAAACTATATGATAAAAAAGAAAAAAGAAAAATTGCCCAGGATCCACCTGGATCCGCCCCTGGTAGCAGTTAATGTGACAGTCGACATGGTAAAATTTAAAAATTATAATTAATATTAATATTAACATTAAAATTAATGTTAATATTTAAAAAAAATCGGTGATTAAAATTTTGGGTTAAAATTTGGCATGTCAGCTGTCACGTTAGATGCACATAATGCTATTTAATATGTCATGTCAGCTGCTACATAAAAATGAATAACTTTGGAAGGACAATTTGGAGGGATAAATAGCACGTTAATTACCCAAAAAATTTAATGTTAATATTGTAACGACTCGTTCCGCTCAAGCGGACTGCCGATTCAAACGGCAAAAGTGTAACGTCCCGACCCGCTTTGCTCAGCGAAAATATTCATTTGAGGCAAAAGAATTTTCAGACTTGGCCCTTCAGGAGTTCCGGCTTAGGCTTTCAGAGGCTCGCTCGGAGTATCGCACGACCGAGACGAATCATCGCTAAGGTGGGTGGCTACGATGAACTTGTCTTTGTTTAGCCAACACACTTAAAATATGGACGATACATGCTAGTCGTTAGGTGAATCACCCCATGCATGCTAATAAAGAATACAACACACCTAGCTAAGGGAATAATTTTAACTTGTATTGCTTGTGTTAGAACATAAAAATAAAACTTTGCTTATATATGGACCCTCGCATGCTCCATTTGCCTTGTGCAACTAGACCCCGCTATGCCTCGAGTAGAACGACATGTATGTACTCTTCGAAGTGCACTGCTTCACTTGCTACATTGCACGACCCTAGATTATGTCGCTCGGTATGTCCTTTACGGTTTTACTCCTCGGCTTACCCTTAGACCCGTGCCAAAGTAAATGCTTATGTACTATATGAATGCAATGCTTGCCTGCTTATATGTTAACTTGTATTCGTTGCCTCGTTTCAAAGCTTATCTCATAAACTATGCTATGACCGTGTAACACTGTGCATGTCATGCATTCATCTAGTTCTCCTCGGAAGACTATCTAATAGTCGTTCCGTGCAAGTATGAACCTAAAAGTATCCGTGACCGTTAGGTCGCCAAGGCAGTCCCCAAACCAGGGGAATGCATCAAGGCAAGTTGTTCACTGAACGAGAATCATGTCAAGCAAATCAAGTAACACAGCTCATGGAGCAATACTCGTTCAGAGCAAGAATCAAGATTCAAGTATCTCGTGCATCTCGTGTACTCGTGTATCTCGTGAATTTGGAAGACTAATAATTGTATGTCGCGGACAACTTGGAAACAAGGTACAGTTCCACGGACGGTCACCGGGGTACTGGGGCCGATCCAATCCGGATGGAACTTCGTGTGTAGTCTTCTTGTGCTTGGACGGGATGGTTTGTAGTGCCTCTTGTGCTTTCGTTGTATTCCACCTCTTCATTGACCAGGTCCTTTATGGCTATGCCAGCGACTCATGTTCATATAGATAAGTCATCCTCGCTTAGCGGCAATCCGCGTGCGAGTTATTGCATCGCATCGAGAATATCTGAAATACCTAAATGATCATGAGTATAACACACTTGTACATATGGAACACTTCAACATCTTATGCAACACACCTGATAATTCGGGTAACTTGTGCACCCGAAACCTAATCTCGCTCACAACACTTGTGTTTGTATATGCTATTGCCCCTGGATCCAATATACATATACTCGTGCTTGAATTAACTTGGGTTGCCTTAGATAGGGAAGGACAAATGGTAAGTTGGTAAGTCTCGCTGTGTTTTCTCTTATATCGCACGGCGCACTGCCTCACGAGTTGTGCTATTCAGCATTGCCATGGAATTGATTCTAAGGAAAGATTTGAAAGATAACTTAATAGATGGTGCAAAGAACCTATTGAACGCGTTTGGATTGGTTGAGCGGGCGAGTAGCCTCCCCACCAGTGCATTCATGTACTGATAACCCACCAGATTGCTTGTAGGGTGCGAAAGAACCTCGTTCGGTGCGGATGCCCCCTTCGTGCGTGCTAAGGCGTGGAGTTCACTCTGAAGCCTTGGAGCGTTGCGTCCAAAACTGAAGCACATATACAAGATAAAATATTGGAACATTGCCTATGTATCATTCCACAAATGTAGCCACTTGGCATACTTTTACTGTTTCAGAGAAAGAGGCTTAAGAGACTTGTAATCTCGGCCTAGCGCCGTCTGTAACACTTGTTCAATATTAATAAAGAGTTTGCTTACTTCTATGCTTGTGTTATTCAATGCTTCCGCTATCGACAACTCTGTGAACCTGTTACCAATCGCCTATGCGTATATAATTTTGCTACACTCGGATAATCTGTACGACTATGTAGCTTAGACCTCTTATCGCCTGCATGAATTTTGGCCTTGCACGGGTGCGACTTATGCTCGTGTGGCATAACTCCCAGATGGGTGAAGCGGTCGTCCCAAGGGAGTGCTGGCACGGTATTCGTGCCTAGCGGGGACGGCCGATTAGCTTGCGGGAGATCGGGGCATGACATATTGGTATCAGAGCATAGCTATACGCCTTTGGACTTCGTTTCAATTTTATCAGTTTCAAAAGCTCGTTCGAGGGTTATATTTATACGCTATCTCTCAATGTCCCATCGAAATATTTTAAATAATAGGTCTAAATACTTTCAAAATGTGCATATAAATGATATGTTTGCTTGTACACAATTGTGATACGAAGGCCTTTGTGCCGACCTGTGCTAGACCCTTTGGAATTAGACTCATGTTAGAAATTGTAAGATATGTGCGAACCTGAATATCTATACGTGCTTACCAACTGGTTAGTGTACAAAATTATCGGAATAAAATATCACCTGAACGGTTAGGTATGCACACATCCTTTCGCCTAAGTTATGTAGAGTATCGTGCGCCAAGACCCTTTGGTGCAAGATAAGTTACAACGAGATTGGGATATCATTCAGATAAGAAACAAGTCAGAGTTAGAATAAAAACCGATAAAAATATTATCAGATTTTCGCTTAGGCGAACATAGAGAATCGTGCTTGGATTTTGAACGGTATTTCATGTCGGAAGATACAAATATAATATGGTTACTTGGATGACTATGAACAAGGATGAATTCGAGGTTAAGATTTATTAGATGATGCTAAGTATCGTGCAGGAATTCTAAGGAAAACTCGGTGAATATACTAGCGATTGATGCGAATATCGATTGAGGATTTAATTAGGTGACTCGATTCCGAGTGGTGTATGGATCATTTAAAAAAGTCCAAACGGATTTGTAGGTCTCGTGCGATAATAGGATTGAACGATTGGAGAATATCTCGAACTAAAAGATAAAGGCTAACATCGAATAGGGATTCATGGAAATGAAAATCGATATCTTGGTTAAGAAAACTTGGAGTATCGTGTGAGCGATTTCGAATTAAAACAAACGGATTGAACTTGAATACAATATTACTCGAATAAAAGTTAGCCAATAAATAAATATTGTGATTCGATGAAAGAGATAAGCGATAATAGATTTGGCTGGAGTTTGAAAGAACGATCTTGAAATTAAGTTCGGAAAGATAACCTTCGAAATCAGTCCCAGCGAGAACGATTATCCTGCGGGAGCGCCGGCGTGGTGATTTTACGTACGACGGGGATGATTAAACTCACGGGAACATGTTCGGTGATTATTCCAAACGAACTAGATGAATATAACGTAACAAAAAGTGGATAGACTTGAGCTTGAATATTTGAAACTAGTTGCTTGAGGAATGCCAAAAGTAGACTATGGATTTACCAAACGGTAACATTGAAGCTGGATGAATTTGCTAGACGAATTATAATCACTGTATGAACGAACATGACTTGATGGATTTTATATATAACTTGAATGAAACAAAAGTGAAATATTAAGGTGTCTCGATCATTTTAAAGAAAACTATAACATTCAAACGTTCTTGTCTTGTGCGAGCGTAACTCTATGCTCGTACATGCGTCACGTCCGGATTAGGTAATTATCCAGCGGGAGCGTTGACGTGGTGATCTCACGTCCAACGAGGGTGATCGAACTTACGGGAGACCGGAGCATGACAACTGTTGGATCATCTTGACTTTTGGTTCGACACGATAAGACGAATTTGAAAATACAAGTTAATCCGAAATGTTTCATGGATAATTTAGCCTAGAACCTAGAACAAATCACGCTTGATGGTTTCGTAAACGGATACATCAATCATGTTGGACGACTTAAAGTTATAAATAAAGGTTTAGAATTGAATCTTGGCTTGGTGGTCTAGACTTGGAATGGATAGGGATTCTATCAAACATGCTTAAGAGATAGACTATACAAATTATTAGGCTTGTCCTGCATCTTGGATATCGTAGATTTTACTGAACGGACTGGACCCCTGTACAAACGAATGTGTTATTGTGTGTAGGATGATCCGTGCTCGATCTTTAAAAATTTGAGTGAAACGAGCTTGGGTAGAATATCCCGTACAAATGAATAATGATTTGACCCTAGGAATTGGGACGAGCATCGTGCGACAAATTTGCACGATGAATCATGTGCTTGAACTTGTACCTATGACCTTGTGAGCTGACCTAATAACTAGGCAGATGACCCTGTGCCGAGTAAAAGAACCAGGTGACCGAATTTATCATATTGCTTGAAAAAGCTACAAAACTGGGGCAGCAAGACTTAGAGTTTGACTTGGGACATTAACGAGTGCTATATTTGACCCAAACGCATGAACGCTAGTCGGTTGATCAGATAGATCGTGCTGAACGGTAGTGCAAAACTTGAATTGAGTTGGAATGAAAATGACTTAGAATTTGATTGACCGTGTTGGAAGTATCATCGTGATTCATAAAACGAGAACCCTTGAGATTTTCGCAAGTAGCTTGTCCGATTTTACTATCTTTAAGTTTGGTTGAATGCATATATTTGAGGGACGCCTTGAACGTGTGCACGATCCAAGACTCAATGATATGTAAAACTCGAGTGCTAAGACTTTGCTATCGCTAAGTTGGTTGACATACATATGTTTGAAGGACGCTTTGAATATGTGCACGATCCAGACTCGTGATATGCTGATCTCGAATGCTAGTGTAAGTGAATATTCGCATGGACAAGTATAATGACTTGTATAAGTTTGCCTCAGCCTTAGATCATCATTCACGATGGATTGAAATGTACCCCGCGTTAAGCAACATATTTCGCACTAAGCGCAATGAGACCGACTTAGCATACACGCAATACGGGTAAGGAACGAGTAGAAGATCCGTTCGAACAAATCAGATTTAGTGGTACCGATTGCTACACTTAGGATAGATTCGTAGTTCGATAGAATGACCTGCGCTCAGAAAGTCTCGAGGATGAGACTCTTTCTGAGTGGTGTATAATGTAATGACCCCTTCCGCTCAAGCGGATTGCCGATTCAAATGACAAAAGTGCAACATCTCGACCCGCTTTGCTCAGCAAAAATATTCATTTGAGGCAAAAGAATTTTCAGACTTGGCCCTTCAGGAGTTCCGGCTTAGGCTTTCAGAGGCTCGCTCGGAGTATCGCTCGACCGAGGCGAATCATCGCTAAGGTGGGTGGCTACGATGAACTTGTCTTTGCTTAGCCATCTCACTTAAAATATTGACGATACATGCTAGTCTCTAGGTGAATCACCCCCTGCATGCTAATAAAGAATACAACGCACCTAGCTAAGAGAATAATCCCAACTTGTATTGCTTGTGTTAGAACATGGAAATGAAACTATGCTTATATATGGACCCTCGCATGCTCCATTTGCCTTTTACAACTAGACCCCGCTATCGCTCGAGTAGAACGACATGTATGTACTCTTTGAAGTGCACTGTTTTACTTACTATACTGCACGACCCTAGATTATGTCGCTCGGTATGTCCTTTACGGTTTTACTCCTCGGCTTACCCTTAGACCCGTGCCAAAGTAAATGCTTATGTTCTATATGAATATAATGCTTGCCTGCTGATATGTTAACTTGTATTTGTTGCCTCGTTTTAATGTTTGTCGCATAAACTATGCTATTACCATGTAATACTGTGCATGCCATGCATTCATCTACTTCTCCTCGGAAGACTATCTAATAGTCGTTCCATGCAAGTATGGACCTAAAAATATCCGGGACCGTTAGGTCGTCAAGGCAGTCCCCAAACCAGGGGAATGCATCAAGGCAAGTTGTTCACTGAACGAGAATCATGTCAAGCAAATCAAGTAACACAGCTCATGGAGCAATACTCGTTCAGAGCAAGAATCAAGATTCAAGTATCTCGTGCATCTCGTGTACTCGTGTATCTCGTGAATTTGAAAGACTAATAATTGCATGTCGCAGAAAACTTGGAAATAAGGTACAGTTCCACGGACGGTCACCGGGGCACTGGGGCCGATCCGACCCGGATGGAACTTCGTGTGTAGTTTTCTTGTGTTTGGATGGGATGGTTTGTAGCGTCTCTTATTCTTTCGTTGCATTCCATCATCGTCATTGACCAGGTCCTTTATGGCTATGCCAACGACTCATGTTCATATAGATAAGTCATCCTCGCTTAGCGGCAATCCGCGTGCGAGTCATTGCATCGCATCGAGAATATCTGAAATATCTGAATGATCATGAGTATAACACACTTGTACATATGGAACAGTCCATGTTCTAACACAATGAACCAGGTCCTTTATCTAGGGGCATTCCTCTATCCAAGCCAACACAATGAACTATCTTATATGTAGTGCGGTCCTCGAGTAACTCAGGATCGGCAACGGTTGATCCAACTAACCAATAACTCATTTATCTGATACTATTGGTAGCTGTGATACATGGTTGCTTTCCACTATCTCTGTAGCAGTCGAGACACATGATTGCTTTCCACCAATAGCCATTGTCCGACCAATACGAATGCATGAAACACTATCAAATAAACTCTAGGATGTAGACAAGATGAACCATCAGACCTTATTTCTTTGTTGCGGGGCAAGTCATCTTATCTTTGAACAATTTCAAGCACACGATATGGTTCTCTCGGAGCATAGGCGATAGTGGAACATTTTCATGCAAACACATACTTTTAGGCAAGCGTTTTAGGGTCTCGTAGTTAAGCAGACATATTCGTTTCAAAGACAAGCTATGTGAGTTCATTAGCATGTAAGGCAGGTTCTATCATTCTCTTATGAAAACAAGCACGCAAAAACTCAGATTTATTATTAAGGCGTGCAAGAATCAGAGAACGAAGTTATGTCCACTCACCTGATACATAGTGCCGACGAGGAGCACGGCACTACATACTTACCCACAAACAAAAAAATTTGTCCTCGAAACTTCAAAGATAAACTTTTCGATATTTCGAGCAGCGATAGTCCGCATCCCTCGTCATACTCAATCGAAACAATCAAGCAATTCAAGTCCAGTAAACTTTTGCACTTTGAGAATATCTTTGGACTTATTATATGGAACGCTCTATTGTAATACCATATCGATCATATCTCAGAGTAGCAACGGATTGGGCCAAGAATTGAATCCGATCTAATACCATTATGTCATACCCTGGCTCTGAGGACTGCCCGACCATCGCCTATCCCCCGCCGGATCGGATGTGAATCACCGCGCCTCGGTGCACCGGACTCGAATCACCGTGCCTCGGTGCTCCCGATGAGGTGCGTATGGCCGTTTGATACCAGGACGTGATATCGTACGAGCCTGGGGTTGCGCCCGCACAAGGCAATATCGTTAAAGTTGTTTGGCTATCATCGCATCAATCGAGTAAGCAGCGGAGGGACATTGTTGCAAGCATTTATGTATCTGAGTATTCGGGACAAATCGAGGGACTTGGGTTTCTTTGATCACAAAGGCTTATCGTTCCACACATTATGCCCCTTTATACGATAGCAACTCGAGGCAATCGAAACACGAATTTTTGGGTCTTGGGGATGAGGCACGCATATCGCTCCCTCGGACGATCCAGTACCTGCAAGCAAGTAAACTGTTGGTGGATCAGTACTTTTATAAGTACTGGTGAGTCTAAAAAAACTGAACAGAAGCAAACATTCACTAAAATCAACACTAAATAATTATGTTATAAAATATTACATTAGTAGTGATCTTTCTAGTTTTACCTATGTTCATTTCATGCAGTTTGATAGCCGAGTCATATTACTTTCTTTATAAAAATATCCTTTGAAAACAGAGTTCATATTCGATATAAGCAAGACAAGCCGATTGTTTTGGTTCAGGGTGTGCGCAGCGTGTCTCGTGAGCTATACTCAAAGACTCTAGGGACAAATGCATATCTAGACACCAATGCATATCTAGGGGCAGTCCTCTATCCAAACCAACATAATGAATTATCTTATATGCAGTGCGGTCCCCGAGTAACTCAGGATCGACAGCGGTTGATCCAGCTAACCAATGACTCATTTATCTGATACTATTGGCAGCCGTGACACATGGTTGCTTTTCACTATCTCTGTAGCAGCTGAGACACATGGTTGCTTTCCACTAATAGCCATTGTCCGACCGATGCTAATGCATGAAACACTATCAAATAAACTCTAGGATGCAGACGAGACGAACCATCAGACCATATTTTTTTGTTGTGGGGCAAGCCGCCTTATCTTTGAACACATTCAAGCACACGATATGGATCTCTCGGAGCATAGGATAGTGGAACATATTCATGCAAACACATACTTTTAGGCAAGCGTTTTAGGGTCTCTTAGTTAAGCAGACATGTTCGTTTCAAAGACAAGCTAGGTGAGTTCATTAGCATCTAAGGCAGGTTCTATCATTCTCTTATGAAAACAAGCAAGCAAAAACTCAAATTTATTATTGAGGCGTGCAAGAATCAGAGAACGAAGTTCTGTCCACTCACCTGATACATAGTGCCGACGCGGAGCGGGGCATTACATACTTACCCACCAACAAAAAAATTTGTCCTCGAAACTTCAAGGATAAACTTTTTGATATTTCGAGCAGCGATAGTTCTCATCCCTCGCCGTACTCAATCGAAACAATCAAGCAATTCAAGTCCAAAAAACTTTTGCACTTTGAGAATATCTATGGACTTATTGTATGGAACGCTCTATTGCAATACCATATCGAGCATATCTCAGAGTAGCAACAGATTGGGCCAATAATCGAATCCGCTCTGATACCATTATGTCACGTCCCAGCTCCGAGGGCCGCCCGACCACCGCCTATCCCCCACCGGATCGGACGTGAATCACCGCGCCTCGGTGCGCCGGACGCGAATCACCGCGCCTCGGCGCTCCCGACGAGGTGCGTATGGCCGTTTGATACCGGGACGTGATGCCGTGCGAGCCTGGGGTTGCGCCAACACAAGGCAACATCGTTAAAGTTTGGTTATCATCGCATCAATTGAGTAAGCAGCGGAGGGACATTGTTGCAAGCATTTATGCATCTGAGTATTCGGGACAAATCGAGGGACTTGGGTTTCTTTGATCACAAAGGCATATCGTTCCATAAATTATGCCCCTTTATACGATAGCAACTCGAGGCAATCGAAACACGAATTTTCGGGTCTTGGGGATGAGGCACGCCTATCGCTCCCTCGGACGATCCAGTACCTGCAAGCAAGTAAACTGTTGGTGGATCAGCACTTTTATAAGTACTAGTGATTCTAAAAAAAACTGAATAGAAGCAAACATTCACTAAAACCAATACTAAGTAATTATGTTATAAAATATTACATTACTAGTGATCTTTCTAGTTTTACCTATATTCATTTCATGCAGTTTGATAGCAGAGTCATAATACTTTCTATATGAAAATATCCTTTGAAAACAGAGTTCATATTCGATATAATCAAGACAAGCCGGTTGTTCTGGTTTAGGGTGTGCGCAGCGTGTCTCGTGAGCTATACTCAAAGACTCTAGGGACAAATGCATATCTAGACACCAATGCATATCTCGGGGCAGTCCTCTATCCAAGCCAACACAATGAACTATCTTATATGCAGTGCGGTTCCCGAGTAACTCAGGATCGGCAGCGGTTGATCCAGCTAACCAATGACTCATTTATCTGATACTATTGGCAGCCGTGACAGATGGTTGCTTTCCACTATCTCTGTAGCAGCTGAGACACATGGTTGCTTTCCACTAATAGCCATTGTCCGACCAATGTGAATACATAAAACACTATCAAATAAACTCTAGGATGCAGACGAGATGAACCATCAGACCATATTTCTTTGTTGCGGGGCAAGCCGCCTTATCTTTGAACACATTCAAGCACACGATATGGTTCTCTCGGAGCATAGGCGATAGTGGAACATGTTCATGCAAACACATACTTTTAGGCAAGCATTTTAGGGTCTCTTAGTTAAACAGGCATGTTCGTTTCAAAGATAAGCTAGGTGAGTTCATTAGCATGTAAGGTAGGTTCTATCATTCTCTTATGAAAACAAGCAAGCAAAAACTCAGATTTATTATTAAGGCGTGCAATAATCAGAAAACGAATTTCTGTCCATTCACCTGATACATAGTGCCGACGCGGAGCGGGGCACTACACTTATTGCGCGCTAAGGCGTGTAGTTCACTCTGAAGCCTTGGAGCGTTGCGTCTGGAACTGAAGCACATATACAAGATAAAGTATTGGAACATCGCCTATGTATCATTCCACAAATGTAGCAACTCGGCATGATTTTACTGTTTCAGAGAGAGAGGCTTGAGCGACTTGTAATCTCGGCCTAGCGCCGCCTGTAACACTTGTTCAATATTAATAAAGAGTTTGCTTACTTCTATACTTGTGTTATTCAATGCTTCCGCTATCGACAACTCTGTGATCCTGTTACCAATCGCCTATGCGTTTATAATTTCGCTGCACTCGGACAATCTGTGCGACTCTGTGGCTTAGACCTCTTATAACCTGCATGAATCTTGGCCTTGCACGAGCGCGGCTTATGCTCGTGTGGCATCACGTCCAGATGGGTGAATCGATCGTCCCGCGGGAGCGTTGGTGGTATTCGTGCCTAGCAGGGACGGCCGATTAGCCTGCGGGAGATCGTGACATGACAAATATCCGTATTAATGTTAATGTTAATTTAATTTAATTTAAATGTTAATGTTAATGTTAATGTTAATTTTAATTTTAAAATTCGTTTTGTCAGTTGCTACACAAACCGTCATGTCACTTATAACATAAGGAAGAATAGTTTGGAGGAAAATTTTGAAGTTTGAAGGGATTAATATCTTTATTCTTTGTCAATAGGAGCAATTGGCAATTATTTGAAGGCAAGCAAATTAATAGCAAGTACTAGTTATTGGTTTGGAATTGTTTTGGTATACATGTAGGACCATGCAATATGCATTCCGTGGAAGTTTTGGTCATTCAAATGAAGACTTTGCATGAATCTTCACTGTTATGATAAGGTTAGGCACCCACATAATTTGGCTACTCGAAGTGGCTACCCATGCACACTGATAAATGGGATCATCACTGTAGAACATTATTAGTTGCCAAATGCAAGTGAATTGGTCGTAGAATTCTCGGAGCCCTGGTGTTCCTTGATGTCATTTTCCCGGAGAAGGAAAGGGAGTGTGGCTTAAGAATAAAGCTAGAGAGAACAATATTATGGGGATTTGGTGGAGTGATATAAGCAATCTTGGCTGCTATAATTGATCATCTGGCAAAGTTGATATATGTGTCTTAGATCTAACACGACGTTTTGACTTGGACTCATGTTTCGTTGTTGCTTAGCAAACACTACCAACTTCAACACCTTTTTTCCGATCCAAAAATTCTCTATTTTGTTCTTGGGTTCATTCTGCACCGATCAAGATGCATGAAGACTCGTGTGGATTAAGCCTTCTTCCGCGCAAAAACCCTTTATTCCAAACATTCACAAAAATTCTCAAAGAACAAGCTGATCATAGAACATACGTCAAGCTGAACAAGAATCCGTATTTCTCAAATGCAGTTTCGTTCTTCTCACATCTTTCGTGCGAGCAATCGAGTTGTAGATGCTTTGGCAAATCACGGCACTAATTCTTCCGGTTTTATATGGTGGGACTTGTCTCCAGATTTTATTATGTCTTTCTGTAATCATGATTGGTTAAGTCTTTCTAATTTTCGATTTATTTAGTTTCATTGTTAGTTGAAATTTTATAAATTTGTATTGTTATTTAAGATACATAGCATTTTACAACTTCCATAAAGAACACTGAGCTATGAACTGCCACTGCTCAAATATCCAACCCATGACACAGATGGATGTATGTGTCCAATTTCTTCCTTGTAGTAACGTACGTAGCCACGTTCCTAAGCTCTTGGACTCTTCATGGTACTTGTGAACTGTGATGTTCATTGCGTTTCAAATCAAATCAAAGAGGTGCAAGTGCATGAAAACCCCAAGCGATGCTCGGAAAAGTCCCTCGATCTGTGCTAGCTAGCTCCAATAATTGATACGTATATAAGATTCGTGGTAGTGCGTGGTTTGAGCCCCAATCACTGTCAGAGGCAAATCATTCTCAGCCGGCTAGCATATAATTATGGAAAATGATATTCGGTCCACGTCCGTGACCGCAATTCAATACCGTGGACCACATGTCAACATCCAATTGACCTCTATTTGTTTGGAGTTTACTGTCAAAAATTTTATTAGTTGGATGCTAACACGTCATCCGTGGTCACAGACTACGGTCACGGAGCAGCGTTCTATAATAATTAGTTTCTTTCTTCGTAACCGTGGTGGTGCCATATATGCATGAGCAGCTGGCTGTCCTTCAAAGTTAATTTGTCTATTGAGATGATTGAGAATTGGATATATATCTTCTTGCAAATCGAGGCGATCTGTTGACCAAAAAGTCAACCGATACAAACTCGACTTTCATGCAAGATTTTCTGTAGATTTCAGCATAAAAAATATACTAGAATTTATGGCTCGTCTGAATTCAAATTCGTTTGGGAATTATGGCACATACAAATTTTGTATTGTGCACCGATGGTTAAATTCTAACCTAGAAGTTCTATAGAATTAACAGTATGTAAATATTTCAAAATAAATTCTGGAAAAATTATATGTCGATGATCTCGACATTAGTTTTCCGAAACTTTAAACGGTTCATGATTCTGATTCCTGGTTCTCCCGGAATCGCGAAAACATCGAAATACGTCTATTTTTGGACATGTTGTGCTCTACGAATTTTTCAGAATTTAATACTAATAATTTAGAAAAAAAATTTATATTATCAGAAAGCTAACCTCATTATCGTTCTAACAAAAAAAACTGGAGCGTGTTTGGAGTCCGGAGCTAGGAGATATCGTCTTTTTAATTCGTCATAACTAGTAGAAAATGTGGCTGAATTTATGACGAATTTTGAATATTTTTGGACGAAAAGAGAGAAATTTGGGAAAGAAAAATATGAAGGATGAGGTATATATAATGGTGGACACTACTTAATTAAATAAAAATAGGATTGGTTAATTTGGATAGGATTATGATGAATTTAAATAAGGATAGGATATACATGAAGTTGATTTCCTAGTAGGTTCAGGATTTGAATTAATTTAAAATAGAGTTTGAATTTATCTCAATAATTTATAATCTTAAATATAATTAAAGATAATACAAATAATTTATAAAATCTTATTAATATCTATTAACACTAAATTAGTATATATCTAATATTAAGACTATATATATATCCAAATAAATCCTAAATAATTTTAAAATCTAAATAAATTTCTTAAAATTCTAAATAAATTACAAAAAATAATAATTAAATATTTTAAACTAAAATAAATATTTGGTAGGAACGACATACAAGTATGGTCGTATAGTAAATCATAGAAGTCTTTTCTAAGTTTTAATTACCAAAAAAATTCTAGAAAAATCTCCAAAAATCTAAAATAACCTAAAATAATTCTAAATGAATATTTATATAAGTAAATATATCAAAAAAAATTATTTTCTAATTAACTAAGAGCATATTCTAAATAAATTCAACATATATAATAAATATAATAATATAAAATATACACAAAATAACTATTTTGGGTGAGGGAGTTTACAATCTACCCAACTTAAAATAATTTCGTCCTCGAAATTAAAATAAGACATAATTTGTTAAATCTTTCACATTCGTACATAAGGTATGTCAATCGCAATCTCTTCCAAAAATTTAAATAACAAAATCTATTCGAATCTATCGCGATCACTTCAAAATTAATATAACCACTGTTTAAATCAAAATTTAACCTGTCGTAATCTCTTCTCGATTTTTAAATAATCAACATCCAAATCTGACTCAAGTCTATATGACATCCAACATCAAAATTTATATCATAATTTTCAACTATCATAATCTCCTCTAGACTTTGAACAATAAACAATTCTAATCAAATCTTATTCCTATTCTTAACTTAAGAATTTTGTACTATTCGAATATTTAAACTCAATTTACATCCTCAATATTTTAAATAGGTGACCCAACAATCAAAATTAAACTTTTAATTCAAATCATCAAATTATAAAATTTAAATCTAATTAACCAATTGTTCAAGTCTAAAATTATATATTTATCCTCAAAATTTAAATCGATGATTCATCCTTCAATATTCAAAATTTAAATCATGTGCTCAAAGTATAAATATTGGGTCCTCAATATCAAGATTTTTAAAATTCATTAAATTCTCATTATCTTAATCATCCTTCTAAATTTTTCAAAATTACAATGGCTTCAACCTCTCCCAATCTAGTCTTACTCGATCATAATCTAAAGAAATTTCTCCCGAGTTGACAATGCACTACTACCCAACTTAGAATTTATCCACCTATCACCTAAGGCTATATATCTTAAGAAAATATCCCTTAATTTATTTACTCATGTCGTTCAATCCTCGAAACTTCAACGCCGATCATATCACATATGATATGTCCTTAATTACGAAAGAATAATCCTCAAGTATGTGATCGGCCTATGGGGTATATCTAGTACTCTCTGTGTATCAAACTTTATACCCAGCACGAGGTTTCGTCTTTCCGAAATAAGGAAAGACGAAGATCAATAATAAAGAGTTCAAGGGCAGCGTAATAGAATAGAAGTATTGGGATCAAGGCGTTTAAAGAATTCAATTAGGAATTGTCAAAGCAGTTGTGGATTAAAATTCTATTTTGGTAATCCTTTGTTTGCCTGCTCGTATTAGTACAGTTATGTAACTGATACGATATGTCAGACATGCCTAGGGCAAGTATATTCGTCTACTAATCACTACATATCTCAATCCACGTAAAGTAGCGTTACGAAGGGCGAACCAAATGTACTAAGGTTGTCCAGACCGTAATATACTGATTCTGATTAGACAATTGCATCAACAGGCGTCCCCAATAATACATGTCTCATGATCAAGCTCGATAAAAATAAGCTTGCAAAGACTAGGCTATAATAGCAGCATAATTCGAGGTAGCACAGAAAATATAACGCTGGATTATGATGAGAGAAGTCACAAATAATTCAAGTTGCAAAAATAAAACAACATAAGCAACAATAACAAAAGACTCTACAATCTCTACAGTTATCATATTAATTCCTTGTCTAAGTCGATAGTCGACAAAGTAGGGGTGTGAGCCTCTAAGTTCTATAGTCTGAATAAACACTATCATCTTATGTTAGCATACAATTAATGCCATTCAGTTACACTTCATCAATGGATTCACAAGGGCTATATGATACCAGGTGGTGAGGTATACTACCCAACTTAAAATAATTAAACTAGTACTGTGACAGCCTTAAGAGGATCCTACAAAAATAACCTTGCACATGTACATAGAACAGAAACTCTTATTAGGGTATATGAGGAAAGATCTTGGTATTGATTAGGGTATCCTTTTTATGTAGGTAATGGTCATCCTAAGTCTTAGTCATAGCACTTATAGAGCAAGTGTCAATAGTAAGGATAGAAGAGTTACTGGCCGTCAGAGGGGAAAGAGGATATAGCCTACATTGAGGTGGGGTACATGTTACATGATTTAAAACTAAGGGTTAATCATCGGTCACAATCTACAAAATAACTTAAACTTATCAAGTTCTAACTACCAAGCATAAAAATTTTTTACATTCAAGGCTACAACTATAATCCTAGCAAACTATGAGCCCTTAACAAAGAATAATTACTTGGCCTACTATCCGAAGTGTCAGATGGCACGAGTTGAAAGATGTAGAGAAGAAACATAATTAGCCATCGCAAAATAGCGAGTGCTATGGTCGCAGGAAACAATATATAAAATAAAGATAGAGGGCTCTAGATAGCATCATGGTTCTCTAAGGGGAGTGGGGTGTTGGTTGCTATGTTCGGGGTATGATCAAGGGAGAAGTGTTGATTACATTCCTCTAGGCTTCCTAGGGTGCTGTCTACTAATAACAAGATAATGATATAAGTTTATAGTTCCAATATCATCTAACTATGAAGGTTAGGTTCAGTCCAAATATTAAGTTTTTGGTTTTCTATGGGTTCCTCAATGCTAGGGGCAACATTATGGTAACCTTCTAACTAACTCTAGTAGTGTCTATACTACTCTCAAGTCCTCATATTACATCCGGGGTAATGGTAAACCAATTATAGAGATAAGGGATTCTAGGGTTCGCTAGATATTCTAAGCTTAGTGGTGTATCTATAATCTCGTTGTATTCTAAATAGGTGTGCTATTCTAATTATCATCTAACAACATGAACTTCTATATTCTAGGAGGAGGTTATACTTAAAGAACTATTAGGGAAGCACAAGAATCAAGCATGATGCATTTGATCAAAATAGAACAGAGAGGAGAAAGATGAATCAGGGTCAGTTGTGGATGAGATCCTATATTCTAGTCCTAGGTGCAGGCTTGTTCGGTACAATAACGTAACCGAGACAATATGCTCTTGACCTGCATGGGCCACCACAAAAACATGTCACGCCCCAGTCCCAAAAATACGTAGGACTAGGACACGTAAGCATGTCAGCCGCATGGATATGGCAACTCCAATATATGAAAACCAAATCCATACGTACGCTGTATTATGAATATCAAATCCACAAGTGGTAAAAATGTAATACAAGTCACAGGGTAAAATCTAAATCTCATCCACCAAAATCATATAGAAATAAATAACCAGTATCTATGAAACTAGATCTCAATAAGAAGGATCTAAAGATAATAGTTGGGTGAAAACAAATCCACTACCAACTCAAATGGAAAAAGTAAATACAATATAAGTACAACTCACTCAAACAATATAAGTACCAGCTACCAATCATGGCTCGAAGGAAAGACATCCACGAAGCTTATATATCCTTCTAATCTGTGCTCCTGCAAATACTCAAGAATAGGTACACCTGGCAGCGGATCAGGTCCTCAAAGGGACATAACAAGTATACTTAAACACATGCCAATAAAGTACTGAAATAAATATCCAATGGGTCGCCTAACCGTCTAAAGTGAATGCAGTTAAGAACAACTTTCCCCACAAGTGAGCTATCTGGCTGAAAACCTGGGATTTGACATGGTTCTCTATTGGAGATCCAGGGGCCTACAAAGGCACGATGACTTTCGAACGCCGGAGGCCCGCCTGATAATAATATAATATATAGTGGTCATCACCACCCGTATCTCCAGCGGAGAATTCGGGCGCACAATAGAAAAAGTGTAAAGGAGCTCAAATGTGGTACTTGTTGTTCTTCCCACCCCATGCTCTAAGCATGTCACATCCATGACACGATTTGGTCCATAGCCTATTCTTAGTACCTAGCCCAATCCTGCAACCAGACAAGGACAAGAATGAGACCACCGTACTACAATAGACTATGTCCATAGACCTCTAATAACTGCTAAGTCTTCTAGCATGCAAAGTTTTTAACAGCAGTTATTCCTAACGCACGTCCCACACGTACCGATGATCAGTCAATACGTGCGTCCGTGATCTATATGAGACTCACCACTCGTGTAAAAATATGTGTCACAGTCAAATGAAATCTAATGGTGCTACATGATAATGGGGTAGTCTCATGAACAAGGTCAATGCAATACATAAATAAAAACATAACGCAACAACACCGTCAAGCGCATTTTGTATAACAGTTAAAATATATGAACTAAGGACAGAAAATAAAGATGCATGCAACATATGGAGTATAAATAATAGTACAATGGCAAGGTATACTTGCCTGGCAAGGAAGCTGCAATGTACCAATAACCTGCTCCAGAAATTGCGTAGAACAATCCAATATCCTATGTACACATAAATATAATATAATAAAATCATTAGTCATTACACTAGCACATACTCAACCATATTTACACTGGAATCAGGGAGTATACTAGGGGTAACACTAGTCATCTAACACGGTCAATTACGCATTGAATTACGTGGGTGTCGCGTCTTCAAGTACTGTACGAAATCAGTCAGTCAACTGACAGGTGTCTATGCCAGTACGTTAGTGTACGCAAGGCAGACAAATTCACAAGTTCTTAGGGTCAACATGGTCAAGGTAAGTATGGGATAGTCCACGATGTCCTAGGGTCATACAGTCTGAATATTTAGTCATAATTATCAATTAGCATTTACTTACATATATATTCATATAACTATATAATAATATAACCATTAATTTATTTTAATTTATTTAATTATGGAATAATTACTCTAAAATCCTATTTTAATCTTATTATTCTGATTTTTATGTTAATTCCTAAATTTTGTCCAAAGAAACTGAATTTTATCAACTCGAGACTCATGGCACGCAAATCGAGGCGATCTGTTGACCAAAAAGTTAACCGATACAAACTCGACTTTCATGCATAATTTTCTGTAGATTTCAGCATAAAAAATATACTAGAATTTATGGCTCGTCTGAATTCAAATTCGTTTGAGAATTATGGCACATACAAATTTTGTATTGTGCACCGATGGTTAAATTCTAACCTAGAAGTTCTATAGAATTAACAGTATATAAATACTTCAAAATAAATTTTGGGAAAATTATATGTCGATGATCTCGACATTAGCTTTCCGAAACTTTAAACGGTTCATGATTCTGATTCCTAGTTCTCCCGGAATCGCAAAAATATCAAAATACGTCTATTTTTGGACATGCTGTGCTCTACGAATTTTTCAGAATTTAATACTAATAATTTAGAAAAATAATTTATATTATCAGAAATCTAACCTTATTATCGTTCTAACAAAAAAACTGGAGCATGTTTGGAGTCCGGAGCTAGGAGATATCGTCTTTTTAATTCGTCATAACTAGTAGAAAATGTGGCTGAATTTATAACGAATTTTGAATATTTTTGGACGAAAAGAGAGAAATTTGGGAAAGAAAAATATGAAGGATGAGGTATATATAATGGTGGACACTACTTAATTAAATAAAAATAGGATTGATTAATTTGGATAGGATTATGATGAATTTAAATAAGGATAGGATATGCATGAAATTGATTTCCTAGTAGGTTCAGGATTTGAATTAATTTAAAATAGAGTTTGAATTTATCTCAATAATTTATAATCTTAAATATAATTAAAGATAATACAAATAATTTATAAAATTTTATTAATATCTATTAACACTAAATTAGTATATATCTAATATTAAGACTATATATATATCCAAATAAATCCTAAATAATTTTAAAATCTAAATAAATTTCTTAAAATTCTAAATAAATTACAAAAAAAATAATTAAATATTTTAAACTAAAATAAATATTTGGTAGGAACGACATGCAAGTATGGTCGTATAATAAATCATAGAAGTCCTAGAAATTTATGTTTTCTAAGTTTTAATTACCAAAAAAATTCTAGAAAAATCTCCAAAAATCTAAAATAACCTAAAATAATTCTAAATAAATATTTATATAAGTAAATATATCAAAAAAATTTATTTTCTAATTAACTAAGAGCATATTCTAAATAAATTCAACATATATAATAAATATAATAATATAAAATATACACAAAATACCTATTTTGGGTGAGGGAGTTTACAATCTACCCAACTTAAAATAATTTCGTCCTCGAAATTAAAATAAGACATAATTTGTTAAATCCTTCACATTCGTACATAAGGTATGTCAATCGCAATCTCTTCCAAAAATTTAAATAACAAAATCTATTCGAATCTATCGCGATCACTTCAAAATTAATATAACCACTGTTTAAATCAAAATTCAACCTGTCGTAATCTCTTCTCGATTTTTAAATAATCAACATCCAAATCTGACTCAAGTCTATATGACATCCCACATCAAAATTTATATCATAATTTCCAACTATCATAATCTCCTCTAGACTTTGAACAATAAACAATTCTAATCAAATCTTATTCCTATTCTTAACTTAAGAATTTTGTACTATTCGAATATTTAAACTCAATTTACATCCTCAATATTTCAAATAGGTGACCCAACAATCAAAATTAAACTTTTAATTCAAATCATCAAATTGTAAAATTTAAATCTAATTAACCAATTGTTCAAGTCTAAAATTATATATTTATCCTCAAAATTTAAATCGATGATTCATCCTTCAATATTCAAAATTTAAATCATGTGCTCAAAGTATAAATATTGGGTCCTCAATATCAAGATTTTTAAAATTTATTAAATCCTCATTATCTTAATCATCCTTCTAAATTTCTCAAAATTACAATGGCTTCAACCTCTCCCAATCTAGTCTTACTCGATCATAATCTAAAGAAATTCCTCCCGAGTTGACAATGCACTACTATCCAACTTAGAATTTATCCACCTATCACCTAAGGCTATATACCTTAAGAAAATATCCCTTAATTTATTTACTCATGTCGTTCAATCCTCGAAACTTCAACGCCGATCATATCACATATGATATATCCTTAATTACGAAAGAATAATCCTCAAGTATGTGATCGGCCTATGGGGTATATCTAGTACTCTCTGTGTATCAAACTTTATACCCAGCACGAGGTTTCGTCTTTCCGAAATAAGGAAAGACGAAGATCAATAATAAAGAGTTCAAGGGCAGCGTAATAGAATAGAAGTATTGGGATCAAGGCGTTTAAAGAATTCAATTAGGAATTATCAAAGCAGTTGTGGATTAAAATTCTATTTTGGTAATCCTTTGTTTGCCTGCTCGTATTAGTACAGTTATGTAACTGATACGATATGTCAGACATGCCTAGGGCAAGTATATTCGTCTACTAATCACTACATATCTCAATCCACGTAAAGTAGCATTACGAAGGGCGAACCAAATGTACTAAGGTTGTCCAGACCGTAATACACTGATTCTGATTAGACAATTGCATCAACAGGCGTCCCCAATAATACATGTCTCATGATCAAGCTCGATAAAAATAAGCTTGCAAAGACTAGGCTATAATAGCAGCATAATTCGAGGTAGCACAGAAAATATAACGCTGGATTATGATGAGAGAAGTCACAAATAATTCAAGTTGCAAAAACAAAACAACATAAGCAACAATAACAAAAGACTCTACAATCTCTACAGTTATCATATTAATTCCTTGTCTAAGTCGATAGTCGACAAAGTAGGGGTGTGAGCCTCTAAGTTCTATAGTCTGAATAAACACTATCATCTTATGTTAGCATACAATTAATGCCATTCAGTTACACTTCATCAATGGATTCACAAGGGCTATATGATACCAGGTGGTGAGGTATACTACCCAACTTAAAATAATTAAACTAGTACTGTGACAGCCTTAAGAGGATCCTACAAAAATAACCTTGCACATGTACATAGAACAGAAACTCTTATTAGGGTATATGAGGAAAGATCTTGGTATTGATTAGGGTATCCTTTTTATGTAGGTAATGGTCATCCTAAGTCTTAGTCATAGCACTTATAGAGCAAGTGTCAATAGTAAGGATAGAAGAGTTACTGGCCGTCAGAGGGGAAAGAGGATATAGCCTACATTGAGGTGGAATACATGTTACATGATTTAAAACTAAAGGTTAATCATCGGTCACAATCTACAAAACAACTTAAACTTATCAAGTTCTAACTACCAAGCATAAAAAAATTTCACATTCAAGGCTACAACTATAATCCTAGCAAACATGAGCCCTTAACAAAGAATAATTACTTGGCCTACTATCCGAAGTGTCAGATGGCACGAGTTGAAAGATGAAGAGAAGAAACGTAATTAGCCGTCGCAAAATAGCGAGTGCTATGGTCGCAGGGAACAATATATAAAATAAAGATAGAGGGCTCTAGATAGCATCATGGTTCTCTAAGGGGAGTGGGGTGTTGGTTGCTATGTTCGGGGTATGATCAAGGGAGAAGTGTTGATTACATTCCTCTAGGCTTCCTAGGGTGCTGTCTACTAATAACAAGATAATGATATAAGTTTATAGTTCCAATATCATCTAACTATGAAGGTTAGGTTCAGTCCAAATATTAAGTTTTTGGTTTTCTATGGGTTCCTCAATGCTAGGGGCAACATTATGGTAACCTTCTAACTAACTCTAGTAGTGTCTATACTACTCTCAAGTCCTCATATTACATCCGGGGTAATGGTAAACCAATTATAGGGATAAGGGATTCTAGGGTTCGCTAGATATTCTAAGCTTAGTGGTGTATCTATAATCTCGTTGTATTCTAAATAGGTGTGCTACTCTAATTATCATCTAACAACAGGAACTTCTATATTCTAGGAGGAGGTTATACTTAAAGAACTATTAGGGAAGCACAAGAATCAAGCATAATGCATTTGATCAAAATAGAACAGAGAGGAGGAAGATGAATCAGGGTCAGTTGTGGATGAGATCCTATATTCTAGTCCTAGGTGCAGGCTTGTTCGGTACAATAACGTAACCGAGACAATATGCTCTTGACCTGCATGAGCCACCACAAAAATATGTCAGGCCCCAGTCCCAAAAATACGTAGGACTAGGACACGTAAGCATGCCAGCCGCATGGATATGGCAACTCCAATATATGGAAACCAAATCCATACGTACGCTGTATTATGAATATCAAATCCACAAGTGGTAAAAATATAATACAAGTCACAGGGTAAAATCTAAATCTCATCCACCAAAATTATATAGAAATAAATAACCAGTATCTATGAAACTAGATCTCAATAAGAAGGATCTAAAGATAATAGTTGGGTGGAAACAAATCCACTATCAACTCAAATGGGAAAAGTAAATACAATATAAGTATAACTCACTCAAACAATATAAGTACCAGCTACCAATCACGGCTCGAAGGGAAGACATCCACGAAGCTTCTATATCCTTCCAATCTGCGCTCCTGCAAATACTCAAGAATAGGTACACCTGGCAGCGGACCAGGTCCTCAGAGGGACATAACAAGTATACTTAAACACATGCCAATAAAGTACTAAAATAAATATCCAATGGGTCGCCTAACCGTCTAAAGTGAATGCAGTTAAGAACAACTTTCCCCACAAGTGAGCTATCTGGCTGAAAACCTGGGATTTGGCATGGTTCTCTATTGGAGATCCAGGGGCCTACAAAGGCACGACGACTTTCGAACGCCGGAGGCCCGCCTGATAATAATATAATATATAGTGGTCATCACCACCCGTATCTCCAGCGGAGAATCCGGGCGCACAATAGAAAAAGTGTAAAGGAGCTCAAATGCGGTACTTGTTGTTCTTCCTACCCCATGCTCTAAGCATGTCACATCCATGACACGATTTGGTCCATAGCCTATTCTTAGTACCTAGCCCAATCCTGCAACCAGACAAGGACAAGGATGGGACCACCGTACTACAATAGACTATGTCCATAGACCTCTAATAACTGCTAAGTCTTCTAGCATGCAAAGTTTTTAACAGCAGTTATTCCTAACGCACGTCCCACACGTACCGATGATCAGTCAATACGTGCGTCCGTGATCTATATGAGACTCACCACTCGTGTAAAAATATGTGTCACAGTCAAATGAAATCTAATGGTGCTACATGATAATGGGGTAGTCTCATGAACAAGGTCAATGCAATACATAAATAAAAACATAACGCAACAACACCGTCGCGCGCATTTTGTATAACAGTTAAAATATATGAACTAAGGACAGAAAATAAAGATGCATGCAACATATGGAGTATAAATAACAGTACAATGGCAAGGTATACTTGCCTGGCAAGGAAGCTGTAATGTACCAATAACCTGCTCCAGAAATCGTGCAGAACAATCCAATATCCTATGTACACATAAATATAATATAATAGAATCATTAGTCATTACACTAGCACATACTCAACCATATTTACACTGGAATCAGGGGGTATACTAGGGGTAACACTAGTCATCTAACACGGTCAATTACGCATTGAATTACGTGGGTGTCGCGTCTTCAAGTACTGTACGAAATCAGTCAGTCAACTGACATGTGTCTATGCCAGTACGTTAGTGTACGCAAGGCAGACAAATTCACAAGTTCTTAGGGTCAACATGGTCAAGGTAAGTATGGGATAGTCCATGATGTCCTAGGGTCATACAGTCTGAATATTTAGTCATAATTATCAATTAGCATTTACTTACATATATATTCATATAACTATATAATAATATAACCATTAATTTATTTTAATTTATTTAATTCTGGAATAATTACTCTAAAATTCTATTTTAATCTTATTATTCTGATTTTATGTTAATTCCTAAATTTTGTCCAAAAAAAATGAATTTTATCAACTCGAGACTCATGGCACGCAAATCGAGACGATCTGTTGACCAAAAAGTTAACCGATACAAACTCGACTTTCATGCATGATTTTCTGTAGATTTTAGCATAAAAAATATACTGGAATTTACTGCTCGTCTGAATTCAAATTCGTTTGGAAATTATGGCACATACAAATTTTGTATTGTGCACCGATGGTTAAATTCTAACCTAGAAGTTCTATAGAATTAACAGTATGTAAATACTTCGAAATAAATTCTGGGAAAATTATATGTCGATGATCTCGACATTAGCTTTTCGAAACTTTAAACGGTTCATGATTCTGATTCCTGGTTCTCCCGAAATCGCGAAAACATCAAAATACGTCTATTTTTGGACATGCTGTGCTCTACGAATTTTCCAGAATTTAATACTAATAATTTAGAAAAAAAATTTATATTATCAGAAAGCTAACCTCATTATCGTTCTAACAAAAAAACTGGAGCATGTTTGGAGTCTGGAGCTAGGAGATATCGTCTTTTTAATTCGTCATAACTAGTAGAAAATGTAGCTGAATTTATGACGAATTTTGAATATTTTTGGACGAAAAGAGAGGAATTTGGGAAAGAAAAATATGAAGGATGAGGTATATATAATGGTGGACACTACTTAATTAAATAAAAATAGGATTGGTTAATTTGGATAGGATTATGATGAATTTAAATAAGGATAGGATATGCATGAAGTTGATTTCCTAGTAGGTTCAGGATTTGAATTAATTTAAAATAGAGTTTGAATTTATCTCAATAATTTATAATCTTAAATATAATTAAAGATAATACAAATAATTTATAAAATCTTATTAATATCTATTAACACTAAATTAGTATATATCTAATATTAAGACTATATATATCCAAATAAATCCTAAATAATTTTAAAATCTAAATAAATTTCTTAAAATTCTAAATAAATTACAAAAAAAAAAAATTTAAATATTTTAAACTAAAATAAATATTTGGTAGGAACGACATGCAAGTATGGTCATATAGTAAATCATAGAAGTCCTAGAAATTTATGTTTTCTAAGTTTTAATTACCAAAAAAATTCTAGAAAAATCTCCAAAAATCTAAAATAACCTAAAATAATTCTAAATGAATATTTATATAAGTAAATATATCAAGAAATTTATTTTCTAATTAACTAAGAGCATATTCTAAATAAATTCAACATATATAATAAATATAATAATATAAAATATACACAAAATACCTATTTTGGGTGAGGGAGTTTACAGATTCCAACAAAGCACGAACCAAGAACAGGTTACAAACTGGCTCCAAAGAAAATAAAGATAACAACAAGCAACAAGTAAAATGTTCTTCTTTTTACGTTCGCAGACGCTACAATTAGACAGAACGAAGCAAAGAAAAAACTGAAGAGAAGCTCCTTGCTGGGGTGGTTAAAACCACCGTTGCTCAAAGCAATATTCTCCGTACAGACGATCTGCCCCAAGGAACCAGCAAGTTCACAAAAGAACTTCTGGAACGCTCAAAGTCACCTTCGAAAATACTCGAAAACACCATGTGAGAGGGTGACACTCTAGGCCGCATATGATCTGGTGTTCTCGATTTTCCATCTGTATTCTCCCTCCTCAAATAAAAGAGGAGGTCCTCTATATATAGAAGAAAATAGCACCTATGCGGCCTGAGGAAACTCCAGGACGCATAAGCGCTGACCGACCAGATCCCCCCAAATTCGGGTGTCAGAGCCGTCGGTGCCGCAAGTCACGCTACACTACTCGAGACAGACAGCGCCGCCAAACGCCAAAATTAGCCGCTTGTGCCACCTGACACACTGTACTGCACGAGGCAGACAGCGCCGCCAAACGTCGAAAGCAGGCCCTGTCCCCTCCGTGTCAGACTCTCCATAGGCCGCATGGGCACCGAGCCGCATGTGTACATGGCCGCATGGCAACCGGCCGCATGCGCACCGAGCCGCATACGCACCGAGCCGGATGCGCACTTGGCCGCATGAGCACCTGACCACATGGCCCGATGAAACATTCGTTCGAGCAAGCAACCGTGCATGTAACTCGCGCATAAAAGGAGCGCACGAGCGCCATGCGACGATGCTGACATGCTAAGTGCAAAGTGCACCAACAAAGTGCCACTTTTCACCCTTGTGCACGAGCCTAAGTCCGAGTCCGAGTCGAAGTCGGAGTCGTTAAGTCTCTGCGGGGCTTAGCTCCTAAGAAAAACTTTCCAAAGGTGGTGACAAAACAAAGATTGTCATAATAGAGTTCACAATTAAACCCTCTAGGAAAAGTCAACCCACATGGGCCTCCATCCCATGTGCATATACCAATACTAAGCATAGCTATATATTGAGATATACACATTGGTGGTTTTCCAATGTGGGACTGAAACTCCCAAAGCCATGTAAAAAATACCAACAATCCCCCACATATATCACAATATATGGTTGAGCGTTCCTCACAGTGACTGCCATCATGCATTCGGATAGATTTTGCCGACGACTTGAATCTTCCCGCATGGGTCAAACAACAGTACGACACAAGAATAGACAAGGCCTTAAATTTTTTACCATAGCTGTTATTCTCCCCACTCACACAATAACCTCACCTGTGCCATCCGGGTGCACGTTAAAGGCCCTGTGATGTCCTGGTCTCAGTGTATATATCTTGGGCGTTAACAAGCTTTTCCTCAAGAGACGGCATATATCTCTAGCCATACACTTAGGGAAGTTCTTTCACTATAGAGAGTTTATTATCCGGCATGAAGCATTGCGCTTCTGTGCGGTGCTATACGCCGCATGACATGGCCGCCCAAGGCCGAGGATCCCCCTCTTGTGGTGTCATACCACTGTAGCATGAGGACACAGGCCTCTTAGTAGTGTCGTTACTACACACAATATGGAACCTTGCGCTCCTGTGCGGTGCTATGCCGCTGTTACAAGGCTTAAAGCCGAGGTTCACTCCCTCATGTGGTATCAGCCACTGTAGTATGAGGTCACATGCCTCTTAGTAGTGTCGTTACTACACACAATATAGAGCCTTGCGCACCTGTGCGGTGCTACGCCGTTGTGACATGGCTTGAAGTCGAGGTTCACTCCCTCATGTGGTGTCACCCACTATAGCATGAGGTCACGGGCCTCTTAGTAGTGTTGTACTACCTCCCAACATGAATCCTTGGGCTTCCGTGCAATGCTACGCCACTGTGACATGGCTCGAAGCCAAGGTGTCACGCCCCAGTCCCAAAATACATAGGACCAGGAATACGTGACATGCCAGTTACGCATTCGACCAGACTCTGGTCTGACTCGAATACGTATAAGCTGTATGATAAAAATGGCACTATCTAAATATCTCATAAATATAAACCTCTAAGTTTCAATCCACAATGAACAAAAATATACAAAAAAGAGCTACATGTGCTAAAGTCGGTCGCCCAATAACACACAAACTCGAATAGACTCGAGAAGAGATGAGTCTACAAAAACTAGGCTACAACAGCAGATAAATAATCAATATAAAATAAGTAACCATAATGCCAGTAGAAATGACATGAGTACCTGCTACAGTGTCCGCAAGACATACCACTCCATCAGCAACTCCAAATGCTCCATAATCGTCTATGCTGCAAAACTGGCAGGGGACCAGGTCCTCAGAGGGACGTAACAAGGTACAAAAATATAGCATACCAAAGTACAATAGAAAGTACAAGTGCAACGACGGTGTAATCTAGCATAACCAAACTAAGTGAGACACAGTTTGAAGACAATGTTCGACGCGTGGGCTGTCCAAAATAAAACCGTAGCTCCGGACACGGAAACACACGGGACGTACCGCAGCTCCGGGCAAAGAGTCACACGGGTGATACAACTACACTAGATATAGGATCACTACAGAAATAATACATATATATATAAGCGCGTGCAGAGGAGCCCAAACGTCTAGTAACTGTCTTCTCCATCCCAAGCGTTCAACGATTGTGCGTTGAACCTGAACCTCTATCTAGCAGTCTCTTCGCACATAAATACTATCAACAAACGCGACCCTAAGGTCATCCCAGTCTCTAGTCATGATGTCAGTATCAGGATACAGAAAATCGGACATGCTATCAGTGTATGAATGTGTCCTGGGGTGACGATATACTCAAGTACGTACATCGAGGTGTTACAAACATCTAACATTCGTTACAAGATATTATGACGAACGTCTGCACCTGGTTGTGATCCGGACGTGAAGTATCGATCGTAAACAAATATGCATACAATGTAAATAATGAACAATAAATATCTGGTAACTGAAATACAGGGTGGCAAGGTACACTTGCTTGCGTCCTGCTGTTGATGACGGGGATCTGGTACCACGTCCAAGTTCGTAGGTCCCGTAGTACCACTATAACCAGCAAAAATGGCTCACTGAGGCGAGAAATAGCATCCGTGAGAAGCACAACCTCTTTCATCAGTGGAGCAGCTTTATGTATAACACCAACTGCTTCGTCTAATAACAATCTTTCTTCTTCAATAAGATGTATTTCTTTAGCATCTATTTTTGTAAATCCAGAAATGGCCTTTCCTTCAGTACTAGCGTGAGTGATACCACCTTCCTCCGCTTTCATGGAATTTAGATTTCCATCTTGTAAGATTCTGTTTACCATATATGCAGGGGAAAATATCTTCTTCAGAACATCATCGCCAAAAAATTCAATTCATTCAATGACATAACTATCCCATATGCATCTGATTGGAGTAACTTAGATGCCACATTAACTAGTAAATCCTCTCCAAGTCTCTCCACTATAGAGAAGAAAATAGGAACCTTAACATGCTGTGTGACAGAATGCCCGAGTACCCTACCAGAGTTCTCTCTCGCATTACTCATTATAAGAAAGTCAGCACCCTCAAAACTAGATGCACTTACAGCAGCACTCATAGTTTGCACTCTTCTCGCTACAAGTGGGAGATATACGGTATCAGATTTAGACACACTCATCATATTCCTCGCAACAATGGTGGGAAGACCCTGATCGGAGAGCAAGCCGCCGCTGGCCCCAACTGCGGCAACAATATCCACACGCTCCGCGACGATCAGATAAGCCATGTCGCCGACCACTGGCTTCAGCACGCATGCCGCCTCATAAAGTCTGCCGCTGCCGCTCTCAAGGACGACGATCCCCACCGCCCCTCTGGACACCGCAGCCCCGATCGCGCCGACGGAGGAGGAGGAGCTGTCAGAGTTCTCCGTCCCAAGCACCTCCTCGGCGGTCACCTGGAGCACCAATGTGGGCACTCTGATCTCCGGCCGCTTGAAACTGCCAGGGAATAATGTTCTGATCTTCTGCTGCTGATGTTTCTCTCCGTTGTGTCCGTAAAGAGCACTGATGGGTCTGGGGGCTACGTGGCGCCTGGGGAATGGAAGTGGTCGGAAGTGGGGTTTGTGGGTGGAGAGAGGGAGTTTGGGTCTTGGGGAGAAGCAGGTTGCCCATGTATAGCTACAGAGAATGGAGACCATGGGAATTGGACGTGGATGGAAGAAGTGGAAGAAAGGAAGAAGAAGAAGAGAATGGGAGGAGTGGTGTATTTCGGCTGAGTGTGTAGGAAGAGGGAGGAGAGAGAGAAGAGGGTGGTTTTTAATGTCCCTAGGGATTAGGGCCTGCATTGGGGAGAGGGGAGAAAGAGACATTAAATAGAGAAGTGTGGGTAGAATGGATGGTGTGGATGAGCCCATTTCAAATGAGTGGCTCAGATTTCTCATGAGGAAAATTTATTCATTCCAAGGGGAGAGTGGGGTTGGGTTGAATCGGTCAAGGGTGAGGGTGAGCCTTCTTCATTGGCTTGGGCCAATGAGGGGATGACACCTAATGCAACATTTGCGAATAAGTCCCTTAAATTTGGAAATTTGCACAAACACATGAAATAATGCAAAAATTATGGGAAAATTGGTGTTTGGTCTTTTGTAGGGTGAGGGGGTATTGTGTGTTCTGTACGGGCTTAATTAAATGGGCATTAGAATTAAATTGGGATTAAAATAGAATTAGTCAAAGTTGGTATCCCCAATTTAATTAGAATAAATTTGTCATGTGCTCTTAAATTAAATGGGGGCACCTGGGGTCTCAATTTGGGAGTGACACAAAGGTCAAGAATGGTGTAGGCTTGGTGTCAGTCTTGGACCCTTTAATTGGTCCGGCTCAACGGGTTGTGTTGGTGTCTCAAAATTACTGTCAACGACACAGGTGCCCTACACGGGATTAAATATGGAATTTTGGATACGAAAAGTTGTGTAATTAATTTAGGGTACAATGGATTTGATTTTGAGAGACAGAAAAGTCCAGCGCCTAAATTGGCGTGTCAAGTCAAGAGTGCAACAATCTGTTAGAATTTATGGGCTGATGTTGGGCTCCGAATACTCCAACAACGGTAGGGCACGCCAAGGGTTTAATTCAAAATCAGACATCTGCAACCTTACTTCTAAACCTCAGTCATCTGCTGCTCAACCAAAAATTTTCTATCCCATATCCAGACTATCTATAGAAATAAATGAGGGGGTTTACACAAGGTTCACTCCCTCATGTGTCACCCACTGTAGCATGAGGTCATAGGCCTCTTTGTAGTATTGTACTATCACTCTTTATTCCCTTTCAGCATTAGGCTACCTGCCTATGTGCGGTGCTACTGCCGCTATGACATGTCCCGAAGTCGAGGTTCACTCCCTCGTGTGGTGTCACACCACTGTAGCATGAGATACAAGTCACTTGTAGTGCTGAAACTACTCGTGCTTCCTGTAACGCACGCCGTATATTCACTCTACCTGAGAACTCATTAAGACGTCAAAGCCATCCTCTCACAGGAAATATTTTGTTCAAGAATAAATAGTAGACCATAGTGGTTCTGGGTACGTATCCCACAATGTCCCTGAGGACTACCCATTATACCTGATATTCTCCTGGTCAATGGTCCTCGCTTGAACCAATAGCTAGATGCCTAGTAGATTTCTCTTTGAACTAATAGCATAAAACTAAATGGTAGGATTGCAAAGACATAATACCATGGGTCCTTCAAGCCCATATCTGATGTATCCTTGACTATGTGCGGTGTTACTATCGCTGTGACATGGCCTACAACCGAGGCTTTATCCGGTCGAGGTACCTTATAATGGTGTCACCCTATAGTAACATGGAGTACTACGTGTAGTGCCCCACTTTTCGTAGGTACTATGTACAAGTGATATCGCTTTGATTGCTCGACCGGAAGCCTTCTCAAAGAGTTTCTGATCAAAACACTAGACGATTGATCTAAGTAAATGGGCAGAACTCCATTCTATGATTCTTGCACGCCTTAATAATGAATCTGAGTTTTTGCAATGCATATTTGCTTAATAAGATAATATTCGCATTGGAAATGATATAACAAGAAGCTGCATGCTTAACAAGAGAACTTGTATGCTTGTCTAAAAAGAGATAGAACATTGACATGCTAAGTCAAGATAGAAAAGAATTATTGCATGCTTACTTACATTGACACCACTATCAAACGAATTATTACCATGCTAAAAAGATAAGTAAAGGAATTGCTTGAACAAGTCCCTTTTTATATGCTAAGTAAGAGTAGAATTGCATGCTTTAGTAAAAAGAGATAAAAGAACTACTATCATGCTTGCATACATAGAATTTTCTCGCCTGTTTTCTATCGTACTGAAAGAGATAGATATTGCATGCTAGTTGTTATGAAAATCGTTATCGTGCTTGCTAATATATGTTTCGCTTGCTTATTTTCTTAAATCAAACTTCTATAAGTTATTGATTCGTATAAGCAGAGACTAATAGTGCGCCCTGAGGTACGGTCCTCGTGATCTAGTAGGGTGTGCTTAGTTGTATGAAATAAGATTGAACCTATCGATCATTTTAAAAAGAAGAAAAGATATATTTTGCTTGATCATTATTTTGCTTGCATTATAGATGTATTGGTCTCGGACAACTTGTGCACAAGATTTTTTTCTCTCAAACGGTTCCTGGGGCACTGAGAATCGCTCGGTCCGGAAGAAATTTTTGTTTTACCTTGAGGATATGGTCCTATGGGGTCTAGTGGGATGATGTGTCTATTAGTGTTGTGCGGAACCCATGATGTCACAGTTGCTAGTACTCGTGTGTGTTGGTGAAGGGATGAACCTTGAGTCACAGCTGTTAACACACGCACGTACTAGTACAGAGCTGAACCTTGAGTCAACGCTGCTAATCATGGGGCTGCCTGTCACTACCCAATTCTAGAAAATAGGGTTATTTTTTTATTTTTTATTTTATAAATTGTGAATTATATTTAATTAATTATATTTATATTTAAATAGTGATTGTATTATTTTTTTAATGATTGTTTTAGGGTTTTGGCTAGCCTGGACCCATGTCCGACCCTAGTGGACCCATGTCCGACCCAGTCCACACCCTTGTGAGAATTATTTTGGGGCTTAGATTTATTATTTTATTTTTAGGAGGTTAGTTGGAGAGATTTGGAACTAGTTTGAGCGCATTTGGAACCCGGAACCCAAAACCGAGTGAGTAGGGGCGTTTTGGGAATATGGAACTTAGTGGAATCCCCTTTAATTCACTTGGCCGGCCCTATTTTCCACACCCACCCGTGAGACCAGCAACACAGCAGCCCCCTTGTTCCATTTTCCACTTCTTCTTCATTCTTCTTCTTCTCCACTTCTTCTTTCTTCTTCCTTCCTTCTCCAAGTAAGCTTTTCTCCATCTTTCTTCTTTCTTTCTTCTATTTCTTCTTCTTTAAGCTAACCCTCACCTTACATTTTCTCTAACCTAGGTGTGAGGAGCTTAGATCTAGTGTGGGAGCTAGAATTGGTGGCTTGGAGCTTGAGGGAGGTGAATCCTAGGGATTGTGAGACTTTGGCCTTGGGATTCCAACTCCCAAGAGGTAAAACCTAACTTTTCCCTTCCTAATTATTTTTGTGTAGTGTAATTAGTGTTGTAGAACCCTCCTAGACCCTAACCCTACCCGTAGGAGGAAGTTGGAACTAGTTTGGGTGAGTTTAGAGACTTTGACATTAGGTTTTGTGTCGAATTCGGGTGGAATCCGAATTTGGCCCAATTTTGGGTGATGCCCTAGGTTAGATGGACCTAGGTAGACGTTGTCGGGTGTCTAGAGGGTGAGTGTGTGTCTCCGTTCGGACACAGAAAGCCGTGTCGCGGAGAAACGGGCGTTTCGGACAAAATTGGGGCTTTTCGTCGTCGCCGATTCTAAGTGCGTGTGCGTTTCCGCCACGGGCCTAGAATCGACGTGGAAGTGCATTTTCTAGGATCTAGACATCATGTAGAGCGCGTGGATAAATTTTGGGCCGATTTCGAGTTCGTTTGGTGTGCGTTTCAGGAGGTTTTCCGAGCCGCGCACCACGTGTTCGTCGAAATGACCGAACGGCCATTTCGACTTGGTTTCCTCGTTTCGGCTTTGTGCGTGCGTTGGGTTAGTATCGGGGAGTGTGAGCTAGAGGTTTCGAGTTATATTTTATATATTTTAGGGTATTGGTGAGTGTCGGGGTCGTTGGACGTGAGTGGGGCGCGTTGTCGTGTGTTGTTGTGTGTAGTGTTGTGTAGGTGTGTTTGTGTCTTTATATATATATTTATAAGTGTGTCTATATATATATATGTATATATTTATATGTATGTGTGTTTATGTATATATATATATTTATATATATATATGTGTGTATTTATATCTATGTGCTTGTGTGTGTATATGTCTATGTATATATATATGTATATGTATAAGTGTGCTTGTGTGTATATGTATATATATAGATGTGTGTATATATATATATCTTAGAGTGTGTGTGTGTAGTGATATGTATATATATAATTGTATGTGTGTATATATATATTAATATAGGTGTTTATATATATATATAGCTATGTATATTTGTGCGTGAGTGTGTGTATTAGTGTGTTTGTGAGAGTGTAGGTGTGTGTGTTAGAGAGTGTTTAGAGTGTGTATATATATATCTATCTAGTAGTTATATATATAGTTATATGTGTGTGTATATATATATATATAGAGTGATATATATATATGTATGCTTATGGATGTGTGTGTGTGTGTGTGTATGTGAGATGGAGGGGGGGGGGAGAAAACAGCAAGCTGCAGCAGCAGCACAGCAGCAGTAATGCAGCAGCAGCCGCAGCAAGCAAGAGCAGCAGCAGCAATATGAAGCAAGGGCAGCAGCAGCAGTATGAAGCAAGGGCAGCAGCAGCAAGGATTAAGTGCAGCAGCAACAGCAGATGTGCGGCAGGGTAGTTTGTTAGATAGTTTATTACATAGATAGCTAATTAGTTAGATAGATAGCTAAGTAGTTAAATAGATTAAATAGATAGCTAGATAGATGGATTGATAGTTAGTTAGATGGATAGATTTATAAATAGATAGTTTATAGGTAGATTAGAGAGATTGATAGTTAGACTAGTTTATAGATATATTAGATAGTTAGAGGGATATCTAATTAATAGATAGGTAGTTGGATAAATAGGTAAGATAAGTTATGAGATAGTTAGATAGATAGATAGATAGATAGATATTGATAGATAGATAGCTAGGTATTTAGATAGATAGATACTAGATAGGTAGATAGCTAGATACTTAGATATATCTATCTAGGAGATAGATATCTATATGCCTATAGTTATATATATATATATAGATATCTTGATAGGTAATACATATATATATGTTATGATTAGGTAAGGTAATGGGTATGGGGTATATGTGTGTGGATATATATGTATATAGGAAGATACCTACTTAGATATATATAAAAATAGTAGATATCTATATTGCCTAGCCTAGATTAATAACTAGGTATATAATTAGCAGCTAGATAGCTAGTTAGAGGGTTTTAGAGCGAAACCTCAATACCTTGAGATACCGAGGTATCTCAATACCTTGAGATATTCAAGGTATTGAGTTTCGAGCGGGGTATTTGAGCATTAGCCTAGGAAATACTTGGGAGTGATTTTTATATGTTTATATATATATAATTACGCGTGCTAGCATAGGTTTTAGCGGGTTTAGGTGGGGTGCGTGGCCTAGGGCGAGGTATCGGATACCGAGGGTATCCCGGTATCTCGATTAGGCGAGTTTGTGAGTTTAGTAGCTTTATGAGCTCGATTTGACCTAGAATTTCAGGGGCACCCTAGTTTGACCTAGCTTTGACCATAATTGTCCCCGTTGACCGTAAAAGTCAACGTTTGACCTAGTTTTGACCTAGAGTTGACTTTTTGGACCCCGGGTTGACTTTTTGACCCGATTTTCACCGGTTTGACCCGTTCGACCTAGAATAGCCCTAGAAGCCTGTTTTTAATTATTTTATATCAGTTTAAATGCTTAGAACCCTGTTTAATTCTGCTTTTCGTATTAGGTCCCTGCGATACCGGTCCGGACCTCGATCCTCATCAGTTGCTCAGGACATCAGGCGAGTACCTACCTCTGATAGTTTCCATTTTATGATAGCGTTTATATCACCTGTTCTAGAACTGTAATACTTGATTCTGACACTTTATTATACGAGCTGGTACTAGTGGATCCCGTCATGAGGTGCTATCCCCCTTACCGTGTTCAGCGGGTACTCTATTACGTGTATTTTATCATGTGCTTCGGGTATTGATTATCATGTGCTATCATGTGCTTCTTGTGCTCTCGCCTTCGTGTGCGCGAGCTATTATCATGTACGTAGCGTGTTGTGGTTGGATCCAATGGTATTAGTGGGGGAGGGGAGTAGTGAGTTGGTTATATGATCAAAGCCAAACAGTATTCATGTGTATGTCGGTTATGCAACTCACTCATAACGGAGTTATCGTAGTATTCTTCATGTGCAACCTAAGCCGATCATATAACGAACTTGTGCTCAAGGCACTTAGCTAGTATTCATGTTTCTCACCTGCAGTTACTTTTTCACTACTTGTATTGTTCTCCAGTTTACATTGCAGCTACTTATTGTGCTCCAGCATATATTTATTTCCTGTGCATCTTGATTACTTTTCTATTGCTCGTCATATACACCTTACCATGTATTTGGAGTTGCTTTCAGAGTTATGTACTTCGCTCCAGTCCTGACTGGGCATATTTTTTCCAGAGGATCCTGAGGACTATTGTCCTACGTTCTACGGGCCTGGTATTGACGACTGTTGTGACCCCGTGATCGAGGAGGAGTGCGCCGAGGAGACGCCTATAGCACCCTAGTTAGCTAGGTGGGTTTCCTGTGTTTTTTCAGTGGTTTGTATTTTGGATGACTGTACTTATTCTTTTGTGCTTCTGTGAGATGTTGTAGCTTTTAGACCTGGACTATATTATTTTGGATTGTCTTGCTCTTTTGGTTCTGGTTTTCTTTGTTTATATCATATCGTGCTTATTTCTTCCCCTAGATTTTGTGATTGAGATTCATATATATATTGCGTGGTTGCCCTCCTTCGGGAGAAGATTATTTTGATATATATATTGCGTGGTTTTGCCCTCCTTTTGGAGAGGTCATGCCGGATTTTTCAGTGAGATATAGATAGATATGGTTGACCTAGAACGGACCTTTACAGCGTTCTACCGCCGATTCTGTGGCGTAGGCTGGACGTACCCACGGCTCATGCCCGATTTTCGGGTGCGGGTCGTGACACGTTTTTGGTAGTGGCCCATGCAGGTCTCTACTTTTTAGGTTTACCTGCAATAGGATATAGGAGATAGGCTGAGAGAGAGTGTGCTCAATCACAACTAGGACCCCTCCTGATTTTTTTTGCTATCTTAATTTTTCCTGAAATTGTTTTCTTTTGCAATATTACTGTCCTTCTTTGATGATATCGTTCTTGCACTATATTGACTTCTTTTGATCTGTGTTCTCCTTGATTCCATTCCAGCACTTGCTTTATTTGATTCCGGTGCTTCCCATAGCTTTGTGTCTGTATCTTTTGCTGTTAGACACCATCTTGTTGCTGAACCTTTAGCTAGACTCTGCAAGATCACGACCGGGGGTGGTATCATCCTAGTCCGTGATGTCTGCAGAGACCGGAGAGTTACCTTGGGAGGCCGGGAGTTGAGTGTGTGCCTATTCGTAATGCCACTTCCGAGCTACGATATTGTACTCGGGATGGATTGGTTGAGTACGCATTGTGCTAGTATAGATTGTCGTGGAGACAGAGTTTTGTTTAGTCCGCCGGGTGAGCCAGAGTTTCAGTTTGCCAGAGGAGCAGCGGAGCAGACCGAGGGAGTCTTCTGCGGAGCCCTGGTGGTAGAGCCGAGGTCGCTACATCCACTGATAGAGGAGTATATGGATGTCTTTCCGGAGGAGTTGCCAGGGTTACCTCCGGACAGAGACGTGGAGTTCTCTATAGACTTGGTGCCAGGCGCGGAGCCGATATCCCAGTACATCTATAGAGTCAACAACAGTGAGCTGATAGAGTTGAAGAAGCAGGTGGATGAGCTTCAGGACAAGGGATTTATCAGATCTAGTTCTTCTCCGTGGGGTGCTCCGGTACTTTTTGTGCCGAAGAAGGATGGGTCGATACGGATGTGTATCGACTACAGGGCTCTGAACAGCCTCACAATCAAGAACAAGTATCCGCTGCCGCGTATTGATGATCTATTTGACCAGTTGAGCGGAGCGAGGGTGTTTTCCAGGATTGATCTGAGGACAGGCTACTACCAGGTGAAAGTCAGAAAGGAGGATATTCCGAAGACAGCTTTTCGGACCAGATATGGACAGTATGAGTTCTTGGTGATGCCATTTGGGTTGACTAATGCCCCGGCAGTGTTCATGAATATGATGAACAAGGTGTTCCATCAGCATCTGGACAGGTTTGTGGTGGTGTTTATAGATGATATCTTGGTGTATTCGAAGACCCCAGAGGAGCACGAGGAGCATCTGAGGATAGTGCTGGAGACTCTCAGGAAGGAGAAGCTTTATGGAAAGCTCTCGAAGTGTGAGTTCTTCCTTGACAAGGTGGAATTCCTTGGTCATGTGGTGACTGGAGAGGGTATCTCGGTGGATCCGAGAAAGATCATGGCAGTTGAGGCATGGAGTGCTCCGAGTTCAGTAGCCGAGGTCAGAAGTTTCTTGGGACTGGTAGGCTACTACAGGAGATTTGTTCAGAATTTTTCCCGGATTGCAGAGCCGTTGTCCAGGCTGACCCGGAAGGACGTGGAGTTTGTTTGGTCAGAGGAGTGCCAGATCGCCTTTGATGAGATGAAGAGGAAGTTGACGACAGCTCCAGTGTTGACGTTGCCATCAGGTTCTGGAGGATTCACTATCTATAGTGATGCATCGGGAAAGGGACTGGGTTGTGTGTTGCAGCAGAATGGGAGGGTGATTGCCTATGCTTCCAGGCAATTACGTCCTCATGAGAAGGATTACCCTACCCACGATTTGGAGTTGGCAGCGGTCATTTTTGCTCTGAAGTTGTGGAAACACTATTTATACGGAGAGCGTGTGGAGATCTTCACAGACCACAAGAGCTTGAAGTATGTGTTTACCCAAAAAGAGCTGAACATGAGGCAGAGGAGATGGTTGGAGTTGATGAAAGAATTCAATATATCATTGCAGTACCATCCAGGGAAGGCGAACGTAGTTGCGGATGCATTGAGCAGGTATCCGGTAGCTATGTGCCTGACTACAGATCGCTATCTTCTGGCAGATCTAGAGAGCTTGGGCATTGAGGTGATAGTGCCTGGAGTTGAGATGCAGATGTGGGGACTGCAGATTCAGTCAGAGTTGGTAGACCGGATCAGGGCTACACAGTTTGAGGATGAGTCCCTGAGGAGCATCAGGGAGCAGGTTTAGATGGGATTAGCAGATGACTTCACCATTGCTGATGATGGTTCTTTGCGGCACGGTACCAGGTTGTGTGTGCCGAGTGGGTCGTTGTGCGAGGAGGTTCTCCAGGAGGCGCATCGATCCCAGTACTCTATGCATCCCGGTGCCAACAAGATGTATAGAGATCTGAGACAGCATGTATGGTGGTACGGGATGAAGCGAGAGGTAGCGCGCTTCGTATCCCGATGCTTAGTGTGCCAGCAGGTGAAGGCGGAGAGGCAGAGGCCAGGAGGTTTACTCCAGCCGTTACCCATTCCGGAGTGGAAATGGGAGCATGTGACCGTGGATTTTGTTTCTGGACTTTCCCGTTCTCCAGGCGGAAAAGATGCGATTTGGGTCATCGTGGACAGGTTGACCAAATCGGCCCACTTTCTACCATTCAAAGTGGGTACGTCTACAGAGAGACTAGCAGAGATGTATGTGCGTCAGATAGTCAGACTGCATGGAGTTCCAGTGAGCATAGTATCAGATCGGGACAGTCGCTTCACTTCGCATTTCTGGAGGAGTCTGCAGGCTAGCTTGGGCACCCAGCTCAAGTTTAGTAGTGCGTATCACCCACAGACGGATGGTCAGTCAGAGAGGACCATTCAGACACTTGAGGACATGCTTCGGACCTGTGTTTTGGATTTCAGAGGCTCTTGGGAGGATCACTTGCACTTGGTAGAGTTTGCTTACAACAACAGCTACCAAGCCAGTATCGAGATGTCACCTTTTGAGGCGTTGTATGGACGGAGGTGTCGTACTCCGTTATCATGGGATAATGTAGGTGAGAGAGCTTTGCTTGGCCCGGAGATGGTGGTTGATGCAGCTGAGAAGGTCAAGCTCATTAGAGATAGACTTCGGGTGGCACAGGACAGGCAGCGGCATTGGGCCGATAGCCACCGGAGACCTTTGGAGTTCGAGGTATAGCTTAGAATCTAGATTTTGTTCTTGTGTTTGCTTGTGATTGCTTGTTTTAGACTAAGTGCAGAGACCTTGTTTGTGCTAGGTTGGAGATCTGGTGTTCCTGAGGATTTCTCCGACGCGGGGCACTATTCGCTTCGGTGGAGGCGGGAAGCTTAGCCCACATTTCGTCGGACCCTTCCGTGTTCTTGAGAGGGTCGGCGCCGTGGCGTATAGGCTTGAGTTGCCGCCTACGCTGGAGGGAGTTCATTATGTGTTCCACGTGTCGCAGTTGAGACGGTACGTGGCGGATCTCAGTCACGTATTGGATCACTCGGAGATCGCGGTGGGCCCTACTCTTAGCTATCCAGAGCAGCCGGTGGAGATTCTGGATCGGCGGGAGAAGGTGTTGAGGAACCAGACTATTCCCTTGGTTCGCGTCGTGTGGAGGCATCACTCTCCAGGAGAGTCGACCTGGGAGAGGGAGGATGAAATGCGCGAGCGGTACCCTTATCTCTTCGAGCCCTGAGGTATGGTTCTTTCTTTGCATTCCTGTCCTAGTTTCGTCTTTTAATTTCGAGGACAAAATTATTTTAAGGAGGGTAGACTTGTCACTACCCAATTCTAGAAAATAGGGTTATTTTTTTATTTTTTATTTTATAAATTGTGAATTATATTTAATTAATTATATTTATATTTAAATAGTGATTGTATTATTTTTTTAATGATTATTTTAGGGTTTTGGCTAGCCTGGACCCATGTCCGACCCTAGTGGACCCATGTCCGACCCTAGTGGACCCATGTCCGACCCAGCCCACACCCTTATGAGAATTATTTTGGGGCTTAGATTTATTATTTTATTTTTAGGAGGTTAGTTGGAGAGATTTGGAACTAGTTTGAGCGCATTTGGAACCCGGAACCCAAAACCGAGTGAGTAGGGGCGTTTTGGGAATATGGAACTTAGTGGAATCCCCTTTAATTCACTTGGCCGGCCCTATTTTCCACACCCACCCGTGAGACCAGCAACACAGCAGCCCCCTTGTTTCATTTTCCACTTCTTCTTCATTCTTCTTCTTCTCCACTTCTTCTTTCTTCTTCCTTCTTCTTCCTTCCTTCTCCAAGTAAGCTTTTCTCCATCTTTCTTCTTTCTTTCTTCCATTTCTTCTTCTTTAAGCTAACCCTCACCTTACATTTTCTCTAACCTAGGTGTGAGGAGCTTAGATCTAGTGTGGGAGCTAGAATTGGTGGCTTGGAGCTTGAGGGAGGTGAATCCTAGGGATTGTGAGACTTTGGCCTTGGAATTCCAACTCCCAAGAGGTAAAACCTAACTTTCTCCTTCCTAATTATTTTTGTGTAGTATAATTAGTGTTGTAGAACCCTCCTAGACCCTAACCCTACCCGTAGGAGGAAGTTGGAACTAGTTTGGGTGAGTTTAGAGACTTTGACATTAGGTTTTGTGTCGAATTCGGGTGAAATCCGAATTTAGCCCAATTTTGGATGATGCCCTAGGTTAGATGGACCTAGGTAGACATTGTCGGGTGTCTAGAGGGTGAGTGTATGTCTCCGTTCGGACACGGGAAGCCGTGTCGCGGAGAAACGGGCGTTTAGGGCAAAATTGGGACTTTTCATCGTCGCCGATTCTAAGTGCGTGTGCGTTTCCGCCACGGGCCTAGAATCGACGTGGGAGCACATTTTCTAGGATCTAGACATCGTGTAGAGCGCGTGGATAAATTTTGGGCCGATTCCGAGTTCGTTTGGTGTGCGTTTCAGGAGGTTTTCCGAGCCGCGCACCACGTGTTCGTCGAAATGACCGAACGGCCATTTCGACTTGGTTTCCTCGTTTCGGCTTTGTGCGCGCGTTGGGTTAGTATCGGGGAGTGTGAGCTAGAGGTTTCAAGTTATATTTTATATATTTTAGGGTATTGGTGAGTGTCGGGATCGTTGGACGTGAGTGGGGCGCGTTGTCGTGTGTTGTTGTGTGTAGTGTTGTGTAGGTGTGTTTGTGTCTTTATATATATATTTATAAGTGTGTCTATATATATATATGTATATATTTATATGTATGTGTGTTTATGTATATATATTTATATATATATATATATGTGTGTATTTATATCTATGTGCTTGTGTGTGTATATGTCTATGTATATATATATGTATATGTATAAGTGTGCTTGTGTGTATATGTATATATATAGATGTGTGTATATATATATATATCTTAGAGTGTGTGTGTGTAGTGATATGTATATATATAATTGTATGTGTGTATATATATATTAATATAGGTGTTTATATATATATATATATATATAGCTATGTATATTTGTGCGTGAGTGTGTGTATTAGTGTGTTTGTGAGAGTGTAGGTGTGTGTGTTAGAGAGTGTTTAGAGTGTGTATATATCTATCTATCTAGTAGTTATATATATAGTTATATGTGTGTGTATATATATATATAGAGTGATATATATATATGTATGCTTATGGATGTGTGTGTGTGTGTGTATGTGAGATGGAGGGGGGGGGGGGGGGGGGGAAACAGCAAGCTGCAGCAGCAGCACAGCAGCAGTAATGCAGCAGCAGCCGCAGCAAGCAAGAGCAGCAGCAGCAATATGAAGCAAGGGCAGCAGCAGCAGTATGAAGCAAGGGCAGCAGCAGCAAGGATTAAGTGCAGCAGCAACAGCAGATGTGCGGCAGGGTAGTTTGTTAGATAGTTTATTACATAGATAGCTAATTAGTTAGATAGATAGCTAAGTAGTTAAATAGATTAAATAGATAGCTAGATAGATGGATTGATAGTTAGTTAGATGGATAGATTTATAAATAGATAGTTTATAGGTAGATTAGAGAGATTGATAGTTAGACTAGTTTATAGATATATTAGATAGTTAGAGGGATATCTAATTAATAGATAGGTAGTTGGATAAATAGGTAAGATAAGTTATGAGATAGTTAGATAGATAGATAGATAGATAGATATTGATAGATAGATAGCTAGGTATTTAGATAGATAGATACTAAATAGGTAGATAGCTAGATACTTAGATATATCTATCTAGGAGATAGATATCTATATGCCTATAGTTATATATATATATATAGATATCTTGATAGGTAATATATATATATATATTATGATTCGGTAAGGTAATGGGTATGGGGTATATGTGTGTGGATATATATGTATATAGGAAGATACCTACTTAAATATATATAAAAATAGTAGATATCTATATTGCCTAGTCTAGATTAATAACTAGGTATATAATTAGTAGCTAGATAGCTAGTTAGAGGGTTTTAGAGCGAAACCTCAATACCTTGAGATACCGAGGTATCTCAATACCTTGAGATATTCAAGGTATTGAGTTTCGAGCGGGGTATTTGAGCATTAGCCTAGGAAATACTTGGGAGTGATTTTTATATGTTTATATATATATAATTACGCGTGCTAGCATAGGTTTTAGCGGGTTTAGGCGGGGTGCGTGGCCTAGGGCGAGGTATCGGATACCGAGGGTATCCCGGTATCTCGATTAGGCGAGTTTGTGAGTTTAGTAGCTTTATGAGCTCGGTTTGACCTAGAATTTCAGGGGCACCCTAGTTTGACCTAGCTTTGACCATAATTGTCCCCGTTGACCGTAAAAGTCAACGTTTGACCTAGTTTTGACCTAGAGTTGACTTTTTGGACCCCGAGTTGACTTTTTGACCCGATTTTCACCGGTTTGACCCGTTCGACCTAGAATAGCCCTAGAAGCCTGTTTTAAATTATTTTATATCAGTTTAAATGCTTAGAACCCTGTTTAATTCTGCTTTTCGTATTAGGTCCCTGCGATACCGGTCCGGACCTCGATCCTCATCAGTTGCTCAGGACATCAGGCGAGTACCTACCTCTGATAGTTTTCATTTCATGATAGCGTTTATATCACCTGTTCTAGAACTGTAATACTTGATTCTGACACTTTATTACATGAGCTGGTACTAGTGGATCCCGTCATGAGGTGCTATCCCCCTTACCGTGTTCAGCGGGTACTCTATCACGTATATTTCATCATGTGCTTCGGGTATTGATTATCATGTGCTATCATGTGCTTCTTGTGCTCTCGCCTTCGTGTGCGCGAGCTATTATCATGTACGTAGCGTGTTGTGGTTGGATCCAATGGTATTAGTGGGGGAGGGGAGTAGTGAGTTGGTTATATGATCAAAGCCAAACAGTATTCATGTGTATGTCGGTTATGCAACTCACGCATAACGGAGTTATCGTAGTGTTCTTCATGTGCAACCTAAACCGATCATATAACGAACTTGTGCTCAAGGCACTTAGCTAGTATTCATGTTTCTCACCTGCAGTTACTTTTTTACTACTTGTATTGTTCTCCAGTTTACATTGCAGCTACTTATTGTGCTCCAGCATATATTTATTTCCTGTGCATCTTGATTACTTTTCTATTGCTCGTCATATACACCTTACCATGTATTTGGAGTTGCTTTCAGAGTTATGTACTTCGCTCCAGTCCTGACTGGGCATATTTTTTCCAGAGGATCCTGAGGACTATTGCCCTACGTTCTACGGGCCTGGTATTGACGACTGTTGTGACCCCGTGATCGAGGAGGAGTGCGCCGAGGAGACGCCTATAGCACCCTAGTTAGCTAGGTGGGTTTCCTGGATTTTTCCAGTGGTTTGTATTTTGGATGACTGTAATTATTCTTTTGTGCTTCTGTGAGATGTTGTAGCTTTTAGACCTGGACTGTATTATTTTGGATTGTCTTGCTCTCTTGGTTCTGGTTTTCTTTGTTTATATCATATCGTGCTTATTTCTTCCCCTAGATTTTGTGATTGAGATTCATATATATATTGCGTGGTTGCCCTCCTTCGGGAGAAGATTATTTTGATATATATATTGCGTGGTTTTGCCCTCCTTTTGGAGAGGTCATGCCGGATTTTTCAGTGAGATATAGATAGATATGGTTGACCTAGAACGGACCTTTACAGCGTTCTACCGCCGATTCTGCGGCGTAGGCTGGACGTACCCACGGCTCATGCCCGATTTTCGGGTGCGGGTCGTGACACTGCCTATTGACTGTAATGTCCCGTACCTAGCAGGTTACTTATGGAACACTTGTTACTTTGACTCGGTTGAGAATTGAGTCTCGGGAAAACCTTATCGCCAAATCAATACGGATAAAATGTAATGAACCCTTCAAATTGATGGAACGACTTCTATTGAAATAAGTCCAAGAGTTTTCGTTGGTTGCTTTGCTTCTTGGTTTTCTGTTGCTTTATGTTTTGTCTTGCTTTCGATGACTTGGTTTTATGTTTCACTTTTCTCGCTTGCCAAGTATTGTTGCAATTTTAGGACGCATAACCAAGGAGTGACCGTTGCATAAGGCTTCCCCATCCTCTCGTAGGATTCAATCGGTGAATAGCTTAGGCCCTTCGATGAATCCTTCAGTCCATATGCCTTAACAAAATAATCTCTAGTTCACTTAAATTGCTTGTCCCTGTGGAAATATTAATTCCACTTCAAGATATGCTTAAAGAAATGAACTGCATAAAAATGTATATAGAGTTACTGCTGTAACACCCTATTTCGCTCAAGCGGACTGCCGATTCAAACGACAAAAGTGCAATGTCCCGACCCGCTTTGCTCAGATAAGAATACTCGTTTGAGGCAAAGGATATCCAGACTTGTCCCTACAGGACTTCGGCTTAGGCTTTCAGAGGCTCGCTTGACGTATCGCTCAACCGAGGTGAATCATCGCTAAGGTGGGTGGCTACGGTGAACTTGTCTTTGCTTAGCCAGCACACTTAAAATATGAACAATACATGCTAGTCGCTACGTGAATCACCCCCTGCATGCTAATAAGAATACAACGCACCTAGCTAAGGAAATAATCCCAACTTGTATTGCTTATGCTAGAACATAGAAATTGAAATATTAATTATATTCAGACCCTCACATGCTATCCTAGATCTTGTCGCTCGGAAAGTCCTTTACGGTTTTACCTCTCGGCTTACCTTCGGACCCGAGCCAACGTGTTTGCTTGAGTTCTTTAGAAACGAATGCTTGCTTGATTACAAATGTCTAACGTTATTTGTATCGTGCATGCATTGAGTCAGCCAGGAGACTATCAAATAGTCCTTCTGCACAATTGAACTTGTAAGTATCCGGGACCGTTAGGTCACCAAGGCAATCCCCGAACCAGGGGCATGCATCAAGACAAGTGAATACTGAACGAGAATCCTGTCACGTTATAACTGAATGATAATCACATCCAGTTTACCTCCGAACGAGAATTTATGTTAACGAATCCAAGAATCCCACCTCGTAGAGCAAACGCTCGGTTCAGAACAAAAATTATGGATTATCATATCAAATTATGGATTTGGAAAGACCATGACCTGCATGTCGCAGACAACTTGGAAACAAGGTCATTAGGTTCCAAAGACGATTTTCGGGGCACCGGGGCCGAACCGATCCGGATAGAACTTCACGTTAGTCTCACTCATCTGGACAGGATGGTCTGCAGCCACCAACGAATCTTTGTTGCTTTCCATCATTGTTCAAGACTATAACTCATCCTTTATGGCTATACTAGGGACAAACATTCATATAGATAAGTCATCCTCGTTTAGCGGCTATCCGCGTGTGAGTCATTGCATCGCATCGAAAGAACAACTGAACACCTGAACTATTATGATATAACAACACTTGTATATGCATATAATATTGCCCCTGAATGTTTATACGTGCTCGTGCTTGAATTAACAATGTTTGCCTTGGACAGGGAAGGTCAAATGGTAAGTTGGTAAGTCTCGTCGTGTTTTCTCTCATGTTGCACGGCACACTGCCACACGAGTTAGGCTATTCAATCTTTGCATGAAACTGATCCTAAGGCTACTAGAAAGATAATAACATAGTTGGTGCACGAAATCTATATTACGTGTTTGGATTTGTCAAGCGGGCGAGTAGCCTCCCCACCAGTGCATTCAATGTACTGATAATCTATCAGATCGTTTGCAGGGTACGGGAGAACCTCGTTCGGTGCGGATGTCTCCTTCGTGCGTTCAATGTACTGATAAACCATTAGATATGAAAAGCACAAACCAAAGCAAAGAAAACCAACTCTTATCTATATGAAGTCAATGGCCAAGCCATAAAGGATAGATCAACTACAGTTCTACCCGATCCAGCGCTGAGTAGCTAGCTCGTCTTGTTGTATCGAACTGCCGACACCGTGCCCAAGGCACGTTACCATTTGTCTCCTCCATGGCCGAACGGTCCCGGTGTCCCAGAGCATATCCCGTTCGAGAAAACCAAATCATGTGCGCAACAGGTTGTCCATGACCGATGCAAACACTAAGTAGGTATGACGAGAGAATCGAGCATTCTTGCCCTACCAAACGATACTCGTCTTAATCCTACCAACTATCCATAACCATTCTCCAACTTATATCCCAAGGCACCATCTCAAGTTATCCCCATAGGTACTATGCCGCTTCGACACAATGCTCCAAGTGGTGTAACACCCCTCGCTCCGAAAGCTCCGTGACATAATGTCCCAATAGTGGCACAATGCCCTCACCGATGCAGTTGTCCAATTTTGAACCACAACTGCACGCTTTACATGACAAAGCGCCCAAATGATACTCGTATACGGATGCACGCACGCTCGCCCTCCCGAAGTGCCTCAATGTTCCAACCAAGATGATCCACTCAAGCTCTAACTGCCTACTCAAGCTCCAACTGTCCAACACAAAACCAACTCAAGCGACAAATTATATCCAACCAAACATCGCACACTCTATGTACACCACATTGTAGTAATTTTCAAGTTTCAATCCAAGTGTTCAAGTCATTACGTGTGTTCCATATTATTAGACATGAAGGAGTAGAGGAGAAGGGACAGAGCCCACTCACCAAGTCTGATTCTGTTAAGCACCATGCCTTGCCGATACGGCCGATCCCTTGAACCCGTGGTCCAATACAAAGCACGATCTACTAAATTGGTATGACTGTGCAAGCAGGCCATGCTCTCCAAATTATTCGACCTATCGGACTAAGGAATACAGTATTATCGCTCCAAATTCTGCTATCCCGGTACTGCTCTGAATGAATATCTGATTCCATCGAACTCCGCTTGTGATCTACACATGAAATCAACTCAATCAATACTTGTTCCCAAATCCAACAAATCAAAATATAACCATCTATTGCCTCATCCAATCTGATTCAGCGTAATGCACTGTGCGGGCATTACAGCTAACTCCTCAATCCTAGGGAATGGTAGATTTCTGACAACTAACGTTCAACATTTGATAAAATACTCTTTCCCTCATCCAAATGTTCGATGTGTATCACATCAATCTTCTCAAGTTTGTGAAAAGTTGTTACCAAGAAGATTTGATCGGATGTTCTACATCTTTTTTCGGATCTTGCTTTGAGATTGTTGGTCCCGAGACGGATCAAAGATGTCATGCCCCAATCTCCCGCAAGCTCGATAGTCCCCGCTGAACGTGAATCACCACGTTTACAGCTCTCCCGCAGGACCATCGTTCTTATCGAGACGTGATGCCGTACGAGCCTGGAGTTGCGCTCGTACAAGGCGATGTTGTCAAACACCAAATGTTATCATTGAAACAACCAAGTTGCAACAGAAGTCAAGTATTGTGTACCAAGCACACAATCAGAGTAATACGCAGTGAAGCTCACGATAGGGTCAAATGAAATGCCTCATCGAAGACAAGGCCACGAAGGCGATGTCACGAAGGCGATGAAATACTCTTGCTCTTTTCTCTAGCCCACAAAGGCACTTACAGTTCATACATCATGTCCCGTATATCCAAGCAGCGCCACTACGCCTGCGTACCTGAAATAATGCCCACAAACGTGGGTCAGTACACAACCGTACTGGTGAGCGGGGTAACCCACTCGCCTAAGCCGACACTAAGTAAAAAATAGTGAATGTAAACAATTATATGGTGATCTTTCTAGTTGAATCCTAGATTCATTTCATGGCATATGGATGACATGTTAAGGAAAGCTGTAAAGCAGTTTAAGCATGCAAGTACTCAACTCAAACCAAACGACAAGCAAATATATAAGCAACTCGAGGAAAACTAGCATGCAAACCGTCCTGCTCAAGTCCAAGCAACACGATAACATGTCGAACCATCAACCAAGCCTCAATATCCATCCTCAACCAACACTTACAATCCAAATCTCATAGTGCACACTCTTGCCGAGGCAAGGTGGCCGCGCCTACACGAAAGCCAAACCAACAAAAGAAAAGCAAGCCAACACTATACTATATGAAGTCACTGGCCAAGCCATAAAGGACTTTGATCGGACTGATCAAATGCGGTTCTCCTCGAAACAGCGCTAAGTAGCTAACCCACCTGGATCGATTCCAACCGCTGGCACCGCGCCCAAGACGCGTTACCCAATTGTCTCCTCCATGGCCGAACGGTCCCGGTGCCCCGGAGTACCCGTTCGAGGAGACCAAACCCTGTGCAATACAGGTTGTCCGTGACATGCAGACACCAAGTAGGTATGACGAGAGGATCGAACATTCTCGCCCCACCAAGCGATCCTAGACTCGTTCCGCCAATAATCCAACCAACACATCCATAACCATTCTTCCAACATATAGCCCAAGGCACCATTCATAAGTTATTCCCATAGGCACAATGCCTCTTCTCAACACAGTATTTCCAATGGTGCAACACCCATGCTCAAAGCTAACCCATGGCACAATGCCGTTTCAGTGGCACAATGCCCCATTCGTGGCACGATGCCCCATCAAGCGGCACAACACCCTCGCCGATGCAGTTGTTCGGTTTTGAACCATAACTGCTCGCTTTGCAAGACAAAGCGACCAAGTGATACCCGTGCACGGATGCACGCTCGCTCGCCCAAATCTTAATGTTCCCAATCTCTCAATGCATCATTCCAACTGTCCAAGCATAATCCCAATTATCCAACCAACTGCCTCAAATGTAATATTCCAACTCTAGCTCCAACTATCCAACGCACAAACCAAATCAAGCCACAATCCTACCAAGCCAATGGCGTACACTCTATGCACGCCTCAGTGTAGTGATTCCCAATGTTTCAGCCCAAGTGTTCAAGCCATTATGTGTTTTCCATATTATTAGGCATGAAGGAGTAGAGGAGAAGAGAAAGAGCCCACTCATAATAATTGATCCCGTTAGGCATCCTGTCCTGCCGATACGGCCAATCCCTTGAACCCGTGGTCCGATGCAAGCGCGATCTACTCAACTGGTATGACCGTGCGAGCAGGCCGTGCTCTACAAATCATCCGACCGATCGGACTAAGGAAGATGGCATTATCATTCCAACTCAGCTATCTCAGTACTGCTCTGAACGAACACCTGATTTCCATCGAACCCGCTAGCCATCTGCACATGAAACAAATCAATCAATACTTATTTCCAAAATCCAACAAATCAAATGGAACCAGCATTTGTTTCATTCATTCCGACTCAGCGTAACGCACCGTACGGTTGCGGGGCGTTACAAAAGATGGTAGAACGCGGGCCATAGCAGAGCTGCTAGCGAGACCCGAAGGTCTGCTCTCTACTGGAACCCAAGTTGTCGTCGAGATCAGAGATCACACAAGATTTTCTCATCTAATATTTTTTGATTCCAACGAAGCACGAACCAAGAACATGTTACAAACTGGCTCCGAAGAAAATGAAGATTATAACAAGCAACAAGTAAAACGTTCTTCTCTTTACGTTCGCAGGCGCTACAATGGAAAAGAACGAAGCAAAGGAAAAACTGAAAAGAAGCTTCTTGTTGGGGTAGTCAAAACCACCGTTGCTCAAAGCAAGATTTATCGTATAAATGACATGACCCTAGGAGCCAGCAAGTTCACCAAAGAACTTCTGGAACGCTCAAAGTCACCTTCGAAAACACTCAAAAATACCATGTGAGAGGGAGACACTCTGGGCCGCATATGATCTGGTATTCTTAATTTTTTATCTGTATTCTCCCTCCTCAAATGAAAGATGAGGTCCTCTATATATAGAAGAAAACAGCAAATATGCGGCCTGAGGAAACTCCAGGCCGCATAAGCGTTGACCGACCAGATCCCCCCAAATTTGGGTGTCATAGCCGTCGGCGCCGCAAGTCACGTTGCACTGCTCGAGGCAGACATCGCCGCCACACGCTGAAAGCAGCTGCTCGCGCCGCCTGACATGTTGTACTACACGAGGCAGACAACGTCGCCAAACGCCGAAAACAGGCCATGTTTCCTCCACGTCAGACTCTCCACAGGCCGTATGGGCACCGAGCCGCATGCGTTCATGGCAGCATGAGCATCGATCCGCATGCGCACCTGGCCGCATGGCAACTGGCCGCATGGGCACCGAGCCGCATACGCACCGAGCCGGATGCGCACCTGGCCGCATGGTCCCACGAAGCATGCGTCCGAGCAAGCAACCGTGCATGTAATTCGTGCATAAAAGGAGCGCACGAACGCCATGCGACGATGTTGACGTGCTAATTGCGCCAACAAAGCGCCACTTTCCGCCCTTGAGCACGAGCCCGAGTCGGAGTCGCCAAGCCCCTGCGGGACTTAGCTCCTAAGGGAAACTTTCCAAAAGTTGTGACAAAACAAAGATTGTCATAATGGAGTTCACACTTAAACCCTCTAGGAAAAGTCAACTCACATGGACCTCCACTACATGTGTATATACCAATACTAAGCATAGCTATATATTGAGATATACACATTGGTGATTTTTAAATGTGTGACTAAAACTCTCAAAACCAAGTGAAAAATACCAAAACATGTCACATAAAAATTACAACAAAAAATAAGACAATAGGATTGGAGATGCTCTGAAGAAGATACACGTGTGGTTAACGTATTGGTGCATAGTGAACGATATCAAGCAAATGAACCAGGAATCGAATAGGCATGGATACAGCATCTATAGGATAACTTCCATCTTGAGAGTTATTTGTGGGGTTTATACGATATCCGCGATCTCTCTTGATTTGTAATCCAATACACAAATCAATTGGTTCCGTCAGGTTAGGCTACCTGATATTGCATGGTAGGGAGACCATGGTTGATTTGTATACTGAGAATGATTGACAACAAATTCAATCAACATTGAGAAACAGATAATGACATCTATCAGACTATAATTGTTGGAAAAGTATAATCAATAAGAGAGAGAGAGAGAGAGAAAATTCTTCACTAATCCTTAGGATTTTCTTAGGTAATTAGTGTTACTATAGGATCCTGTTTGGCAGCAAAATGGAGAATGGTAGTCAATCAGATTCGAATTAAACAAACCTTTTTTTCCTTTCCTTTCTCTTTGGGCCGGCCTGTTTGGTTCTGCAAAATGAGCCGAAATAAAAAAAAAATCTAGAAACCGATATTTTACGTACGTATTGCATACGAATGTTATATATACGGTTTTTTTTTTTCAAATCTTTTGTTTGGATGCTACGAAGAAGTGGCAGTTTGAAATGTGAAATCTAAAGTTTGATATTTTAATGTTGGTTGAAGTGATTTAAAAAGTGTATCTTTTTTTAGTTCATATGTTTGACTGTTGCATGAAATGACACTAGAAAAGCGATATAATTTTTCACTTTTGAATATGATGAGGTTACTCCCACCATATAATTATTTATTTCTTTTTCTAATTTTTGTTAATTTCTAATTATCATCCAATTATATAGACAATAAAATATTAAAATAAATAGCAAATATATTAAAGAATAAAGTAATAAAATATAAATACACATAATATACATATCATGCTTACCCAAATGTGAAATCCAACAAAAGCTGCAACTGCCATCCAAAACAAAGATAAAGTATGTTATTATTTGTCGTTATAGTGATGATTGATAGACTGATAATATATATATATATATATGTAAAATAATAGACTGATAATATATTGATTTCATAGATAGAGATTATGCTCCTGTAAGAATTAATGTTCTGATAGTAGCTCTACGGTCTACTTTAGTTATAGAATGGCTTTAGTCGCACTTATGTCTAATTGCAGAAAGAAAACAAGTACAAGCTTAATTATAGTGCTTATGATTGCAAATTAATCGAAATCTAAGTCAGATGGAAGCAATTTTGCATCAGGGAAACAAGCTTCAAACCATATATGAAGTGTAGGGAGGACAATGTTGTATACCTGTAACAAGAACTACGATGTTGAAGCAAACCTGCATCAATCATCAATTAGTACAATGAAGAGAAGGATCCTTAATATATAGAAGATGGATGTGCTACCAATATGAAAAATAGAGAAGGGTAGTCAAACAGACTTTTCCATCGCAAAGTTTTTTCTTTCCTGTCTTAGTCCAAAGGCGTTGGATTCACACCCAATGTTTTTAAAACCGGACATTGAACCGAATTTTTTTGATATAGGTCGGACCGGGATTCAATCGGAGTTCAAATAGGTCCATTGCGAGAGCCAAATCATATAAGATATCCATATTTACTTCTTGATTTGATTTGGTTCTTAGTATGTATGGTTTTGTTTCGTTTTATAACACAATTACCAAATAGTCCAAATCTTACGTGGTAAATGTTTTTGAGTTAAAAAAAAAAAAAAATCAAAATGGTCGGTTCAATTGTGAACCGGTTCGATCGATTCACCGGTTAAACTCTGATTCAGAAAAAAAAAATTGTCGATTTTTTAAAAAATTCGGTTTAGTCAGACCAGACCGATTTTTTGGTGAGATCCGGTTCGACCCGGTCCAACCGTCAGTCCTGTCCGGTTTTGATAACACTGTTCACAATTTTTTTTTTTTTTTTACATGTTTCTTACCCATAGCCTTTAGAGATGATAATGGTGCAGCTGATAGTACTGATGGTCCTACGTAGGGTTTTTGTGTGTGTGTGTGTGTTTTTTTTTTGTTTTTTTTTTATCCATAGCCTTTAGAGATGATAATGGCGGGGGTCAGATTGGGCCAAGCAATATCTTAGCCCAATAACAAATTATAAATTTAGTCAAACACTACCTAGTTCCTAAACCGGACATCGGCTCGCGGGCCTTTAGAGCTGATCCGATTATTTGTTTCCTCTTTAGATAGTAGTATATTATGATCACATTTACTTACAATATTCAAGCTAGCACATACAGGGGGGATTTGGTATACAAATTTTTTTTTTTTCGGACAAATTTATAGTGGAAAAGTTATTCCTATATTTGGTTTAGGTTAAAAGATAAATTTTTACGGAAATTAAGAATACATGGATAAATATTTTATCCACAAAATATGAAAATTCTATCCCTTTAGAATATGTAACTATATTTTTTTTGCCAGACAGATTTTTTTATTTTATTTCATTTTTCATTTTTTTCATTATTTTTTTTCTTTTTTTTCGGAAATATTTATATAGTCACCAAATATGAGAAAATAATTTGTCAAGGAATTTAATTACATAAAATTTGATTCTCGAGAATAAATTTATTTTTGGCTATATAATATTCCACATACTAAATGTTCCATAATATAACAAAATAAAATGAAATAACCATTATGATTTGAAAATGATAAAAAAAAACCCACAGATTTCGAGCTACTGTAGAAAGTAGTCTAGGTAGATGGGAGTTTAATTTTAGGCATTCTGTCATTACTGGAATGTTGGTCGTCTTTGTTCTATCTATTTTTTTGCTTTATGGCCTCCGGAGGTCCTTGCGTCAAGCATCGGCCTCCCATTGGGGGGAAGGGGGAGTTGGCCAAAAAGTGTTATTGATTCTTTAAATCAAACTCATCATCTTGGATTAAAGTTCTAACTATTATCCATATCCGACTCTCAAAACCAAGAAAGTAGAACGCCTATATTTTCTTTTGGACTATTGATCCATTACCATCAATAGACCCATCAAAATATTATAAAATAATAGTTTTGAAATATCGACGTGTGTTTATATTAGATAAAAACGGGATAAGATGTACTATAATTTTTTTTTTATACCAAATTAAAAAATATATATATATTCTTACTTGGATATATATCCTATGATATACATTCAAATCATTCTCTCTCGAAAGAGCAAGTACTGATCACATAGACAATGGTGGAATACTCTGTTGATGCCTAAACACGTTACCAGGATCAATAATAGTCTTTGCCCGGACCAACCTATCATAGTTCCCCAGGAAATACTTCTCCCCCCACACCCGAGCCGCACCGACTCGGTCTCGGTCCGGACCGCTCCAGTCGACAACCCCCAAGTCCAAGTCCACATAGTTCACGTAAGCCGCTCTCGGGTCCTTCGATACGTATCGTGCCATGTACTCGTAGAATTCGCGTAACCAAGCGATGTGTTTGTATCCAGCTTCGTCCTCCTCCTCCTCCTTCGTCCACGACACGGAGTACTGTATCCCGTACAAATTCCCACGACGGTGGGGGAACGGCACGTCGTGGCTCGGTATCCGGCCCATCGTGCCGCCGTACGGGTCCAGAATGATGTACGCTTTGGGCTCCTTGGCTAACCAATTGAACGCACCAATCAGTCCGGCTGAAGGGATTGGCACCCGAACGTAGTCTGATTTCGCCTTGAAGTAGCTCTTCCCCCCTGGCGTGCTCCGGCCCGTGAGGTCGGATTTCAATTTCAGACCGGCAAAACGTACAACTGACTCGACCCAGCTCATTTCTGTACAGTCCGACTCGTTGAGTCCCAGCTCGGGGAATCGCCGAGCCAGTACCGATACCGCGTGTGAAAGCGGTCCGAGGAATTGTACATCGAACCCAGAATTGGTCATGTTAGCTGTTGCTGAGATTGCTACCGATAGATAGAACTCGTCCGGCAACGCTGGCGATACGTGCTGCCATTTGTAGACCAGTTCCGCGAGGAGCCGGCTCGGCATGGACCGGCTGAGTATACACGTCGTGACCCGGTCCGGGACCGGAACTAGCCGCAGCTTCCACGCGTAGATTGCGCCCCAGCTGCCGCCGCCGCCGCCCCGGATCGCCCAAAACACGTCCTCCCCCATCGAGTCCCGGTCCAGCGCCCGCCCGACCGGGTCGATCAGGACCGCGTCAAGCACATTGTCCGCCGCGAGCCCGTACTTCCTGCTGAGAAACCCGAACCCGCCACCCGCGATCTGCCCCCCGCTCCCGACGGTGGAGCACGAGCCAGCCGGGAACGCAAGCGAGCCGCCCGACCCGTTGGCCACCGCGTAGTAGATCTCGCCTAGCGTTGCGCCGGACTCGACCCACGCGGTCGAGTCCGGCAGGTCGACCCGGACGCGGTTCAGGTTCATCAGGTCGATGACCACGAACGGGTTCGGCCCGTCCGCAGTGTATGATAGCCCCTCGTAGCTGTGTCCGCCGCTTCTTAGCCGGATGGATAAAAACAATTTCCTGCAACAAACCACCGCGGACCGCAGCTGTTGCTTCGTGCCGGGCAGCACGATCGCGACCGGCCTCGCGTTGGCCTGATCAAGGAAACGAAGGTTTCGGAGGGAGAAGTTCAGTAGGTTGTTGTACGAGGAGGTGGCGGCTTTAGAGAAGTTGTGAACATTGGCAGAGACTAAGCATGATGTCAAGGAAGTAGTGGCCGTAGTATTAGTATCAGTACTTTGTGCTGCGTTAGTAACACACACAAAATAGGCGGCTAGGAGAAGAAAAAGCTTCATAATGCCTAGCTATTTCTGAGTATTAGTATGAAACTTACTCATTTGTTTGTAATATATAGATAAAATGAGCGGTATATTTCTTGTGACAAGGGACATTCCACCTGCAAGAACGGAGCTTTTTTTTTTTTCCTTTAAAACTACTAATTAAGTTTTGGCATTAGGGATTAGAGTTCATTGATACGGACATTGAGATTCTTACTTATTAGAATATATATATTTTCACTCCCAAACAGCATCCATGCCATGGGACGAGAAAATGGCTTGCCATGGATGTAGCGTCTGAACTCGGTCGGGTTGGACCAGTCTTCACACTTTCATGGTAAATGTTGTATGTTTATAGTCTGTATTTGATTGGACCCTTTTTTTTTTTTTATGGAAACTATTTCCCTCATAAATTGTTCACCAATGTGCTGTAGTTGATAGTTTATGGTTTTTATGGAATATTTTTTTTCAAAAAACTAAACATTTTTTTTTTAAATAGTGAAAAATAAAACTGGTCCAATCCATAAGAAAAATTATTTTTCATAAAAAATAACTATTTTCGGTGAAAAACAATGCCAATCAAACACCCAAATATTTATTTGATTTTTCACAAAAGAATAAATGTAATCAAACAACGCCGTTATGAACATTTTCAAAATTTCATAAAAATAATTTTCTAACAAATAAATCCGTAAAATTAATTTATTTTCTAATTGCAATCAAACTCACTAGAAGAAGCATCCATACACAATGGATAGCTTGTAACGTAAGAGTAGAAATGGCTTCTTTTTCTCTCTCTCTGGTTCCAGACGAGCAAAATATCTGTGTAGAAATTTTGACTGGTACAAATGACTGGGAACGAAAATTCCCTGAACCACAGGAAAAAAGAAAAAGAAAAAAAACTGAGGTGGTGGTAGACCCTGACCCTACTAATCGGAATCTAAGGAGGAAAAAAAGAGAGGAGAGAGTAGCTCAAATCCAACTTGACGAGCACTAAGTCCAGACTTTGTTGTACATGGAAGTTGATTTCTGGAGGACAAAAGAAGCTGACTGTAGAACCCAACACTGACTTGTATTGTATTTGTATGTGTTGTTCACTTCCATTTCATGTTGCATTACTTATTGCTCCTTCCTCATGTCGTTATTCTACGCATGAACCTCTATTATATATAAAGAGAGAAAGGGAACATCGAAATGTTATAATGACGGCAAGGAAGTAAGCATTACACAACATCAAATCCAAAGATTAAGATTGAACTATACAATGGTTAAGACCTCTTTCTTGAACACGATTCGAAAAAAAAAAAAAAAAAAAAAGTTTTTGTAAGTTTTTCCAAAATTTAGTCTTTTTATGGTCGCCACCAACTTAATCGAGACCAATTCTCAGAGGGGTGGAATAGATTTCCAAGCATTCTTCCTAAACTAAAGTGCCCTCCTGATGTACTCTTTATCTTGTAATAAATAAAACTTATTTTTTTCTACGGTGATTAAACAATAAGTTGTTTAATACGAGTATTTGTAAGTTTTTTTTCCAAATTTATTTACTGAGTAAAGCTAGATTTTGGTTTCTTAAATTTATAATACCTAAACCGCCATCTAGAGACCACTCTTAGCCAAAGTTGGAAAAATATTAACCTTCTTTTCACTTTGTCAATTCTTTTGATCACCCAGGCCGCGAGGATTGAAAAAAAAAAAAAAGAAAAAAAAAAAGAAAAGAAAAAACCAATAAAGAAGATAAAAACAACATTTATAAGAATGAGTCCACTCTGAGACATTTACATAGCACATGTTAATTATTCCTATATTTTATACTTATGACACTAGTTACTAATTATTATTTTTGAAACAAATTTTAAGAATCATTCCTATATTTTATATTTTTTTTAAAAATTATGACATTGAAGATTTTTATTTTAAAAATAAAACATAAAGCACAATGATAGTTTGTGTAATTATTTCAAAATAAGAGCTGTCCCTATAATATCTATAAAATATACAGGAAGTTAATGTATTTATTTCTTTAATAAAATAACTTTTAGGTTAGCCATATAAACACGATACATGAAAGATTATTGTATCTTCTTCTAAGGCTGTGTTTGATTGGACCTTTTTTTTCATGAAAAATATTTTTATTATAATTTTTTTATCAATTATAGTGTTTGATAGCTTATATATTCTATGGAGTTATTTTCAAAAAACTATCATTTTTTATATTTTCCTCCAAATGATAGAAAATGAAACTTGTCCAACCATAGAAAAATATAATTTTCCATGGATAAATATTGTATCTTCTGCTAATTGATTCCCTGATTATAGACTATTATAGAATTTTGGATAAGTATTGCATCTTCTGCAAATTGATTAATGTTGGATTGTATTTTATTTTCGGTTGAGCGCTCAAAAAGGATGATGACAATGGAGTTGGTAATTTAGTCCCACATCGGATAGAAGGTGGGATCATGAGGTGCAGATAATTGAAATTGGTTCAGGCCTTACATGAGAATTCTCTTTTAAGACATATGGGCCCAAACCAATATTGCACCTCATGGCCAACTCCAGTTCGGATCACACCGCGTTCCCAACAAGTGGTATCAGAGTCCAAGATTCTAGGACTGGTTTGAGCGACTATAATTGGTTCAAGACAGATGATGCTGAACGTTCATGGATTATACGGACTCTTCTCAAGCTGGAGTATGATCATCAACTACACGAATTAGTTTTAAAGGTGGATCTGACGAGTCCAAGATGGAACAAGTCGTTGTGGTTGGCACACAATGGTGGTGTGGATGAACGTGTCAGGTTTGGTTATGTGGTCGAATGGATCGAGATGACAATATGTTTGATCTCCTCGGTGCTCGGTTAGCGGGTACGGACAAAGGTAGCCGGAGTGTGCTAAGGTTGTTCGGCTATCGGAAACGAGCAAATGTAGCATGTGTGCGCTAAGGGTGCTCGGCTAGCCGGAACGAGAAAAAGGTAGCCGAGATGTGCTAGCGGAAACGAGCTAATGTGAAGATTGTTGGATTGTATCTCGTTTCCGGTTGAGCTCTCAAAAAAGAAGGGTGACAATGGAGTTGATAATTTAGTCCCACATTGGATAGGAGATTGGATCATGAGGTGTAGAAATTGAAATTGGTTCAGATCTTACATAGAAATTTTATTTTAAGACATATTAACTCAATTCAATATCGTACCTTATGGACCAACTTCGATTCGATTCACATCGCGTTTCCAACAATTACCAGATTATAGACTTTTGAAAAATTTGTCTTAGCCTTGTGAAGATTGAATACATACTAGCAAATCAAGCGTTGATGTATTGTTGCAAAAAAAAAAAAATTGTTATTGTCGGAGACAAAACTTTCTTTGCTGTAAATCTCTCTCTCTCTCTCTCTCTCTCTATATATATATATATATATATATATATATATATATATATATATATATATATATATATATATATAACTTTCATAAAATGCAAAAACACACAATATAGAGGAGAACAATATCATGATATGCTGTAACCGTTCAGTAAAAACGTGGACGAAGACTAATAAGTAATTCCCTAACTAATAGAACAGTTCCCGACAGTAACTCCAAAACAATATAACAGTTACAAAATAAACAGGCAACAACGCTTCAATGATGCTCGAACTTCTGCGAATCTACTGCTAGCTTCCACAAAGCTTGTCCGACGTGTACATACAAAGTGAGCCATCAAAGGACCATTTTGTACCATTCAACCACATCCGAGTTCGGATGGAACCTTGTTTTAAATTTTTTTTCAAAAAATTGATGACAAAAATAAATAATTATTGTGAATTTGTACCTTGTCGACTAGTAAAATTTTTACCATACTAATTATTTGAGCTAACATATCTCACGTATATAAGTCAATAAATAATAGCTCAAATATTGAAATATACGTACTTAAAATTTGCATCAAAATAAAACGGTAGAAACCAATGAAGTAAATTCCATCATAGACTTCGTTACAGTCGAAGCAATACATATATATGTAATAAGACTTTCTTGTTGAGCATTTTAAAACAATTCAACAATAGAAACTCAAATAAAATTTCAAAATAAAAACTTACAATACAGATATTACATGCGAATTTTATTAACATTAAAAGTGTATGTATTTAATTTTTTATTTAGGTCCTTAAAAAAAAATTAAAGAATAAAATACATATAATCCAATATCTTTTTATGGTCAAGTTTTAAAAATTAAGAACACACGAGTCCCCCTAGAATTTGATTTATTTTAAAAGTTGTTTATGGACCACATTTGGCACAAACAAATTAATATCAGTGGGAATTGAATCTTCCTGTCTAAGTCACCTTTTGCATTTAAATTTTCGAAAAATTTCGTTCAGAGCAATGAAATTCATACAAATTCCATTCAGAGCATAAAAGTTTTAAAATTTTCAAAAAAAGCATCATAACATCCATAGGAAGGACATTTTACAATTTTTAAAAAAATTTCGTCGGTTTGCGTTGTCTCTCCGTTAAAAAATAAATTAATAATAATAATATAAAAAAAATGTCCTTTTGGAAGGACGTTTTTCCTTTCAAAGAACGTTTTCTTATATTTTTTTTTTTTTTAACCACTCTCTCTCACTCAATCACTCTTTTCTCTCTCTCACTCACCCGTTCGCTCACTCACTCACTCACTCACTCACTCACTCACTCACTCACTCACCCGTAACTCTCTCTCTCCTCTCTCTCTCTCACTCACTCTTTCTCTCTTCTCTCTTCTCTCTCTGCTCACTCTCTCACTCACTCACTCACTTCACTCACCCGCTAACTCTCTCTCTCTCTCACTCACTCTCTCTCTCTTCTCTCACTCACTCACTCACTCACTCTCTTCTCTTTCTCTCTCTCTCTCTCTCTCTCTCTCTCTCTCTCTCACCCTTGCTCTCTCTCTACTCTATGTTCTCTCACTCTCTCTCCTTTTCTGTTCTCTCACTCCCTCTCCTCTTCTGTTCCCACTCGTCCTCTCTATCCTGATCTCCTGTTAACTACAATCGAACAAATTTACATCCATTAAGGATTGGAAATTTTTTTAAAATATTTTATAAAAGAAAATTAATTTTATTATTTTATTTTATTTTATTTCACGTCACCGCTGATATAATTCAAAACTTCATGACTGTTTAGTTCACTCAAGTGGAACGATGGTTGCCGACATGAACAACCACCACGTAACCCAATCAAGAAGGACACTTGTCTGCTAGCTTCAATGCGCGTCAACTGCATGCTTGAGAGTGAGTGAGAGAAGAGAGAAAGAGAGTGAGTGAGTGACTGAGAGAAGATCGTTAGCGGGTGGGTGAGTGAGTGAGAAAGTGAGCAGAGAGAGAAGGGAGAGAGTGTGAGTGAGAGAGAGAAGAGAGAGAGAGTTACGGGTGAGTGAGTTAGCGGGTGAGTGAGAGAGAGAGAGAGAGAGGTAAAATAAAATAAAAATAATAATATAGGAAAAAGTTCTTTGGAAGAACGTTTTTTGTAGAAAAAATGTCCTTCCAAAGGACATTTTACTTATATTATTATTATTATTATTATTTTTTAACGGATTTTTTTTTTTTGACGGCAACCGACGGAAATTTTTAAAAAATTGTAAAACGTCATTCCGATGGACGTTATGATACTTTTTTTAAAAATTTTAAAACTTACATGTTCTGAGTGAAATTTTTATGAATTTCGTTGCTCTGAACGAAATTTTTCTTTAAATTTTCTTCCATTTAGCCCCCACTAAATTGAACAAAGGAATTTAAGTTGCCGACTGAAGGCTACGCGTAGTCCAAACAATCCACTTGTTACTAAAAATCCCTACTCCTGAGAATCATTTTTTTTATGTTACCCGGTATTGCACAAGATTTTTTTTTTTTTTTTAACGTCTTGTGGGTCCACTATTTCATCAACTCCCATCATTAATATATATAAAAAAAATAATACATTTTCGTGATTCGATCTACTGATCTTCTGCCACCCAATCGAAATCTTATACCTCTCCTTGGTAACCACAAGTGTCACTCGAGTTCGGTTGAGAATCAATTTTACTATAGTTTTTTTTTTTTTTTCAAAGTCTAGCTTTATACACCTTCAGTTTTCGCACATGTGCACCATATTTTGAATTGCTGCTACACCAAAGTGTCAATTGGGCTGTGCCGGTCCTGGCCCAGTGTTGATCGGGCCTGTGTCGGACAGGACTTAGATCGGAGGAATGATGGTCGGACTTTTAAATGTAACCTCTAAATCCAGTCCGGACACCGCACTGAGTAGCTTTGGACTAGACCAGGTTCAGGCTAAATCCGGATCAGCCCACAGGCTGTCCAATTTTTTTTAAACTATATATATATATATATATATATATATATATAACACAAAATTAAGGAATCTAGTGTTTAGCTGAAGAAGTGGTGGGAGTTGGAAGAGAGTTGGAAGACAGTAGGCCAACAACATGTAATACAGTGTACGCAAAATCCGAAACGTTACATTGACCCCGAGCTTTATGTCGAAAATTCATAAAAAAAGTGTTTAGCCGAAGAAGTCAGAGAATATTAAGTCATGGGTTCATATGCCCTCCTCATCTCCTTTAACATATATAATTTGTAATCTATATATTTATTTAGATTGACCGGAGGATATGTACTGGGCCTAGGGTTTTGCGGGTCGGACCTTGCGGCATGAAGAACTAAATCCGATCCGGAGAGGATATGGAGTACGGGCCTACGGATCTAAAATTCAAATCCAGACCGAACCAGTTACAGGGCATGATGGGATCGATACATTGACTAGTTCCTGGTTGGCCCAATCCGAATTTGATCGTACTGAATCCGAACAAAGTTTTGTGTCGTCCGATCCATTACACACCTTGACCGCTACACCATCAAAGAACAGTTTTTTTTATAGTGAAACCAAACTAAGATACACCTACCAGCTAAATCATGTAGAAGTAAGCTCATTGTATTAGCAAAGACTTTCATTTTTATTATAAAGTACAGTTTAATAAACTAATCGGTCTAAATTTACAAACCTCGGTAGCACCCAAACATTGAGGAATAGTGGGGTAGTAGCATAATTCAATCTTTAAATTATCATTATAAACTCATTACACAACCATAAAAGTTCATCTTTAATAATATTCCAATATAATCGATAGAAAAACAGAAATATAATGGTAGGATTTTTTTTTTTTTACCAAAGAGCCTGAAAATAAAAATAAAAATAAACTAACAACATATCATGCAAAATCGACCAGTGAATTCTGTGCACGCACAAATTAATTCGAATTCCACGCACCAGGCTGGTCTGATCCGTTCTACGCTCAAGACTGGCCCAAACTTGATCTAAAACTGATTAAATTTCGGCATGATCCAGTCCAGGCTGGCCCAATAGATACCTTGAACCATTGGATACAGGAACATAACCAAGATTAAAATTCTGGAGGGACCGTGCAACCACATTTAAAAATTCTTAAAGTTACAATGTTAATTGAACTTCAATAACAAAAAATATACTAAATTCAAGCAAAAATGAAAAAAAAATAAAATAAAGCCCATATTTTTAAATTGTTACAAAAAATTATACATAAGAAGTTATGTAGATGAGATTTGAACTTGTACTAACCCAATTGAAAGTCCAAAACACTTCACTTAAACTAACTTCTTCCTTGTATATTAGAGGGTCAAACAAATATATATCTTAAAATTATTATAAAAAAAATCTATAGAGTAATCAATATATTTGAAAAAATTAGAGGGATCGTGGCCCTCCTTAGACCCTACATAAACCCGCCTCTGATTGGATAGTTCAAGCTAATCTGTTGATTTGATGTTGTGTAATGTTTAATTCCTTGTCGGCATTATGACATTTCGATGTAACCTTTCTTTCTTTATAATGGAATCGAGGATCAGGCTTAGAATAACGACACGATCACTCTATAAACTATTTCGTGAAACGATTAAGTATATGAAATAAGAATGGGATTAGTTAGGGAATGGTCAAAGGAGGAGCAAGGAGTAATCCAACATGGACTGGAAGTGAACATCACATACAAATACAATACAAGTCAGTGTTGGCTTCTTTTGTCCTTAAGAAATCAACTTCAATGTACAACAAAGAAGTCTGGACTTAGTGCTCGTCATAGAGCTACAGTCTCCTTAATTTCCTCGTTAGATTCCGGGTCAGGGTTTACCACCACCTTTGAAATTTTTTTTTTTTCCCCCTTCCTACTGTGGTTGAAGGAATTTTCGTTCCCCATCATTTGTACCAGTCAAAATTTCTACACAGAAAATTTGTTCGTCTGAAACCAGAGAGAGAGAGAAAAAAAAAAGCCGAAAATTTGGATAGGAGATTTTGGACAGGAGAGGGACCGGAGAGGAATATAGGACAAGGAGGCGGAGGACTTCATGGAGAAAAGAGGATGGGTGGATGGAATACAGAGCAAAGTAGTATTTTTATGCACTTCCTTTTTCAAACCCCACCCACTCTCTGGAGAAGAAGCATATGGAAAAAGTGGATAAACTCTCCTCAATCGTCATCATGTAACAACGGCAGATTGTGATATTTGAATTGACACAATCGCTGCAACCGCATCTTACGTTCCGATTTTTCAAAATCGCTATCGTTTCAAAGATCTAACATATATATATATATATATATATATATATGACGTGATTCATGACTTCACGCATTGTTCCATATTGATTATTGATCACGTGCGCATGGATGGCAGGGCGCAAACCACCTTCGAACCTTCTAGTTCGACTCGCTGCATCAGGTAAATAGGCCCTAGCGAATTTGGAGAGTCGGTTGAATTCGGTGGAATATTGCTTAACTGTCATACTGCCCTGCCGCAGCTGCACGAAATCATTCTCCATCTGACGTTGTACTGGAGGGGGTATAAACTCCTCTTCAAACGCGGCACGAAAAGTCGTCCACGAGATCGCCTCCTCTCCGTGATCAAATTGGAGAGATCGTCGATGCACGTTCCACCAATCGTGCGCGTTGAGGCGGAGCTGAAGTTGCGCGCAGGCGACGCGCTTCTCTTCGGAAACTTCTAGCAGAGCGAAGTGATCTTCAAGCTCGGCTAGCCAATCTAGAGCTACCACTGGGTCCTCAGTCCCGTTGAATGGGGTGTTGCAGACTTTCTTGAAGTGTCCCAAGTTGAAGGCAGTCACGTCCCTCCGCCTTGGAATTTGTGGCGTCTCTACTTCAAGCACGGGCTGTTCCACCGGAGTTTTTGCAGTTGCAGTGGAATGGTTGGCAGCCAAAGTCTGAACGATCTGTTGCAGGGTATCTACCTGCTTTTGTTGGACTGAGAATCGGGTCTCCAGATTGCTTTCAAACTTGGCTTGACGAGCATCGTCTCTTTGTCGTTGCGATTCTAACATTTGCATTACCCGCTCAAGCGGGTCGACTTGAGACATGCCTCGTTGGCTCCGAGAGCTTCCCGAAGTGCCCGAACTGCTTTCTTGTGTTTCGTTCGGAGCTTGCGCTGCAGATTGCGCTGGTACCATTCCTTCAAAAGAAGGTAAATTACATTAGAATCATAATGTATTATGGAGTTATTGCATGAACGTATCTCATTTTGCCCTAGCGAGTTCAAGAGTTCGCACAGGAATTTGATCGTTAAAGGAACTTTTCCAGCACGAAGTCTAAGGAACTTGAATCTGTGCTCTGATACCATTATGTCACGACCCGATTCCGTAGAATCGTTTGAGGCGTCCCCCGAATTGTGACCGCCGTGCGGGACTGGGGTTGCGCCCGCACAAGGCTTTAATGATTTTCATAGCAAGCACATATTCAGAGTACGCAGATAAATTGAAACACAGATTTGAAACATAGAAAAGTTCTATTTATTGATAATGAACATCTATTACAAACTCTTGAATGAGTCAGCTAATATGCCGAACGGCTTACAAAAATGTTGACTCAAAATGAGATAGCAGTCCTGTACATTATATCCCTTTACTAAACTTCAAAAGATATAGACCTCCAGACTGGAGGACAGCTTTACCACGGAGCTGCATTTGTGTATGAAGAGTTGCAGCTCCTGTCTTCAAAATGCTTCAAGGACGGCGCGATCAGGATGCGCCTATAGCTGGACTGGATTCGGGAAGACGATTTTGGCTTCTCGCTCGGTTTGCCTTGGTGCGGAGAACCTGTTTCAACGAGGGTCAGCATGTCGAAACATACTGGTGAAGGCGAGCTAGCCGATATATACCAATCAACACGTTGTTTAATGAAGCATGCATATTTTTGTGGGTTTCTATCTTGCCTTAGTTCATTTACAAGTAAGCAGCATATAGAATTTACTGAAATGAACATGCCACCGTTCGGTGGATTTTACCTGCCGTCTGAATTACCTGCACAATACTTACCATGCCTTCCCTGCCACGAAGACACAAGTTAGTATGCAACAGGTTTAAATATGTAATGCCCCGCTCCAAACGGTTACTTAAGAAACACTTCGCTGCTTCGACTCGGTTGAGAATCGAGTCTCGGGGAAACCTTACCGCCAGATCAACACGGACGGAGTGCAATGAACCCTTCGAATTAATCGAGCAGCTTCTATTGAAATAAGTCCAAGAGTTTTGTTGATTGCTTTGCTTCTTAGTTTTGTGTTGCTTTGGGTTTTGAGTTGCTTTCGATGACTTGGTTTTCATGATTTCGCTTTCTCGCTTGCGCGTTCTTTTCGAATCGTAAGGACAAGAGATTGAAGTATGCTAACCAAGTATTGTTGCATTTTCAGGACGCATAACCAACGAGTGAACGTCGCTTAAGGATTCTCCATCCTCTCGTTCGATTCATTCGGTGAGTGGCTTAGGCCCTTCGATGAATCCTTTAATCTGCATGCCTAATAAAGAATCTCTAGTTCACTGGAAATATGTTGCCTCACTAAAAAGATAAACTAAAGAGAAAGAAAAATATTGCATGCTTCAAGTATAGAACTGCTACCTTACTAGTTGCTTATGGAATGCTTATTGTCCCTTGTATGCTGTGTGCTGAGTATTATGGCTGGGAACATCTGGACTTGATCTGGAAAATAAGAAAAAGAGATAGACTTGTTGTGCATTGTTCATCGGTTGCATGATAGCATATTTTTCTGATAGAGCTTGCATTCATGCATTTGGTCAGGACAACTTGTGCACAAGGATTATCTCTCGAGCGATCCCTGGGGCACTGGGGATCGTTCGGCCGGAAAGAGATCTAGATACCTGAGGCTTGTACGTCCTTGGGTAGACCGAGACTCGTCCATTAGTGAGATGGGCTTGTACGTCCCAACTACTAATCCCGTGGAGGGGACCATCATATAGTTAGGGCGCATGCTAGGTTTACCTTCTTGCATACCTAACAAATTGATGCCTATTTTCGATTCATAAGTTATTCATATGCAAATTGTGCCTAACTTGTGTGTCTGCTGCAGGAATAACCGATCGACCGTGGGTAAAAAATATCATATGCATATGCCATATATTATCTATGTTTCCTTACATGAATTGTTAAAAAGAAACTAGACAACCAGAAAGATCACCTAATAATGCTAGCTTCATATGCTTACTTAGTGTGGATTTCTTAGGTGAGTTCGGCCTCGGTCGCTCACCAGTACATGTGGTAGTACTGACCCACGTTTGTGGGCATATATTCAGGTGCTGGGAGCGAGAGTTTGGCAAGCCTTCTGAATCTGAATCAGTGTGTGCGCACCCTTCCTTAGGACTGTGTTCGTGCTGCTTCTTCCGCTGCTTACCTCTCCAGTGGGCTACTTCTTCTTCTGCTAGATGTTTTGCTATTTTGGTCCTACTACAAGGACATAATGTAATGGGCGTTGTGGCTAGATTTTGGGAATATGAAAAGAGTTGTAAGCCTTCTAAGGCATATTTTGTAACTCAGCCAAGCAAGCTCTTGTAATCCAATCTTCAAGTATTCAATAAAAGAAAGTATTTTGTGTGCTATCAAATGTGTTCAACTTTGGTTCTCTGCATTTACTCTGTGGCTATATATATATATTTTCGTCTCTCTTGTGTCTTGTGCAGGTACGTTGCCTGGTGCAAGCGCAACTTAGGCTTGCACGGCATCGCGCCCAAGCGAGGACGAGCGGTTCCGTAGGGACCAAGCGAGGACGATTCGGCCCCTACGGGATCGGGGCGCGACAGGTGGTATCAGAGCCAGGTTTTACGTCCTTGGCCTCTTCAAATATCGTTTTCGAAAATGATATAAGTTTTCAAGCGATTTCAAAAGTCCCGAATTTCGAAAATAGATTTTAAATCTATAAGAAGTAAATCGAGAGTATGAAAGGTCCCTAAGATTATGAAAACCCAACGTCCCATGCAATGAGTCCATAATACGTTATGAGACTAACGAAAGCTACTCTCTTTTGCAGCAAAGATGACAAAAACAGGTGCTGGTAACCCTGAGACATCGCGCGCAACGAGCGTGAGCGATGATCAAATCGATAGGCTGATTGCAATGTTTCAGAATCAGAATGATCGTTACGCTGCTCAACAAGAACGAGTTGAGGCTCAGCAGCAACGAGCAGATGCTAGAGCCTTGGCACAGCAGCAGCAGATTGAGTCCCTGGCTCAGATGGTGACATCACTTGTAGCACAAAGTGGTACATCGGGAACCGCTGCAACACCAGTGACTGCCCCAACCATGCCTCATGGAGCAGTAATAGCAGAAGCTAACGAGCCTCATCGCGCGGCCGGGAAGTCTACCTTTAAAGGCGCTGAGTTCCTGAAGTTGAACCCTCCAGAGTTTGAGGTCAGGACCACGCCGGATAAGGTGATGGACTGGATCGCAAAGATGGAAAGCTTGTTTAGCTTTGCCTCAATACCTGCGAACAAGAGGGTGACGTGCGCAGATATGCAGCTGCGGTTACGTGCACACGACTGGTGGGAAGTCAAGAAAGCAGATCTAGCCACCAAGCATCAGGATGGCAGGATCACTTGGGGAATGTTCAAGGAAGCATTCCTTGCACACTATCTTCCGCCAGCTGTCAGGCAGAAGAAGGAAGATGAGTTTACCGAACTTAAGCAAGGGGATATGTCCGTCGAAGAGTATGAGTCAGAATTTTCCAAACTTGCTAAGTTTGCTAGCTCGATGATTCCTGACGAGGGAGCCCGCACACATCGGTTCATAAAAGGCTTAAACGATAATCTGAGGAAAGATGTTATGAACCGGGAGTGCAAATCGTACATTCAAGCATTTGAGGCAGCGGTGCAGAATGAGCAGTTTATGCCACAAAGTGCTGTGGAGAAGGCACCCGCTCCTCGAAACCCTCCTGCTAAAAGATACCATGACGGAGAAAAGAAAACAGCGGGCGAGCGACGCCCAGGTCCTACTTGCAATTACTGTCACAAACCAGGCCATACCGTGAATGTTTGTCGTGCTGCAAATAAGGAGTGTTATAACTGTGGAGAAAAGGGGCATCTGGCAGTGAACTGCCAAAACCAGAGGGTTCCGCCGCCATATCAGAATGGAAACAACAAGACTGCTCGGATTGAGACTCAGACCACGCCGGGTCCCGCTCAGGAACCAACTGATCAGATAAGGAGGCCTAGAGTTTATCAGTTGAATATTGAGCGTGATGAGAGTGGGCACGATGTTGGTGAGTCTGTTTCCTTTGAAACTCTTGATGCTTGATCCTTGTCCCCTTTATCTCCTAAGTTTCGAGGACGAAACTTTTTCTCAGTGGGGTAGTATGTAATGCCCCGCTCGAAACGGTTACTTAAGAAACACTTCGCTGCTTCGACTCGGTTGAGAATCGAGTTTCGGGGAAACCTTACCGCCAGATCAACACGGACGGAGTGCAATGAACCCTTCGAATTAATCGAGCGGCTTCTATTGAAATAAGTCCAAGAGTTTTGTTGATTGCTTTGCTTCTTGGTTTTGTGTTGCTTTGGGTTTTGAGTTGCTTTCGATGACTTGGTTTTCATGATTTTACTTTCTCACTTGCGCGTTCTTTTCGAATCGTAAGGACAAGAGATTGAAGTATGCTAACCAAGTATTGTTGCATTTTCAGGACGCATAACCAACGAGTGAACGTCGCTTAAGGATTCTCCATCCTTTCGTTCGATTCATTCGGTGAGTGGCTTAGGCCCTTCGATGAATCCTTTAATCTGCATGCCTAATAAAGAATCTCTAGTTCACTGGAAATATGTTGCCTCACTAAAAAGATAAACTAAAGAGAAAGAAAAGTATTGCATGCTTCAAGTATAGAACTGCTACCTTACTAGTTGCTTATGGAATGCTTATTGTCCCTTGTATGCTGTGTGCTGAGTATTATGGCTGGGAACATCTGGACTTGATCTGGAAAATGAGAAAAAGAGATAGACTTGTTGTGCATTGTTCATCGGTTGCATGATAGCATATTTTTCTGATAGAGCTTGCATTCATGCATTTGGTCAGGACAACTTGTGCACAAGGATTATCTCTCGAGCGGTCCCCGGGGCACTGGAGATCGTTCGGCCGGAAAGAGATCTAGATACCTGAGGCTTGTACGTCCTTGGGTAGACCGAGACTCGTCCATTAGTGAGATGGGCTTGTACGTCCCAACTACTAATCCCGTGGAGGGGACCATCATATAGTTAGGGCGCATGCTAGGTTTACCTTCTTGCATACCTAACAAATTGATGCCTATTTTCGATTCATAAGTTATTCATATGCAAATTGTGCCTAACTTGTGTGTCTGCTGCAGGGATAACCGATCGACCGTGGGTAAGAAATATCATATGCATATGCCATATATTGTCTATGTTTCCTTACATGAATTGTTAAAAAGAAACTAGACAACCAGAAAGATCACCTAATAATGCTAGCTTCATATGCTTACTTAGTGTGGATTTCTTAGGTGAGTTCGGCCTCGGTCGCTCACCAGTACATGTGGTAGTACTGATCCACGTTTGTGGGCATATATTCAGGTGCTGGAAGCAAGAGTTTGGCAAGCCTTTTGAATCTGAATCAGTGTGTGCGCACCCTTCCTTAGGACTGTGTTCGTGCTGCTTCTTCCGCTGCTTACCTCTCCAGTGGGCTACTTCTTCTTCTGCTAGATGTTTTGCTATTTTGGTCCTACTACAAGGACATAATGTAATGGGCGTTGTGGCTAGATTTTGGGAATATGAAAAGAGTTGTAAGCCTTCTAAGGCATATTTTGTAACTCAGCCAAGCAAGCTCTTGTAATCCAATCTTCAAGTATTCAATAAAAGAAAGTATTTTGTGTGCTATCAAATGTGTTCAACTTTGGTTCTCTGCATTTACTCTGTGGCTATATATATATATTTTCGTCTCTCTTGTGTCTTGTGCAGGTACGTTGCCTGGTGCAAGCGCAACTTAGGCTTGCACGGCATCGCGGCCAAGCGAGGACGAGCGGTTCCGTAGGGACCAAGCGAGGACGATTCAGCCCCTACGGGATCGGGGTGCGACAAAATATACATAGGGATCACTGGCATGATGCCACGAAGGGACGGGTTATAGTCTCAAGACATAAATGATATACAACGCAGGTGGCGAGCCCCGCTGCATAACACTTTGCCCCATAATATACGACTATACATACGTTTCGTCCGGATCGGTCCCGGCGCCCCGGTGACCGTCCGCGGAACTCATAACATACCTTGTGCACAAGTTGTCCGTGATCAAACACACTCATAGAATTTGTTCCATAGCATAATGGTTTTGCATAGTCTTCCTGACAGTTTATTTCATAACAAGCATAATTTCATACTTAGCACAATTCATAGAACAGTTATAAACGAACTAACATGCAGGATGATAATCGTTCATAAGTTTAGTTGACAAGCAATATTTCCAAGTCTATTCCCTTTTTATCTTGATCTCTTTTATTATTACTTGGTATCGTTTGATCGGGGCGAAGAGAATGCAAGTGTTTTAGCTGTGAAGCTTGGAAGCAGGGCTAGCTAATCGGGTTGGTAGCCACTCACTTAGATTTTGGAAGGGAAAAGGAAAGAGGTGCTTCACGACTCCGCTCGCAAGACGCCTACTGCTCGTTCACCTGCACATGAACAGCTTGATCAATACTTCTTCCTCTCTTTCCAATCTTGAAATTGAATTGCAGTTCAATGAACGAAAACAATGAAAACCATCGAAACCGTTCAAGGAAAACAAGCAAACCCCAAAACCAACTCAAAGCACGAAGGCAACAAGCGACATCGAAAACCGAGGCAATAAAAGATAGCAGCGGAGAGGTCCCTCCTGACTCTGCCGCTAAGCCGATCCTTGGGACGTAGTCCACTGAATATGGGAATCGATTCCGAAGAAACAAATCCATAACGAGGACGAGTTCTTAATTCAATCTATCCCGATCGAACGATACCGTCTTGTGTTTCTTAGCCGCGCTCCTCGAATAGGAGGAACGGGGCGCTACAGCCTAGACACATGTTAGTTGACTGTTTGATTTTGATACAGCATTTAATATAGGATACCCGCGTAATTAGACGCGCATTTGACACAAAATCTAGTGTCAAAGTCTCCAAACACAACCAAACTAGTTCCAACTTCCTCCCACGGGTAGCCTTAGGGTCTAGGAAGGTTCTAAACTACTAATTACACTATATTAGAGCAATTAGTAAGAGGAAAGTTAGGGTTTACCTCTTGGGAGTTGGAATCCCAAGGCCAAAGTCTCCAAATATCTTGAAATCACCTCCCTCAAGCTCCAAGCCTCCAACCCAAGCCTCTACACTAAGTCTAGGCTCTACCCACCTAGGTTAGGGAAAATCAAAAGGTTAGGATTTACATCCATGAAGAATAGAAAAAGAAAGAGGAGAAATATAGTACTTACTTGAAGTTGGAAGAAGGAAAGAAGAAGAAAGAGTGTAGAATGGAGAAGAAGAAGAAGAAGTGAAGAAGAAGAAGTATGGAGGGGAGGGTTCGGCTGCTGGTTTGGAAAGAGGGGGGCCGGCCAAGTGCATAGAAATAGGGTTACACTAATCCAAATGACTAAAAAGTCCTCTCCTTAAGTCATGCAACTTGGGTTTTGGGTTTGGGGTTCCAAAACCACTCAAACTAACTCCAATCTCTCCAACTAACCTATTAAAAATATAATAAATATTCTAAACCCAAAAATAGGTCTCACAAGGGTGTGGGTTGGGTCCACTAGGGTCTGACATGGGTCCAGACTAGCCAAAACGCTAAAATAATCAAATAAAAATAATACAACCACTAATTAAATATAAATATAAATAATTATAAACAATACACAATTTATCAAATAATAAAAAATACCCTATTTTTCTAGAATCGGGTAGTGACAAATGTGCCTACAGTGAGACAGGCGTTTGGAGCAAGTGATGCAACGCCGCCAACCGGAGAAGCTTCAGACCCCAACATCGATAGGAGTGGGCCACATAGATACCGTGACTTGTTTGATATCTATGACAACACAATTTGATATCTATGACAACACAAGTTAGCTCCATATGTGTAAGCTGCTCAACGATGAGCCCCAAAGCTATGATGCAGCTACACATGACCTCAACTGGAAGCGGGCTATGGAGGTTGAGTTTGAAGCAATCTAGAAGAACAAGACGTGGAGTCTTGTAAAGCTGCCGGAGGGCGCACGAACCATAGGGCTGAAATGGGTGTACAAGCTCAAGAAGGATTCAAATGGCGACGTCATCAAGTACAAGGCTCGGCTGGTTGCCAAGGGCTATGTTCAACGCCAAGGCATCGACGTTGATGAGGTGTTTGCACCAGTGGCTAGGCTGGAAACCATCCGGCTCATTCTCGCACTAGCATGTCAGCGAGGTTGGCGTGTGCATCACATGAATGTCAAATCTGCATTTCTGAATGGCAAGCTCAAGGAGGAGGTCTACGTTGCGCAGCCAACTGGGTTCGTCGTGAAGGGTCACGAGGACAAAGTATACAAGCTTCATAAAGCCTTGTATGGTCTACGTCAGGCGCCACGAGCATGGAACTCAAGGCTTGATGCATACATGTAGTCACTTGGTTTCAGCAGATGCCCACAAGAGCATGCCATGTACATGCGCTGTCAGGAGAAAGAAGTGTTGCTTGTTGGAGTCTATGTTGAGGACCTTATCATTGTCACGCCCCAATCTCCCGCAAGCTCGATAGTCCCCGCTGAACGTGAATTAACACGTTTACAGCTCTCCCGCAGGACCATCGTTCTCATCGAGACGTGATGCCGTACGAGCCTGGAGTTGCGCTCGTACAAGGCGATGTTGTCAAACACCAAATGTTATCATTGAAACAACCAAGTTGCAGCGGAAGTCAAGTATTGTGTACCAAGCACACAATCAGAGTAATACGCAGTGAAGCTCACGATAGGGTCAAATGAAATGCCTCATCGAAGACAAGGCCACGAAGGCGATGTCACGAAGGCGATGAAATACTCTTGCTCTTTTCTCTAGCCCACAAAGGTACTTACAGTTCATACATCATATCCCGTATATCCAAGCAGCGCCACTACGCCTGCGTACCTGAAATAATGCCCACAAACGTGGGTCAGTACACAACCGTACTGGTGAGCGGGGTAACCCACTCGCCTAAGCCGACACTAAGTAAAAAATAGTGAATGCAAACAGTTATATGGTGATCTTTCTAGTTGAATCCTAGATTCATTTCATGGCATAGGGATGACATGTTAAGGAAAGCTGTAAAGCAGTTTAAGCATGCAAGCACTCAACTCAAACCAAACGATAAGCAAATATATAAGCAACTCGAGGGAAACTAGCATGCAAACCGTCCTGCTCAAGTCCAAGCAACACGATAACATGTCGAACCATCAACCAAGCCTCAATATCCATCCTCAACCAACACTTACAATCCAAATCTCATAGTGCACACTCTTACCGAGGCAAGGTAGCCGCGCCTACACGAAAGCCAAACCAACAAAAGAAAAGCAAGCCAACACTATACTATATGAAGTCACTGGCCAAGCCATAAAGGACTTTGATCGGACTGATCAAATGCGGTTCTCCTCAAAACAGCGCTAAGTAGCTAACCCACCTGGATCGATTCCAACCGCTGGCACCGCGCCCAAGACGCGTTACCCAATTGTCTCCTCCATGGCCGAACGGTCCCGGTGCCCCGGAGTACCCGTTCGAGGAGACCAAACCCTGTGCAATACAGGTTGTCCGTGACATGCAGACACCAAGTAGGTATGACGAGAGGATCGAACATTCTCGCCCCACCAAGCGATCCTAGACTCGTTCCACCAATAATCCAACCAAAACATCCATAACCATTCTTCCAACATATAGCCCAAGGCACCAATTCCCAAGTTATTTCCATAGGCACAATGCCTCTTCTCAATACAGTGTTTCCAATGGTGCAACACCCATGCTCAAAGCTAACCCATGGCACAATGCCGTTTCAGTGGCACAATGCCCCATTCATGGCACGATGCCCCATCAAACGGCACAGCACCCTCGCCGATGCAGTTGTTCGATTTTGAACCATAACTGCTCGCTTTGCAAGACAAAGCGACCAAGTGATACCCGTGCACGGATGCACGCTCGCTCGCCCAAATCTCAATGTTCCTAATCTCTCAATGCATCATTCCAACTGTCCAAGAATAATCCCAATTATCCAACCAACTGCCTCAAATGTAATATTCCAACTCTAGCTCCAACTATCCAACGCGTAAACCATATCAAGCCACAATCCTACCAAGCCAATGGCGTACACTCTATGCACGCCTCAGTGTAGTGATTCCCAATATTTCAGCCCAAGTGTTTCAAGCCTTTTACGTGTTTCCATATTATTAGGCATGAAGGAGTAGAGGAGAAGGGAAAGAGCCCACTCACAATGTTTGATCCCGTTAGGCATCCTGTCCTGCCGATACGGCCAATCCCTTGAACCCGTGGTCCGATGCAAGCGCGATCTACTCAACTGGTATGACCGTGCGAGCAGGCCGTGCTCTACAAATCATCCGACCGATCGGACTAAGGAAGATGGCATTATCATTCCAACTCAGCTATCTCAGTACTGCTCTGAACGAACACCTGATTTCCATCGAACCCGCTAGCCATCTGCACATGAAACAACTCAATCAATACTTATTCCCAAAATCCAACAAATCAAATATAACCAGCATTTGTTTCATTCAATTCGACTCAGCGTAACGCACCGTGCGGTTGCGGGCGTTACAATCATCACTGGCTCAAATCTTAGACACTGGCTCAAACCTTAGACATGTGGAGGATTTCAAGCAGCAGATGAAAGGTGAGTTTGAGATGAGTGATCTCGGCAACCTCAGCTACTACCTTGGCATAAAGGTGCAGCAAGGTGCCAATGAAGTCAAGATGAAGCAAACGGCCTACGCCAAGAAGATCCTCGAGCAGACTGGTTTGGTAGAGTGCAATGCATGCAAAACACCAATGGAAGCAAAGCTGAAACTCACCAAGACAGATACAAGCCCAAAGGTGGATGCAACACACTACCGGAGTATCGGCGAAGTCTTCGATACTTGACATACACCCGGCCCGACATTGCATACCCCATTGGCGTGGTGAGTCACTTCATGGAGGCACCAACGCAAACTCATTACGCTGCCATTAAGCAGATACTGCGATATGTGAAGGGCACACAATATTATGGCCTTGAGTTTGTCAGAGGACAAGCAAAGGAGCAGCTTCAAGGATACTCTGATAGCGACTTGGCCGGAGATTTGGACGACCGCAAGAGTACCACTGGGATTATCTTCTACTTCTGTAAATGTCCGATCACTTGGACGTCACAGAAACAGAAGACAGTGGCATTGTCTTCATGTGAGGTGGAGTATATGGAGGCGTCGGCAGCAGCTTGTCAAGCTATTTGGCTGAATCGCATGGTGGAGATGATGACGGAGAGTGCAAATTGTTTAGCAAAGCTACTGGTGGACAATAAGTCTGCAATTGCATTGGTCAAGAATCATGTCTTTCACGACAGGAGCAAGCATATAGATGCACGTTATTATTTTATCAGGGAGTGTTTCGAGAATGGGCAGGTTAATGTGGAGTACGTGAGCAGCAAACAGCAAGCTGCAGACATCCTGACAAAGGCTCTGAACCGATCCATGTTTGAAGAGCATCGTAGGAACATTAGAGTTAAGGATCTCTCGGAGTGAAGTCCAGATTAGAGGGAGCATGTGAGCAATAATCAGGACTTGGTCCTTTTCTCATTTTTGAGTATTTCCTAGTCTTTAGCATAGCTTTGTGGTTAAGCTTCTATTGAGGAGTCATTTGCTCCTGATTTTTTTAGCTTGCTAACACCTGATTGTAAGCCTATTTAAAGGCTCCTCTCATAAATGTAAAAATATAGAAAGTAGCTTCCTTCCTCCACATCAGTGCTTGCATTTTTTTCTGTTCTTGCATTTTTCATTCTCTAAAAACCAATATACTACACTGTGGCCCACAAGTCGGGCGGCTCATTTGCGTTCCCTGGCGGCTCGTGCTCGACCGTCGGGAGCGGGGGCCAGTTCGCGGGCGGCGGGTACGGATATCTCAGCAGGAAGTACGGGCTCGCGGCGGACAATGTGCTCGACGGGGTCCTGATCGACTCGGTCCGTCGGGTGCTGGACCGGAACTCGATGGGAGAGGACATGTTTTGGGCGATCCGTGGCGGCAGCTGGGGCGCAATCTACGCGTGGAAGCTGCGGCTCGTTCCGGTCCTGGACCGGGTCACGATGTGTCACCTCAGCCGGTCCATGTCGAGCCGGCTCGTCGCGGAACTGGTCTACAAATGGCAGCACGTATCGCCAGCGTTACCGGACGAGTTCCATCTGTATTTAACAATCTCAACAACAACAGCTAACATGACCGATTCTGTGTTCGATGTGCAATTCCTTGGACCGGTTTCACACACGGTATGGATACTGGCTCGACGATTCCCCGAGCTGGGACTCATCGAGTCGGACTGTACCGAAACGAGCTGGGTCAAGTCGACTGTACGTTTTGCCGGTTTTAAATCGAAATCGGAACTCAGGGACAGGAGCACTTGGGGGAAGATCTACTTCAAGTAGAAATCAGACTACGTTCGGGTGCCAATTCCTTTGTCGGGACTGATTGGCGTGTTGGATTGGTTAGCCAAGGACCCCAAATCGAAAATCTTTCTCGAACCGTACGGCGGCTCAATGGACCGGATACCGAGCAACGACATACCGTTCCCCCACCGACGCAGGAATTTGTACGGGATACAGTACAACGTGGTGTGGACGGCGGAGGACTACGGAGCTGGATACAGACACATCGCTTGGTTAGGCGAATTCTTCGAGTACATGGCACGATACGTATCGAAGGACCCGAGAGCGGCTTACGTGAACTATGTGGACTTGGACTTGGGAGTTGTCGACTGGAGCGGTCCGGACCGGGACCGAGCCGGTGCGGCCAGGGTGTGGGGAGAGAAGTATTTCCTGGGGAACTATGATCGGTTGGTCCGGGCAAAGACTATCATTGATCCTGGTAACATGTTTCGTCATCAGCAGAGTATTCCACCATTGTCTAGGTGATCAGTACTTTCTTTTTCGGAGAGAGAATGATTTGAGTGTCTACCATAAGATATCTAACCAAGTGCAAATTAATCTGGTAAATAAAAAAAAAAAAAAAACTATGGTGTATTTTATTACATTTTTATTAGAATTTACACGAGTAGAAATTTTCAAACTGTTATTTTTTTTAGAATTTTGTAGGATCTATAAGATAATAATGTATCA